>JAUMHG010000290.1:3515600-3529223 GCA_032359395.1 Enteromius anoplus
GTAAAAAAGAAAAAAAGAAAAAAGGAGTTTTCTTAAAACTAACCATGTAAATAAATTGACAATCCTTATTTTTGTATATTCCGTTCAAATGATTGAGAAAAAAACATGTACAGTATATATATTCAGCATACAGTAAAAGGTAAACAGCGGGTGTTGGTGACTGAGCTGGGATCAGTGCTTTGAGACGGCGTGACACATGTATTCAATTTTTAAATTGTAATTATATTTCACAATATTATTGTTGATTGTCATTTTTTAAATCAAATATATGCTACCTAACTGCTGAACATAAAATCATTGTTTCATAAATATGTTTATATACAAACTACAAACTTCGTAACTTTGGGTTTCTGTTGATTCAGGTTAAATGGGTTCATGCTTGAGGGAAACAAATGCATTCAAGTCACTCCTGATGAGGACAACAGTCAGAGGTTATGAGCAGTTGCGCACCGCAGGATGAGGAAGAAGACAAGGAAGAAATGTTGTCTGATAGCACCAGGTGGCAAAATCTCCAGGAGGGTTTCTTACAACACTGTGGAAGGGTAAATCAGCTGTTAAAGGTTCAGATGTATCTCTGCCACTCTCTCCGAGGAGTTCACCGAGAGAGCAGTATGAGTTGTCTCAGATGCCATTGGGATTGCAACACAAAACAATAATTTTAAACACGTCTCCAAAAGATATCCGCTGTTTAAAAATGTATTAGTTTTACATAAATGAATACTTAATAATTGATTCAAATAAAACTTAAAGTAACATTTAACCCATAATATTGTAATTGACTTATCCATCACCATCACCAACCATCACTTGTAGTCCATAATCCAAGCCTTTGTTGTCCTCTCACATCAAAATACACTAACATAATTGTTTAGAACTGTTTTTTACTGTTCCCACGTAAACAGAGTTTGAACTGTGTGTATTTCTATCCTGAAACATTGTGAATTGTGACATTTTTATCAGCTGTTTGAACACTCATTCTGACAGCACCCATTCACAGCAGAGGATTCATTAAGCAAATTATGAATTTTTCAACATCTGTTTTGATGAAGAAACAAACTCCCCTTGAACAGCCTAAAAAGTTAATATTAAATATTTAAAAATTAATTTAGTAATATTAAAATAAAATTTGTATTAACATTTTATATGAATACAATTAGTAAAATTTGCTTTATATGGAATAAACACAGACCGTTATATTGTCAAGGTGAACTGAAATAGCGCTAATACTGATAAATTAATTTGTCACAATTAGAACTGCTGCTTTCTCAATGTCACTAAAGTGGTCTGTTCTCCTAGATAAATATCTCACTCTCTCTCTCTCACACACACACACACACACACTACTTTCTGCTTCTCAGTAGATGGCAAGTGGGGCCAGTTTGAGATGTCATGCATTCAGGCAAGGTGAAGCCGCCTGGGGAGAATTGGACTGCACATTGCATAATTCACCACAAGATGCTCTAAACTGATAAAAGATTAATGTTTATAGAGTCTTTGTGGAGGAAAACAAAAAGTGGTGACGTCAAAAGAAAAGTGTACACTTAGATTTGGAACACAGATAACCTAGTATGAACAGACTCAGAAGACCATTTTAGCACTTAAAGGTTGTTCTGTCAATGCTAATGAGATATTTTTTCAAAAATATGTTAAAACCAAATTATACAATCATACAGTACAGCGTAGTATTATGAAATTAGCATAGTTCATGTTATGAATATAACATAGTTCACATAGAGAAACTGATAAGAAATAATTAAGACAATCTGAGTAGTATGATTAAAGCAGAAAAAAACAATTGAGAATTTCTTACATGGTAGTTGGAGGATCACAATTTTAGAAACACAGCAGTCGATATAAAACCAAACAGAAAACAGAAAACAAAGTAAAACAAGTGCGCCAATAACTTTTTAGTATCATCCTTGCTGCTAGAATCAAATGGATGTTTTATGAGAAATAGAGAGTGTGTAATCCTAATAGCCAATCGAAACCTCTGCAGTGAGTCCCATTCATAGATGCATACGATTCGGCTTTGTGGCCCTGGGCATCATCAAACCAATCAGGCGGCTCAGCAGACCATGTTTATAAGCTACCAATCAGACACGCCTCGCCTGCAGCTCTACCCACTCCCCTTTCCTGACACGCCAATCAGAGCCCCCTCACTAATGATCCTCGCACTAATGAAATCATCTACCTGTGCAATTCCACAGCAAGCCATTTTTGCTGCATCACAGGCACTCTAATTATATAGACATGATTCAGTAAACACTTCCAGCAAGAATGTTCCAAAAATATAATTGAAAAGGATGATTTCTTTATAGTGTTACAGCTTGAGTGGTTGGCACAGGAAAATATCGAGGTAACAGGAGCACTGATGCAGTTACGTTTAAGTTGTGGTGGTATGAATGAAGAAATATGGAAAATGATTTGCCCCAGAGAAGAATTGATGAATAAAGTTGTTATTTTGGTTTTCTTTGTACACAAAAAGTATTCCCATAGCTTCATAAAATTATTATTGAACCACTGATGTTACATGGACTATGACCTTATTACCTTTCTGGGCCTTGTTCGTGGTAGATGCGTTCATGTCTAAACAGGGTCAGAAAACTCTTGAATCTAACCAAAAGTATCTTAAATGATGTTCTGAAAATAAACAGGTTTTGTGAGTTTTGTACAACATTGAGGGTGAAAAAAAAAATGACAGAATTTTTTTTTTGGGTGAACTATCTCTTTAAATGTTACCACATGATTATATATATATAATTGGGCAAATTTTTGTGTTGCAACTCTAAAAAATTGTGAGTTTACTGTATATACACACACACATGTTTTGATCAAAATTATCTCATGAGATAGATAATTTAAGATCCACCTGTTGGTCGGTACTAATCCTAACTAACCATCCTAACAACACTGTTATTTTCTCTTGATTTCTATCTGTATGGTTGTGGATATTAATATGTTGCATATTGATGTGTTCACTTGTTCTCATTGCCTTGCTTGGTCGCTTCCCTAATGTTTTAATGTGTCTTAATAATTGCTGTGCTCATCAACACTCCGATCCAAGAGAGGTAAGGCGTGCATTAATTTAGCAACTTATTACATTACAATCTGTCCGAAGGAAACAAATTATTGGCAGACATGGTGCGTTCTGCACACAAGAACTAACAGAATTATTATTGAATAACTATAATTCAAGTTTTTATTGGACACTTTATGTATAAGGTTGCCTTTGTGTGTGTGTGTGTGGGGGGGACTTTGACCAGGGACTGATTAGATGGGTGTTTTGTGCTTTGTTTAGTGATAATAATTACAAAGGCCCATCCAGATTGATCAGGTGCATGGTCGCCCATAGGGACGACTGGTGGTGTATGGGCACATGCTGTGATGTGAAGAAGAAAAAGAAAACCTGGACAGGATTCCTAGAGCCTCTTCATAAAGCCAAGGAGTGACAGAAAATCCATTTCTGTCGCATGCAATTACAGCCATGCTGATTCGGTAAAAAAAAGCTCCTTTTTTATTTATCATCAAGGCCGTGGAAGAGCTGAGGTGGTCCATACCCTGACAGCCAGGTTCACAGGGCACTCCAATTGTTTCTCAGTGAAGCACGGCAAGACGGTGACACCTTCACACTACTGCGCTCATATTTGTGTACAGAAACCCACAAAAAATTTCCTCACTGTCACAAGGAAGACATGAATGTAAGCTGTTTCTATACAATCATGTATGCACACACAATCTGGTCAAGTATGCACTTTAAACTGATTCTATTATATGGAAGAACTCAAAATCTTGTGTATCTCACTGGACACACTACTGCAGCTTGATATTGAGCAATAATATAATGGTTAAATTTGCCTGTCTAAAGCAATTTAATCAAGAAGCAAAAATACAGTATTAGAAAATGTTGTCATCTTTTAATCTATTCAGTATATAAAGCAATTGTATCTTTTCACAATACTCTTCATATGGACCTATTTTATGATGCCTTTATGATCCATGTGAATCTAGTATGTTTTGGACAGAAACCCCTCAGTTTTTATTATAAATATGTTTAAAGATTAACCAGATGTGTAACATCCACACCAGGCTCCACCCTCACAGACACGCAGCGATCACAATCCCCTGAGTTTTGATTATGCTCACCTGGATCCCTTACCTGATTGCACTCATCAGCCCCATCATGCACCACATAAAACCTCACACCACAGTTAACTCTCTGTCCGAGCTTGTTCTACGTAAGAGGACCTTACCCATGCTCCTGTACTTACCTGCTCCTTACCTGTTTCCAAACAGAAGTATCTGTGACTCTCCAGATCAGCTCCATTTCCCAGGATCTCGTCTCTTCCAGCTCCTTCGTCTTATGTGTTGTGTGGCTGTGATCGCTTGTCTGCTCCTCCTCAGCGAAGACCTGCAAAAGGATAAAAGACTTTGATTATTTTGAGTTACTTCCCAGAACTGGATGAATTTGAGTTTGCTTACATTTGTTTCACCTTAACCTGTTAAATAAATACACTATTGACTTTTACCTGTCTGAGTCCGTCCGCTTCATTAGAGAAGCTCGGACCGCTAACTTATCATTTAACAGCATGAGTGAAGCAGACCCATTTCAGGAACTTGTTGATGCCGTGCGGAGTGCAAAAATGTCAACATCACAGCACCAGCCACCACCACCACCGGCATCCATGCCACACCGCGCACATGGGATTAACACGGAAGAAAACACCGCTCCTTCTCCCGCTACGGTTTTATGTCCCATGGTGCGATCGACGCCCTTCTCTGGCACGGCGGGGGATTGCAAGGGATTCCTTTTGCAATGCTCAATCACGTTTACTACTTACCCCAATGTGTATTCCTCTGACGGTGCTAAGATAGGATATGTCATTTCATGCCTCTCTGGATCAGCGCTGAAATGGGCGGAGTCAATCTGGAGTCAAGCGGGCCCAGCTGTGAGTTCCTACGCCGCGTTTGCACGTCACTTCCAGGAAGTCTTTGGACGCATAGACCATGAATCATCTGCTGGTGAGGAACTGTATAGATTTTGTCAAGGCGATTTATCTGTGCTTGAGTATACTATCAGGTTCCGCACCCTAGCGGCCGCTAGTGGATGGGATGAAAAAGCCCTCATCACCACGTTCCGTCAAGGGCTAGAACCAAGTCTACGACTCATGCTGGCTCCCTATGATGACTACGTTGGCCTAGAGCGATTTCTCAAGATGGCACTCCGAGGCTCAGCTCGAGTGAATTCTTATAGCACACAGCCTGTCAGCATTGCAACTGGTTTACCCCGCCCGCCAGAGCACCTGAGCCCTCCAGTAACCCATTCTGCGATCCACTCTGAGCCTATGGATGTAAATCGTCGACATTTGACTCCCCAAGAACGTCAATTCCAAATTAGCAAAGTATTGTGTTTATATTGTGGACAAGCTAATCACTTCCTCAAAGACCCGTGGTGAGTACGATTTTACCCATGTCTGATAACATGCCACCACTATCGTCTACAGTTACTCTTACTGCTAAGAAGGATTCTGGATCCGCTGGCAATTTTATCGCCGGGGACCTGGCACGGCATCTGAAATTAAAGACTACTCCCACAGAGGTGATCTATCAGGTTCAGTCTATCACCGGTAAGCCGTTAACAGCACGCCATGTGAGACGCCGTGCAGGGCTGGTCATGCTACAGGTGGGGCTCTGTCACATTGAGGAAATGTACTTTCTGGTACTGGAGGGCTCCACAATGGATCTGGTGCTTGGGCGTCCGTGGCTGGCCAAACATGAACCCATCCTCTCCTGGGGCACTGGAGGAATCCTCAAATGGGGATCACAATGCTGGCCCGACTGCTTTCCTCAACTTCCACTTCAGCCTGCTAGACATCTGAACGTAGGCACAACCTCCATTGAAAGCCCCTCTGAGAACATTTCAGTTGATATTCCTTCTGAATACTTGGATTTTCAAGATGTTTTTGCCCCAGGAGAGCCGCCAGTTTGCCGCCACATCGCCCATGGGACTGTGTGATTTATCTGCTTCCAGATGCCCAAAGGAAGGATTTATCCACTGTCCATTCCGGGCCATGGAGGAATATATCAAGGAGGCATTGGCACACGGCTACATCTGTCCGTCTACTTCCCCTGTTGCCTCCAGCTTTTTCTTTGTGGCCAACAAGGATGGTGGACTCCGGCCATGTATCGATTATAGGCCCCAAATAAAGTCACAGTACCATTCAAATATCCCCTGCCATTAGTTCCAGCCGCACTAGAGAAATTACAAGGTGCTCAGATTTTCTTCAAGCTCGACCTCAGAAGCGATTATAACCTCATCCGAGTTAAAAAAGGGGATGAATGGAAGACAGCGTTTATCACCCCAACTGGGCACTACGAGTACTGCGTGATGCCGTATGGGCTTGGGAACGCACCTAGAATATTCCAGGATTTCATGCATGAAATTTTTCGTGAGTACCTAGACAAATTCCTAATCATATACATTGATGATATACTCATTTACTCCGCCAGTCTCCAGGAACACATCCATCATGTTCGAAAGGTTCTCTCCAAGCTCAGGGAATTTCATCTGTACCTGAAAGCAGAAAAATGTACGTTCCATCAAACCCACACTCACTTCCTTGGTTACAATATCACACCCACAGGCATCTGTATGGACAACTCCAAGGTAGAAGCTGTAGTAAATTGGCCCCAACCCAGCTCCGTTAAAGAGCTCCAGCGCTTCTTAGGTTTTGCCAATTTTTACCGCAGATTTATTCATAAATTTTGTATTATAGCGAAAAATAAAAAGGAAATTCCTTAAAAGGAAAACCCAAGAATCTCCCCTGGACCCCCGAGGCCACCCAGGCCTTTCAGAACCTGAAAAGTGCTTTTACCTCTGCTCCCATTTTAGTTCTTCCAGATCCTCAGAAACCTTTTATTGTGGAGGTGGACGCTTCAACCACTGGTGTTGGTGCCATCTTATCCCAGCAGCAGGGGAACTATGACATCGGCAACAGAGAACTGCTAGCAATAAAACTAGCTTTAGAAGAGTGGAGACACTGGCTGGAGGGGTCGGTTCATCCGTTCCAGGTAATCACAGACCATAAAAACTTGTTCTATCTGCAAGATGCCAAGAGACTTAGCCCACGCCAGGCCAGATGGTCTCTATTCTTTAACCGCTTTCAGTTCACTATCTCCTACAGACCAGGTTCCAAGAATGTGCGGGCAGATGCACTGTCACGGATGTATGCTCCAGACCAAGAACCCGAAGCAGTTGAAACCATTCTTCCCAAGCACATGTTCGTCTGTCCCATTCAGCGGGTGACCCCTCCAGCAGCTGCTGTTCCTGCTCCCGCTCCTCCGCCTGGTTGCCCACCGAACGTCCGCTTTGTCCCGGAACCTGAGCGCATGACATTAATCCACACTAATCACACGTCACTGGGCATCATCACCTCCAGAGGGCAGTGCGTAGGCACCAAACCAACGCTGACGCTCGCAGGTCCAATGCTCCAGCCTACCAGGTGGGGCAGAAGGTATGGCTATCAACCCGTGACCTGCGCCTACGCCTGCCCTGTCGTAAATTAAGTCCCAGGTATGTTGGGCCCTTTACCATCTTGGAACAGATCAATCTTGTCACCTTTCGTCTACAACTACCAGCACACTAGCGGATTCACCCCATATTTCACCTTTCACTGCTCAAACCCTGTCATGACCCTTTTTTTCCTCCCACAGAGCCTGGTGTAGAAGAGCCCCCTCCTCCTATGGTCATCGACGAGGGTACCATCTACTCCATCACAGAGATCTTGGATTCCCGGCGTCGTGGTGGTCAGCTTCAATACCTGATCGACTGGGAAGGATGTGGACCCGAGGAAAGATTATGGGTCTCCAGGGAGGATGTTCTTGATGAAGGATTACTCCGAGAATTCCATACTACTCACCCTGACCGACCTGCACCTAGAGGCCGGGGGCGACCACCACGGCGTCGGAGAGGCCCGGCTTCGGGAGGGGGGCCTGGAGGGGCGGGGTAATGTAACATCCACACCAGGCTCCACCCTCACAGACACGCAGCGATCACAATCCCCTGAGTTTTGATAATCCTCACCTGGATCCCTCACCTGATTGAACTCATCAGCCCCATCATGCACCACATAAAACCTCACACCACAGTTCACTCTCTGTCCCAACTCGTTCTACGTAAGAGGACCTTACCCATGCTCCTGTACTTACCTGCTCCTAATCTGTTTCCAAACAGAAGTATCCGTGACTCTCCAGATCATCTCCATTTCCCAGGATCTCGTCTCTTCCAGCTCCTTCGTCTTATGTGGTGTGTGGCTGTGATTGGTTGTCTGCTCCTGCTCAGAGAAGACTGGAAGTTACTTCCCAGAATTGGATGAATTTGAGTTTGCTTACCTTTGTTTCACCTTAACCTGTTAAATAAATACACTGTTGACTTTTACCTGTCTGAGTCCGTCCGCTTCATTAGACCAGAGTTTTGGTTTGGAACGACATGAATGTAACTAAATGATAGCATTTTGTTTTGGGTGAACTGTGAAATGTCTCACAGAGGCATAATTGTATGCTGTCAAATAATTAATTGTGATTAATCCCATCCAAAATAAGTTATTTATTTAAGTTACATATATTGTGAAAAGTTTTTATTCACACAATTTTTGTGTGTGTACTGTGTATATTTATTATGTATTGATAAACACACATTCATAAAGTATATATTTTAAAATGTGTTACATGTACGTATTTATGTAATTTATATTATATATAAATACATTTAATATACAAATATGGTATATGTTTCTAAAATTTCTTAAACACACACGTACACAATATACTTTTATTTTGGATGCAATTAATCATGATTAATCATCTGACAGAACTAATTGTGAAGTTATTTACATAGGAATTACAACATTGAGAAACTAGATTGTTTATAGAATTTAATGACTGTTTCTGCAGATTTCATCACTATGCTTATAAGAATGGGCAAGCGAGTCACTAACTCACTGAATAAACCAATTTTTTTTAACCCAATAATTTATTGCGGTTTAAAGCAAATAAATCTCTTTATGAATGAGACACTGATTCATTCACTCAACCATTTTTTTTTACATTTGTTTGTTTTGCATTCATGTAGGAACACAATTAACTGATTCCTTTTAGAAACAAAATGAAAAGTCTTTATGATTAAGTCATTAAATCATTCAGTAAACATTTATTCAAAAAACAATTATATTATTTAATTCTATTTTATTTTATGTATGTAAACATTTTTATTTTATTTAAATTTGAAGCAGAGAATTAAACATTTTTCTTGCATCTCCAGCTTTAAATTAGACGAATCAGACATAATTACTAATGATTATGAATTATATAAATAATTTTAGACAAATTATTAAATATAATACTAGCCTATTGACTATTTCTGTATTTAGACTTTTAACACCTTTAAACAGGTAATAGCAATTTTGGAAAAACTAGACAGATTACAGTCAATAGTTAAGACTATTTATAGCTGAGCAAATGTTAAATGATCTCAATATATATGTGTTAAATTTTCAGAAATGTTAAATTACTGCCTAGGCTGAATCATTAAGTGATCTTTTTTAAATCAAGACTGTACCTCTGGACGGGCAGGTTTCATGCCGAGCAGGAAACAGAAAACAGCCCAGATGACATACATTTTCCCCCGTCCTTTTGCCAACCCCCCTCCCGGTTAGTCACACACCACCACGCCAGCACTGCCTCTGGCACACAGGAGCTGGAGCAGTACCAAATGATTATATATGCTTATTTTCATTCAAACACATGCACACACACACACACACATATTGTCCCTCTCTCAACTGCACCCGTAGACAGGGAGACTGTCGCATTAAATACGACAAAGCATTATCATTAACTTGCAATACAGCTGAGGGAGGGATGTATCAATTATATGGATTTATCATGAACGGATTTTGTGTTGTGCACACAATAGCCTCACTTGCTGACCATGTTTTATGTGCACGGCCTCTTGTTACCGATTGCACCTGGTTTGCCAGAACAGAAGCAGGAAAAAAAAATCCACACAGCCTAATTAATGTACCGTGTCAGTAAAGCCTCTTTGCTTGTAGCCTGAAATCTTTCACTACTTAATACAGGATAATTATGCTGAATTCTCCCTCTCCAATAAAGAAGAATGCTTTGAAAGAACTGGCAGGCTGAGCATCAAGCCCTCTGATGAGAGAATAAGAGATATCTGTGTAATTATTCACTTCTCTTCGTGTAAATGGGATGATTACGGTACCGATCAGGCTATTGCGCCTGAACCTACAGTACAGATATATATAGTGGGAACGGAAAGTATTCAGACACCCTTAAATTTTTCACTCTTTGTTTATATTGCAGCCATTTGCTAAACTTCATTCAAGTTCATTTTCTCCTCATTAATGTACATACAGCACCCCATATTGAGAGAAAAACACAGAATTGTTGACATTTTTGCAAATTTATTAAAAAAGAGGAACTTAAATATCACATGGTTCTAAGTATTCAGACCATCCAGAAGCACCCTTTTGATCTAATACAGCCATGAGTCTTTATGGGAAAGATGCAACAAGTTTTTCACACCTGGATTTGGGGTACCTCTGCCATTTCTCCTTGCAGATTCTCACCAGTTCTGTCAGGTTGGATGGCAAACGTTGGTGTACAGCCATTTTTAAGTCTCTCCAAAGATGCTCAATTGAGTTTAAGTCGGGGCTCTGGCTGGGCCATTCAATAACAGTCACAGAGTTGTTGTGAAGCCACTCCTTCGTTATTTTAGCTGTGTGCTTAGAGTCATTGTCTTGTTGAAGGGTAAACCTTCGGCCCAGTCTGAGGTCCTGAGCACTCTGGAGAAGGTTTTTATCCACGATATACCACACATACCACTTAGAATTAAGGCCAAAAAGTTCTATCTTGGTCTTATCTCTCACCATCTTAGTATCACTCAAATGAAGGTATAGAAGCATCTCAAGGATAATCAGAAGAAATGGACAGTTAAATAGTTAAATATATGAGCGTCACAGCAAAAGGTCTGATTACTTAGGACCATGTGATATTTCAGTTTTTATTTTTAATACATCTGCAAAAGTTGTCAACAATTCTGTGTTTTTGTGTTAATATGGGATGAATATAGGATGCTGTGTGAACTTTAATGAGGAAAATAAATTAACTTAAATGATTTTAGCAGATGGCTGCAATATAACAAAGAGTAAAAAAATATAAGGGGGTTCAAATAATTTCCGTACCCACTGTACACGTGCACAATGCAAAAAAGGTTCTGCACACACCTGCGCAGAAGCAAACACCCGAGGTATGTGAGAGGTGCAGATGGGGGGCGGAGCTAGATTTGACTTTACAAAGTAATATCACATTTTCAAGGACAATTTGTTTGAGGTTTTTCCCATGAGCTATTTTTTATCATGTTGTTTCTGTGTTTCCTCTTGTGTGTTGAGCCTGGTTCCTTGTTCCTTGATTTTTTTTTGACTTCTTGCAATTACAAATACATATTGTTGTCAACCTTGCATAGATTTAAAAAGAATTGCAGTGATAATAGGTCTAATAGACTGCTGCAGGAATTATGTATTTTGTAGACCTTGTTTCCCCTGACAACAAGCCAATAGGATTTTTCCACTTGCTTTTGAATTGCTGCATGAAATAAGCTTTGTCACCTTCATATGTTTTTAAGGCCAATTTAAACTGCACAGACAAATGCCAACAAACACCAAAAACTAGTAGGTTTATGAAAAATAGCTGTCATGTTCACACTGCACCAACAAACGCAGATTGAACATTTACAGTCATTTCAGGGGTAGCACTGATCCAACAAAACCCAACAAATGTGTATGCTGGCATTTGCCTGTGTTGTGTCAACTGGCCTCTACATATACACTAAAATAGTTCTTACATGTTTTAATCATCATGATATTATTCACAAATAAACTCAGCTTTTATGAATATTGAAGCATATATATTGCCTGAAGTAAAAAGCTTAAGTTAGCCTGTAAACAAACTCAGTATGACTTTAACCTCACAATCAAGTTTCTAAAAAGTTATTATTATAATTTTTTAATCTATGTATAATCTTTTTTTATTTTATTTTTTTTAGAATAGTTGGAAGACCGCATGTATAACACAAGAGTGTGGTGAGTAGACAAGTTTTCCTGGGGTGCATTTCCTAAAAGCATTGTTTGCTAACTGGTTTTCCAGTTGCATTGAACTTCATTGTTAATGACAGAACTAGCAACTATAGTTGCTTTGAGGAAACACACCCCTGGTCAGAAGGATGACATATAATGTCCCAGACAAGTGACTTACAAGCTATTGAGTTTGTATTAATCACAGACCTTATTTCAGGCATTTAACCAAAACTCTGTGACAATGGATCTGTAAGTTTAAAATTGCTCCTCAGTTCCAAGTTTAGGACATATTCGTGGAGCACTTTTGCTACAAAGCAAGTTTTAAACCCAGAGACACATTTTCACATGATTTTCAGCTGTCCAAGATGAAAGATTGTCATCATCGTGGCTATTTCTGTAATCGCCCTAATCGATGATCCTGTGTCATACAGTGAGAAAGCTTCAAAGATGGTCGTGCCACGTTCTTGCGACCGGACATAACCTATGTTCAGTTTCTGACAGTGTCAGAAATTCAGTATGATTATCATACAGTGCGTTTGCTGCTACAACCTACATTTACTGACCAGCCAATAAAAATGTGGCATGAAATCAATGCCACATGGTGCTTAAACATAAAACTTCTTAACTCTAAACTTATACTTTCCTCTTTTGCCACTTACACTTATTTCAGCACACATAAAAACTACAACTGCCAGATTTATAATGCTCTTTTTGTTTACCACTGGCACATGCTGATGACGCTTTATTAGAAATGTGCATTGTAGTGTACGAGTGCCATTATCTTACAATCTACATGCATGCCGTACCCAAGTTTATTAGTGTTGTGCATTGTGATCTACAATGATCTTATAAGATTGCTCAATTTTTGCAGTGTGTAGAAGGTTAAAGAAAAAATTTGGTAACACTTTATTTTAAGGTGTATACAAATACAGAGTAATTACCTAATTAGGCACTTAGTAGTAGCCATTGTACTTACATAAAATAAAATGTACTTATCATGCAACTAAGATATTGAACAGGCTGTTTGTAACTATGTAGATGTGACAGACAGCTATTGTTACACATGTATTAGCTACTTAAAATAAAACATATTAAGATTGTACTGAAGTGGTAAGTCCATAAGACAGTTAATTACACTCAAGTACAATCTTGGTACACTTTATTTTAAGTAGCTTACGCCAGTGTAATATCCTGTTATTTTTATGTAGTTAGAAAGATATTAAATGTACAGTATTTAAGCTGTGTACTAATAGGTTATAAAAGAAAAAATAAGGGGTGTCAAACGGTGTGTCTGAAAATTACATACTAAGTAGGTATACAGATTTGAATTAGAATTAGAATAAGACACCAACGTCTATTCCTCTCACAAATCAATCGTTTTGCCTCAAAAGACTTGGAATATTAATATTTTTCAAATAAATTATGACGGTGGTTGTATCTGCCTGCTATATCTTGTGTTTTATTGACAGAT
>JAUMHG010000290.1:3533237-3563955 GCA_032359395.1 Enteromius anoplus
CTAAGCCATGTTTGTGAAACTGGGCCATTGTGTTGATAAATAATAAGATGGCAGTACTGACACACAGATATCTCAAAAAATAATAGGTAGCACACAAATTCTGAATGCCTTTGACAGATCTCAAATGAGCCATTTTAATCTAGATTCATCTAGATTAAAAAAATTAATCTATGCCCACCCCTAAAAAATATAGATCTTACTTGTGCGTATGCAACTTATTTCCACTCGGTTGCTTTATTCTGCAATCACTTGGCTGCTTACATACACATCCAGTGGAGAAAATTTCAGAGATTATGTCTAATCTCCATCCCTGTCTAAAAATGACAACATATAAAATAAAAATCTGCAGCGTTGGAATACGTGGGAAAATGCAAGGTTGTCCTTGAGGACCGATCCAATTTGTGGCTGAATAAGTCGGGTGTCACGTAAAACAATCTGATGGATGGATAAATCAACAGATGCGATATGTGTCTGTGAACATTAAAGCAAAAAGAGACTGCTATATAAATAACCAGCTTGTTTCTGTATTACTCAGAGTGGCACTGTTTTAGCTACTACACACTGAAATTACCCATGACACTAGTGGTCTTTTCAGCATCTGCATAAACATCAGCTGAGCTGCTCTGAGAGAAAGCCTAAATATTTCCTAGTTTCATTTGAGGAAAAACCATTGTCAAATACACACTGAAACTCAAAGCTACAGCCCATCAAAATAAAGTCAGATTTAACTTGTTGTAGAATTTACTTCAAAGTTATAAAAACAGTAATAATGTTCTTTATAATAGCTCATTTATTTTAACATTATTTTTTAAGAAACATCATGTTTGTCTATGTTTAAATTTGTTTATGTCTTAGAGTTGTGCTTATGATGTTGACAAAATACAATAGACTTTTTTTTTCTCATGAAACAGCATTAATAGCAATTTTGATTTATTTGTTTTGTTTCCTCTAGGGGTCATATCAACCTAACCATGTTAGGAGCCATGCAGGTGTCCAAGTGTGGAGATCTGGCCAACTGGATGATTCCGGCAAGTTTCATTCTCCTATTAATACACACGCCACAACGACTGACTTTACACAATAAGAGTAAAGCTGAAACGAGATTTGTGTAGAAATTCACTGCTTCAATCCAGCCATTTGTGTCTCACACACAAATCATTTAGTCATTTTGCAGATACCGTATGTTTGTAATTGTTTGTGTCCTTAAGACATGTGTACAATGTAAAAACCTACCCATTGCTTGATAATGCACACATTCAGCGCTGAAGCACTGAAACTGAACTTCTAGACCGTCATAGCCCAACTCCAATTTCTGCATCCATTCTTCAGTCTCCCGCCGAAATTAACTCGAGAGCTTTGCTTTTGTTTTCTGGAAATCACTAAGCAGCTAATGACCGAACTCCCAGCATGAAATCAGAAATGATTTATGTAGAAGATGATGTTCTCTGAGGAGCACAAATACAGATGTAATGGTCTCATTTTACGCTTGTTACCATCTCCTTTCAAGCAGAAAAAAGAAGCTGTCACTCAGGTAGCGCTTGTACAAACCCACGAAGAGTTGAATTCATTATATACAAACGTGCATAGCAATTCAGGTCTGCATATTAGCTAAATCGAAGCTAATCCAGATTTTCAGGATCCAAATTTGACATCAGACAAGTCTAATCTGTATTTTCTTGGGTCACAACATATGAGTTGAGAACTACAATGTAAAACTGAACAGTTGCAATACAATAGCCAGTGAGCTAGCACGGTCTCCAGTTAATCAGACCCACTTCATTCACATTGTTCAGTTTAAGTCTTTCTTACAGTCATCCAAGTATTGTCAGTGCATCAGTCAGCCTGCTATTGTCCTAAATCCAAAGTCATCACTTCCCGTATAGGTTCACTAAAGGATTTCCAAGGCTTAATGAGAGTCAAAGTTGGCTGTGGTTTTTTCTGCTGGCTGTCGCCTGTGGCGCCTGGTCCTGCTGTCAGTTGAGGGACTGTCGATACACAGCTGCCCTGCATGCAGACACCTCTGCAGGGTTATTTATAGTTCTCCAGGGCCCTCGCCCTGTCACTGACTGATGCCTCCCAGCCTCCTGGCCCTCTGCGCGTCTCGCTTATCGAGTTTGGTTGAAGGTTATTTCTTGCAAACTGGCACACATGGACAATGAGATGCACTCTGCTTTTAGTGCTTTTTTCCCCCTCCTCGCCTGTTTTTGTGTTCTTTCATACCCCCCCTCTCAAGTCTCCTCACTTGCACTTTAGAAGGGCAAAGTGTGAAGCATACACTGAAATGCAGAGATTACGCTCATGAAATATGTGCTACTTAATGTGTCTGAGATGGCAAAGATTAGGATTGGTGAGCTGATAAATTTAATTTGTCAGAGACTTTTATCCAAAGTGACAGCAACATAGCATTTAGCATAGTGTACTTTATGACTTTGTGTGCTCGCTGAGAATCAAACACATGACACACATTAGTGTTGCTAGTGATTTGCTTTATTATTTGAGTGTCCTGCTTTAACATTTCTACCATCTTCATTCATTTTTTTTATGTGTTCCAATCTATGATGGAATTATATTATTTACTGATAATTAGTGGATTTTTTTTTCCAAAAAATATGATCAGTTTCTAATCTATTTAATTTAACTTCATTTAATTTAATTTAACTTTTTTTTTTTTTTTTTTTTTTTTTTTAAATATACTTGGGAATATATGTTGTCAAACGATTTGGAGATCTATTTGTTTATTTTATTTTATGTTATGTTATGTTATGTTATGTTATGTTATGTTATGTTATGTTATTTTATTATTTTATTATTTTATTTTATTTTATTTTATTTTATTTATTTATTTTTTTATTTCTTTATTTACTAAGACTGTTGTGATTTATTTTATTTTAATTATTGGAAATTTCAGAAATTCTCACTTTTTCCCACAAACTACAATAAGAAAACGGCTTGTATTACACATAATACATAAAGGTGTTCTAAATAAGGATGTATTTGTACACAATAGTTATACAAAGTATTTGATCTAAACTTAAATAGCCTTAACCAAAAAATCCATTAATAATTTTATTAGGGGTGGGCATAGATTATTTTTTTTATCTAGATTAGTTTTGAAATTAATCTAGATTGGCAGAATTCAAACAAGCCATTTTAATCTAGATTAAAGGCATTCAGAATATGTGTGCTACCTGCATAATGACTCAAAGTACAGCCCTATTCGGACTGGACTAGTTTTACAGGGGGTCGTTAGGGAATGTTTTGTTTCACAGACGTACCGAATCTGCCATGTCTGTGTTTTTGTGATAATTCTAGAGTCCGAAGATGTCTGTGATATTTATTTTTCACAGCGCGTTTCTTGCGTTTCGATATGCTGTAGATCAGGGTTTGGAAAAAAATTAATGGCAATATTTTTTACCACCCAAGAAGTGTTTTGCATTAACGCAACGCATTAACGCCAATAACGGCCCACCACTAAATTTTATACACATCTAGGGTAGTGTGCAACATAAATGTAATGCAAATGTAACCTAAACACAACAGACCTGTACAGTCTATATTCTCCTGTGATGGTATGTTTAGGTCAGTAGCTGTCCGTGAGGATATTATCAAACATAAATAGGTTTGCATGCAGCACTGCATTGTGCTGTTCTAAGCTGTCTTTAGCCTTTAAACTCTTAATGAATCAGACTAGCCTGGCAGACTAATTACAATAATCCCTCCAATTACTGCGGGCTCCCCGGCCACCTCTCAACACTAAAGGGACAACAGACTGTACTGTAGCCAGAGGACCTGGAGCTGGAAGACTCAAGAAAGGAGCAGGGACGTTACAAGACCCCTGCTTTTCCATCTGCTCATCGCCTGATAGCTGCTGTCCCTCTCAACAGCATCCCAAATGATGATGAAGACATGCTACATCAAATAGTCATAGCATCTTCCACAGGGGGCAGTAACAATAAAGTGTCAGGGTGTGCCAGATTAAAGTATGAACTATTATTTATGGGAAAATTGAGTGCAAAACTGTTTATTAATCTTCACTTTTTGGACCATTAGTCAACAAATCTCCTGTAAACACCCCAGGTGTTATGATGGAGACAGCTATGAAGGTTAATATTTAATTTAACCGAGCTAACAGGTTGCTTAATCCCAGCACCCTCATAAATCATCATTTAAGGTCATTTCAGTTCAGAATTGGCTAAAAGTGGTTTACTTCCTGAAGGTTTCTTTATAATTAGGCTGTTTTCACCAGTTTGACTCATTCATTTGTTTTGCTGACCAATAGAGTTTGTTAGTATCTACCTACTTTTGGTTTTGTGAGTAATTTCTCACATTTCTCACGTTCTCTACTTGAGTCCTCCCGCCCCCAAAACACATATGAACATTATGATTGGCTGTGCATTTCCCTGCTATCATGTGAGAGGCTGTGGCTGCATTCAGATACAAGCAGCGCCAAATGCAGACAGTGGAATTTTTTCTCCGTGCAAGAAGGTGTGTTGGGGGACACACATGTGAGGATCGCGGCAGTAAAAAAAAAGCTTTTTTCAAAGAAAAGTGTAAGTCACTTCAAATTCCCTAGTGAATCCATTAAAGTCCATTAAAGTAACGACAACAGTTAAGGTTAATGCTAGGTTTTTTTTTTTACAGCTTTGATGCACATTCATTATAGCAGGGCAGGCTATGGTCTATAAATACGGACTAAAAACTAACAGCAGATTAAACAGCTAAATGTAAAAGTATAAATATGATTCCTGTCAGTTCTCCTAATCTAATGACTACTTTTTATTAGAAATCAGTCTTGTGAAAGAAATTGATATGCTACATACTACAGTTTTCTCATTTGCTAAAACACCATTTTTGAAATCTTGCTCTATTGTCTGAAACCATTAAACACAAAACCTTCACAAAAATCTTCAAGCACTATTTACAAAACCTCTGACTCTTCGTGCAAAATGAAACTTTCACCTCAAAACAGTTGTACCTGTGTTCAAAACCAAGCACTGCTCTCAGATCATAAACAGAGTGATCAAAATGATATACACTAGCAGTCAGTAAACAATACACCAAAAAATAGAAAACACATTGTTCAAAACATACAGTTCTCAAGGAAAACTACATTTTAGGTCTCAAAACAAATGCAATATTTTTCCGGCGTTGTCTTTTGAGATGAGTAAATCACTGGTGTTTGTGCCTTATTTTATTCCCAAAAAAGGATGTCTAAAAGCAGACACACTGTTCCTGGTAGATTTTTCAGGGTTTTTTAGACATAGGACGCACTAGATTGAAGCGTTCGTCTATTATGCACACACATCTTGCACATCTTTTGCAGCATTTTGAGCATGGCTAAAATTCGAATGACTTTGCACTCAAGTAAAAAAAAAAGGACCTTACACTTTCTCCACTGCCCACGTCTCATGCTGGGTGAATGGCCACTCTGACCTTTGATATTTAATTTTAATTTTGTACTGTTGATTGTTTTCTCATCCAAATTGTTTTGAGGATGCTCTTGCATCCTCTGAGAAAATGCCCCTCAAGCATCGTTAACGGGGATTTTGAATTAGCATTCGTAATGTTCCAGAACAGCTTAATCCAAAAACAAATGTACATCAGCCTTGAGCTCTCAGAAGAGCTGGTTGGCGTTCATTGGTAAAGGAAAGGCTTTTGGTTGTTGTTTTTTTTATGGTGGAGAGGTGTTATCTCTAGGCTATGTCTTTTTTAGGGAAAATAAAAAATAAAATAGAGGCATTCCTTGCTTTATAGTCATGCGGCATCTTTAATTATAATGCATGTTCTGAACTAGATGAAATGAAATAGTCCCGCTTGCTTCCACATCCTAACACCCACACACTCTCTTGTTAAAAAGATGTGATTCATGTGCACAAACCTGAGTTGGGACTATAACTCTTGACCCTCACTCAGAAATGGCTCTCATACAGCCTTTCAGCAAGCCCAGACACAAAAATTATAGTCCACTTCAAATTACCCATTACCCGACAGAACTTAAGGACACAGAAGTAACTCAGTCTCTGCTCACTATTCTGCATGACGCTTGTTCTCTCTTATATGTTTTAGGGCTTTCATGTTAATTATAAAAACACCAATAATGCATGCATATGTACATATACAGTACACTACGTTTTTAAAAAGTACGATTTTTTTAAAGGACGTCTACTCTGCTCACCAAGCACGCATTTATTTAATCCAAAGTACAGCAAAAACAGTAACAATTTATTTAAAATAACGGTTTTCTATTTAAATGTATTTTAAAATGAATTTATTTCAAAGCTGATTTTTTAGCATCATTACTTCAGAAATCATTGTAATATTCTGATTTGCCACTAAAAAAAATATTATTATGAAAATAGCCAAAGTACAATTACTGTGAATAGAAATGTTAGTAGAATAGATCTTTCTATTCTTCAAAAAATCCTGAAAAAAAATGTACTCGACTGTTTTAAATATTGCTAATAATAAAAATAATAAAAATGTTTCTTGAACAGCAGATCAGTGTATTAGAGTGAAATATATTTCACAATATGCTTTGTTTTTGATCAAATGAATGCAGGCTTTGAAAACATGAAAAATCTTACTGTTCAAAAGATTTTGACTGGTCGTGTTTGTAAAAAGGAATATTTCTATCATCAAAGCTGAAGTACACCAAAGCTTACTTAGATCTGTTCCAAAACTATTTAGAACAAATTTTAATAAAATTAATTTTAGTTTAATTATTTTCAGGGAACCACACAAAGGAATGATTTTTGATATTTTAAAGGAGGACCAAGGACCAAGTTTGTTCTTCGAGGTTCCCTGAAAGCAGTTTTTAATCAGGAAGTGGCCAGCAGTAAACACGCTGTAAAGAGGAAAGCCACCTTGCCAAAAGGTTATGTCTCTGGTTAATTATTATGAAAAAAATTATGAAAAACCCTAAAGTTCACAGACTTCATGTAAGATGTGATAAAGAATCATACAATTGTCTGCAGTTGTTCAGCTCTGTTAAACTACACACAGCCTTTTGTCACACTGTCACAGGCGCTTCAATTGTTGTCTAGGAAACGGCATTAACGCTAGTCACCGTTGAATTGCCACGCATTTAAATGTCCAGCCGGTTTGTGTAGGAGAGAATGAATTTAGAGAAGCGGATAAGGATGCAAACTGACAAAAAGGAAATCGCCTGAAGTGAAGGGCATAATTTCTCGTCTTCATCAGCAGGCATGAAAAGCAAGGATGGTGTGATTTACAGGGGAAATATTTGATAAGTTGTCATGGAAACTCTCAGTCTGCTGTCCACTAAAGTTGCAGTTTTTCCCTGTGAAATATCCCCTCAACACTTAAATATACAGACGCACCCACACAGCACTTCCATGTGGCACTTCCCCAAAGTGTAAACAGCTCCCCTTCCAGAATGTGTCTCCTTCAAAGCCTGCATAAACGAAGAAGAAAAAAGCCCAGGTGTCTGCACTTGGACCCTTTCTTTCCACTTCGCTCCCTGTTATTTTTTTGCGTGCTTGTCAAGCTCTCGGTGTTAAGAGCCCTTTGCAGTGATGATGAGAGCTTGATGGTTGATTGATTGATTTGCTCTTTGTGGTTTTGAGATAGACTCTTGGAGCATTTTCAATCGGTTAATGCATTATTATTCTTCATCTGACAAATGACAGTTCGAGTTTCGTATCCACATACGTCATTTGATGTGATTTGGGAACTGTTTTGAGGGATGGAAACTCAATGAAAGCTTACATCACCATTTGGCAATACTTATTTAGTATTGTTATTAAGTTGTAGGAAAGCCATATGTTTGGCGGGGAACAGCAACTACCTCGAGATAGATTTCGGTGAATAATGTACTGTGTAATAAGTTCTTATTACTGCTTAAGACTCATTTGGAAATAAAATGTGTAATTCTTAATGTTTTGAATATCTTTAGTAAAAAGACAAATGTAACAAAATGAGCCAGTGAAATAAATATTTTTACACTTCTCCCCCATATACATACAATATACAAATATACGCATGCAATTTGACATAATAAAACAAGAAATATCTCGTAGGCTGCGCTGAACTGATAACTTAAAAAAAAAAAAAAAAAAAAAAGCCCGCCCACACTCAAAGCTGATTTGCTAATTTTGCTTGATAAACCAATAAGGATGCTCTCAGTTTAGCACGCGCTATGAACAGGCACACACACACACAGTTCACAAGCATGGCACGCAAGGTTCATACAATTTGCGGGAATCAGAGAGCCACTATCAATATACGGGAGACTCCTGGATCTTCCGGGAGACTTGGGATGTCTGCCGTTAATATTAACATCATGCCAAGTCGCCACAAATAAAACAATGCATGGGAAACGGCTTTGGCATGTTAGTTGCAGTGTACTATGCAACAAGCTATTGCAAAGAAGCTAACGTTAAATAGATAAGTAACGTTTTAATCGCTATCATAGCAGATTCATGGAAAATAATTTTTGCCACAACTAATTTATTAACGAATCAGCATTAACTACATTAAAGAGAATCACTTTATTTAAAGTGAATAAAATTCCCTACTTATTGGAGTTCAACAACTAGTTAATGCACAGAGACGCAGTCACCCCCGGGATTTACGCCCATGCACACATCTGAAGATCATTGAAGGACCATCTACTGACCAAATATTCAACTAAAAAAGGCTTTAAATGTGTCAAAAATATACGTTTTTTTTATCACCATGTTAAACACACTTATGTAAGTGATTTTTCAAGTCATGAAATAAACACACCCTTGAAATCAGTGTTCTTTTAGTATTATTTATGTATTATTACATCTGAATATCTTCAATAATTTTTTTCTTTAATTTTAATATTTGGTTATTGGGGTTTTTTGGCACATGGTTTTCTTTTTTAATCATTATAAATAGCTTTATTTTAAGTACTTTTAGTACTTCAACTTATTTCAGTAAATTGTCAAGGCAGAAAAATAATGTTTTTATCTAATTTTAATATTTTATTATAATTAATCTTTATTTCAGTTTTTGTTCTTATTAATTTTAGTTAACAATATCACTACTGGTTGAAATTCCTATCATTTGTAGTCACAGAAAACCCATTGGAGACACATTACTATTAGCTAAAAGTCGTAGTTGGTCTCATCTGACCTCTATTAAGGTGTATTTTAATGCAAAACGGGCCAAATATCCAAAAGGGATAATATTGTGCATCCGTAGTTGTTATATATTAATTCATAATCGTTCCAGGTGCCATTAAGATAAATAAACCTTGAAAAATAATATTGTTCATAATATTTATTTGTTACAAGATCTTCCTCTGCACACAATTCAGACACTTGTAGTAGACAAAAACGGTTTAATTTTCAAGCGATCCTAAAAAACAATTAGTTGGAGCTAAACTTTGCAGGACAGTCGATGGCCAGGAGCAGGGTTGGGCACCCCTGCTTTAGGTATTCCATTCATATTCACTTCTTTTTATTGAGAATCAACTCAAGCATTTCAAGTGCTACTGCCTCTGTTGGAGACTGAAGGAGATCATGCTGGTTGAGCTCGAGCCCAATACTTTGAGAAACAGCAGAAGACATTTTCTTAAATGAATTCCCACAGCCCATAAAATAGATTTTGGAAATTCCTGTAAAACGGCACGACGGGGGAACAGGAAGCATGAATAGTCAAGGCCGTTTCCATTTTTCATTGTGGAACTAAATTATGGCAAAATATCCAGGCATTTACTTAATGTGTTGCTTCAGGCATGGCAGGAAATGTTGTGTTGATGTATTCGAGAGCGAAGCGAAATCTTTACGGCACACACAATCCTCCCAGATTTCTTAGCCTCCTTGTGCCCAGTTTGTTTGTGCATGTTTGGAAAAAAAAAAAAAAAAAAAAAAAAAACTATAAAATCAATATCGTCACTGAAAAGGCCCTTTTGTTAAGTGACTCCAGCCACAGGTAATCTGGTTAATGGTTTCCTAGCAACAATGCCCTTTCAGATCCCCTCCAAACAAACCTGACCGAGCTCTCCTGTGCTCTTCAAATTGAACTAAAACGCACAGACCACTGTAGGATTCGATATGAATTGCCTAATTAGTTCTCAATTGTTTCTTACAACCTGAAATGTTATGTGTTTGTAATGTAAAAGTGCATTTTGATTTACATGTATGTGTTGCTCATGTCTTGCAACATCTTTATTTGCATGTTTTCCTTCAGGGTAAGATGGTGAAGGGCATGGGAGGGGCTATGGATCTAGTGGCCAGTGCTGGAACTAAAGTGGTTGTTACAATGGAGCACTCTGCTAAGGTAGGTGAAATCATATGAGACTGCGTTATACTGGCTTGTTAGCAGCTCCTTAATAACCATAATTTTATAGAGGGTCATTTGCATTTCAGACACAGCACGTCCATTTGTTTGTTTATGCTCTGCTGATGAAAATAATTCCAAAAGAAGTTAAATGATCAAGTTTTGCTGATCACAGATAGTTCTGGAACGCAGACAAGCGGAGTGACAGATGGTAAAGTGTTCTGGTGCTAGGGTTGAATTGGGCCAGAGTGACCCAAAATGGTGTTCCGGGACCTTTGAATTAATGAAAGAAAAGAAATTCCATTCCATTTTGATCAAGTATACAATTTTTTTTTTTTTGGTAGCACTTTATTTAAGGTGTCCTTGTTACATGTTGCTTGTAGTTACTTTTTTGATAACAATATGGTTACTTGCATGTAATTATGCATAATTTATAGTAAGTACATGTAGCTTATTAATATTACTCATGAATTGTTATTTTTTTAATCAAATAAATGCAGCTTTGGTAAGAATAAAAACTTAATTGAACTACCTTGAACTTTAGAACAGAAGTGATTTTAATTGCGTAATTATTAGAGGTTGCTTGGGTTATTAAAAGTGAACTTTAGAACCAAGGACCACTTGTGTCATATTTGTATATTTATCCATGTCATGCATGACTTATTCTAAGTCACTGAAACCACCGCTCAGTTTGAAATCTTCCCCACTCCAAAAATCCTCATTCACACTCGATCTTTTTTTTAATGTCAGCACTTTTTGCGAAGCTACTTACAAAGTAATACAAGTGATGTCTCTTTCTCCTGAGATTTTGGCAAATCAGTTCTCAAAGATATGGTATTGGCACAGAATATGTTGCGTGCTGCTGTAGCATTCTGTTATGAAGGTATTTCTTAAGTCTTCAAAAGATTTGTAATATACTGCATGAGTCACATGGACTAGTTTTTCTGCTGCTTTTGTGATGTCGTTCTGTAGCTTGACAGCCACTGTGAACTGTCATTTAATGGTACGAGCCTTGTAAAGATTCTTCAAAACCTTTGACAGCGTATGGGTTTGAAACGGCATGAGGGTGCACTTTACTCTTCCTAGAAACCGTTTTTTAGGTACAGCTTTAGTGCAGCACATTTGAAAATTGTCGATGGACTCACTTCATGCTGTAAAAGAAAAAATTAAATATTATGTAGTAGAAAGGAATTCATACTTCATTTGTTTTTCTCCAGAAATTGGCCACGAGCGTGTAAAAAATATTAAATATTAATTAATAATAATATCGATTAAATAGCAATATTTATTGAAATTTAGAATTTGATATAAATAGATTATCATGCTGCAGACTGTTGTAATAAAACTAGTAACGGCACTAAAAAAGAGCGAGACAGACATGGATTTGGATGTTTCGCTGTGTCCATCATCAAAACCCCATATTAAACCTAAATAACACCACTGCTCAATAATCTGTCAGAGTTCAGTGTTCCCATCTGTGAAATGTGCTTAAATTTGTTCCAGGGTCGTGAATAGTCTCGATTATGATGGTGGTGACATAATTCCCTTCACACCACTCAGATCACATTGGTCCAGGCAGAGATAGGGTGAAAGACAAGAGAGATGGGCATAAAAAAGACATGGCTGCTGTTCACATGCTGCCCTTGCTTTGTTGATGCCGGCAGTGGCCGGCCTGAAGGAAGGCTAAACGGGCCAGCTGCCTGCCCCTGGTGGGATGAACTCTCTGGACACGAGTAGAATTAACCACCATCAGCCATCTAATTATTACCCCCTGATCCAACAGCGCATGAAGTCAGCAGGGCAAGTGTATCCATTACGCCTGATGATGAACACAGCTAGCTCAGAGTGTTTTCTGTACCCATGGGCTGTGGATGACGAGTGGATGACGGGGTGGTGCGCCATTCAGCTTTTAATTGATTCAGAGCGCCTTTGCAGTTCTTCAATCTAGATATACCATGTAGTTCTAATTTAAAATCTAATGCAGAAAAAGCAGAATTTAAATGGAATGTAGTCCGAAGGAGTTCATGTTCATATGTTTTTTCTTAAAAAATGTAGTCATAAGCATATAATTAGACGCAAAACAAATGGAGTAGTTCTGAAAACAAAACAAAAAATCATAAAATATATTAAAAATGTTCATATTATAACTATTTAAATGATCATACTTGAATATAAGTATAAATCATTAAATATGTATGCATATTTAATTATTTATAGTAATTAAGTTATATTTAAAATGTCATATGTATCAAACGATATCAGTTATTTTATTATTTAAAATATTACTAATAACTACTTGTAATATTATTAATTATCAGTTATTTATTTTATATTATATAAATAATTTGTTATAGTATTATTGATAGAAATGTTATATTATTTATAATAATATTGTATTGCGTTATAAATGAACACCTGAACGCTGTAATGTAATTATTATTATTTCTATGACTACACATTTATTCATTTTATTTTATATTCATATTAATGTTATAATATATTACATATAATTATTAGAAGTTCTATCGATCTATCTCTCTATCTATCTATTATCTATCTATTTCTCTAGTTAAGTTTTTGGTAGGTCTTGTTAATGCAGTTTTAAATGACTTAATTAACTTCCACCAAAAAGTCGACCAACCCTCTGACTGTTCTCAGTAATATGCATGAATGTACATTATAATTCTGATGTAATATATGAACACTGATATGGGTTTTTGAATTCATTGTTTTCATGTGCTAAAGAAACCGAATACTTTAAATATGAAATATTCTACTCTATATTTTGTTACATATTTTCTAGGGTGACAAGCACAAGATTCTGGAGAAGTGCAATCTGCCTCTAACCGGAAAACAGTGTGTGGACCGTATAATCACAGAAAAGGTGGGTTTTGATTTACAAGAGCCATTGATTTTACCTTTTTAACTCAGGAATCTACTTTAATCAGCAGCCCACATAGTGTCTAACCAGGCTCTGTTGGTAAAAAAACACATCTATTCAGCAGCTTATCACTTTATCAATATGCCAGCTCGTCTTGGATAAAACTTCAGTCGTCACAGTGAAAAGCTGTGAAAATGGCTTTGCTCTTTTCTCTTAACGCGTGTGCACAGTCATAAGAAGACATGACGAATTGTTATGACACTGCACATAAGCAGTGGAAAATGGAAATCCAATTATTGGACCGACCCTAATCAAATCTCCTGATTGGACCGACATTACATATCGACTGTTTCTGTTTTTTTCAAACCCAGAGCTCCTTAATGTGAACGTTACCTAATAATATTATCAGCCCTGCCACATGGCCTGTGTTCAGAGAGCTGTGTGCTGGAGACTAAGGATTTGCTTGAGTCTCATCAAAGAGCTTTACTAGGTGGTTCGGGGGCTCTTGACTGCTGCGGCTGCTTTTATGGTCTGCTGCTGGCACTTGTTGAACCGACCTCTCATCTCGCCAGCGGTGTCACTGGACTGTATAACAACAGTCTTTCTCCGCTACTTACCTGTTAGTCTTCTGTTTCTCTTTGTATGCTTTGCCAGCGTCTGCTTTTGTAACAATTACACACCGTGGTTTCCAATGAAAGGATTCTGTCAACATTAGAAAAGGTTAGACCTCTCCAGCTACACTGCCACCACCTTCTGTTCAGCCTGTGTTTGTCATGCTACCCTGCTGTTCAACACAACCCCTGTCTGTCAGCATAACAAGCTGAGCTTGTAAGAAGAACCTTTCCGCTCTTTAACCCTCGTGTTCTCCAAGACCCCAAGGCCATTTTAATAGCTGAAGAAACATGTTTCGCATTCAGATAGCTCCGTGATACTTGGCTTTTTAATCTTATAAGAATTTATTATAAAAAAGTAAATACATTTCATCTTGAGAAGTGTTATATTTTGTCAGTTTGGGGCCACAGAGACTGCATTAATTGGATGAAAACATTAAAAACTGTAATGTTTTTAAAATATTACTACATGTTTTCCATTTGAATACATTTAAAATGTATGTTTAGTAATTTATTTCTGTAATGGCAAAGTTCAAATTTTAGCATTATTGGTTTAGTCTTCAGTGTCACATGATCCTTCATACACCATTCTAATATGCTTATATTTATTGCTAAAGAAATATTTATTATTATGACCAATATTGGAAACATTGAAATAATTTTTTGAGGATTCATAAATGAATGAATTATTAAAAGAACAGCATGTGTGACATAGATATTATATTTTCTTTATTCTTTATTATATTTTATAATTGTCTTAAATGGCTCTTTATTCAATTTGATGAGTCCTGGCTGAAAACATTTTTTATTTTGTCCACAAACTTTTGAATGATAATGTATATTTTTCTGCCCTGTGATATCATATCTGTTATAATATGTTACCCTGGACAACAAAACCAGTTGTAAGTGTTAATTTTCCGAAATTGAGATGTATGAAAGCTGAAAGCTGAATAAATAAGCTTCCCATTGATGTATGATTTGGATGGATAGGGCAATATTTGACCGAGATACAACTATATGAACATCTGGAATCTGAGGGTACTGAAAAATCTGAATGCTGAGAAAATCACCTTTAAAGTTCTCACATGAAGATCTAATCAATGCATATTACTTATCAAAAATTAAGTTTGAATGTGTTTACAGTAAGAAATTGACTAAATATCTTCATGGAGCATGATCTTTACTTACTATCCTAAGGATTTTTGGACAAAAAAAATAAAATAAAAATTGATCCATACAATGTATTTTTGGCTATTACTACAA
Organism: Enteromius anoplus; assembly: GCA_032359395.1. NCBI lineage: Eukaryota > Metazoa > Chordata > Actinopteri > Cypriniformes > Cyprinidae > Enteromius > Enteromius anoplus. Next base: position 3,548,265 of record JAUMHG010000290.1, read on the forward strand.
ATATACCCCAGCGACTTAAGACTGGTTTTGTGGTCCAGGGTCACATATGTTTTATTTATAATAGAATGATTCAAAATACTAAAAATGTTTTAATATATGTAGAAATTACCATTAACTAAAATTAATAAATGCCGTAAAGGTATGTTTCATTGTTAGTTTGGGTGAGAAATAATTCAAACGTACCCAAGTTTCAGTAATATCGTCCTCTATATTTTAATTAGGTGATGCAAGCATTTAAAATAATTTGCAGAACAAATAAGATTCATTTTGAAATTACTAGTATTATTTTGAAGCACTGCACATCAGTGAGACTAAACATACACAGTGACTCAAAAAACACAAGGTTTAAGCTGCTTTTACAAACCTCTCACAAAAATATAATAAGAAAGAGCAAATGTTAAGAGCCAGAGAATCCGACTTAACGTATGTAGTTCATATGTTAGTTCATGGACTTATTTTTATGAGAAGATGCTTTCATTATGACGTGTTGTCATAGAAATAGAACCAATACAGGGCAAACATCCTTGATTCCTAGAATGCATATGATTCCAGGAATGACTTTCTGAGCCAATTTGCTACTTGTCATCTCAGCAGCACGCATATCTCCAGCGATGGAAGTTTTTATATAAATATTGCTGGCAAGCTGTGATGTGATTACGCCATCCATCTTGCCGTGTTTGACTGTTCAATTCGCTTTCCCCTGATTGTTAAAAAAAGAAAAGAAAATAAACAAGCATGCAGTACAATATCTCTGAGGAGGAAAACATTTTTTTGGACTGTCAGAGTTTACAGCTAGAATTCTGGCAGGTAGATTAATCCTATCGCTTACATTGTTACACATCCAAGCAAATCCTCCAGCAATTAGAGGCTGTCATTCAGGTGGAAGAGAGGATGCAGAGACAGCAGGCCCAAGGCAAAGCGACAGCAAGCGTGCTGCCCATGGCAGGTTGTTCTCCACAGGTACTGGGTGAAATGACACTATGGCATTATTAGATTTGGGTCACATTGAACATTAAAGGGATAGTTCACCCAAAAATGAAACACCTCATGTCATTCTAAACCTGTAAGCCCTTAATTCATCTTCAAAACCCAAATGAAAATATTTTTGCTAAATTCTGAGAGCTCTCTAACCTTCCCATAGACAGCAATACGTATAATTAACACATTAAAGGTCCAGAAACTTTAATTTTACGAAAGCAACAAGATTAATTTTTGTGCACAAAGGAAAAAAAGGGCTTAATTCAAGAATTCCTCTCCGTCATGAGATTTTGAATAGTATTACGTAAGTGTTAATTACATTGCTGTCTATGGGATTGTCTGAGAGCTCTCAGAATTCATCAAAAATATCTTAATTTGTTTTCTGTAGATGAAAGAAGGTCTTATGGGTTTGGAACGACATGAGGGAGAGTAATGGCATTTTTTGGTGAACAATTCCTTTAATAGGCTGCTGGTTTCATACAAACATACATGAATTGGTTCAGTATTGGCCTTTAGCATGCACAGTGCATGCACTCGACCTCTTCAGGTCATTGTGAACCAAATCACATACGTGTCTTGACTAACAAATGTGTTTTTACATCTCTGTAAAATACACTGTGTATTACATATTGTATTATTATTACAATAATAGAATAAAAAGTTCTATTAATAATGTGCTCATCTGTTCTGAGCACATTTAATCACTGCAAGCTGAATGAACACAAGAAAACAAATGCCAAGAACTGCCCTAATCATTTGCAGGTTCATGTTTCTATTTTTCCAGTGTGGTCTCAGACTTTTTAGATACAATGTTTTCATTTTATCACATCACAAAGTGCCTTTTTCTGTGCTTTTTTTCACCACATTGCCTTTCTCTACCCCATCCGACCACATCCTCAAGGTCAGAAGAGTTCACTTACACATGGCTGCACATTTGATGGCACTTCTGTCATGGTCACATTGTTCTCCTTTCTCCTCCAGGCGGTATTCGATGTGGACAAGGACAAAGGTTTAACCCTGATTGAGGTTTGGGAGGGTCTGACACCAGATGACATTAAGAAGTGTACAGGAACCGACTTTAAGGTGAATGACATAATCAATAAATTGCAGGAACATGTAATAAAATTGAACACTTTGCACCATACTGCATGTATTATAGCCTATTATGACATTTCACAACACATGAAACCCTTTAATACTTGCTTGAATGAAAACTAACAGCATTAGACAAAGTGCAAGGTCATAATTTTGACTTCTGCTTATTTTCCTGTTGTTGTTTTTCCCCCTAACAGGTCTCTCCTAACTTGAAACCAATGCAGCAAATTTAACGGTTTTAGAAAAAATGCTCAATGCGTTTTAGACAGCTGATGGAAACCACACACTTGTTAAATCCCCCACGCAAATCCTTTTAGGGCTTCAACTGAAGATTTGTGAGGAAATTTCACTGAAGCATGTTCAAAACAACAAATATCCTATAAGGTCATCAAACCATCACGATATCTTCATCTGTTAATGATTTCCATGATTGTGCAATAGCCTGAATGGTTGTTTTAGCTTATCAATATTGGTTTATTCAAATGCAAATTCAAATGGATTTGTTACAGTGTCATAAGATATTGTATAGAAAATATTGTCAATAGATTAAACAGGAATTATTGTTTTTATTTATGAACAGTATGTCATCATTTCATGATTAAAATTCCCATCTGCCCATCTAATTTAACTTTACAGGTCGGATGCCTTAAATGTGTGTACATATTATTTGTACAAAGCAATAAATGTGTATCAAGACCTAAACAATCTTAATTGTTTTTATAAATCCTTAAATGTGACCCAGTACCATAAACCCAGTTATAACGGTCAGTTTTTATTATTATTATTATTATTGAGATTTGTACATAATCTGAAAGCTGAATAAACATTTCTATTGCTTTATGGTTTGTTAGGATAGGGCAGTATTTGTCCGAGATATTACTTTTTTAAAATCTGGAATCTAAGTGCGAAAAAAAAAAAAAAGTAAAAATAATTCACCAGGAATTTTACAAAATATCTTCATACAATGATTTTGGCCGAATAGAAAAGTTTTTAACCCCTACAATTGTTGGTTATTACTACAAATATACCCATGCTACTTGATTTTGTGGTCTAGGGTCACATATTATTCAAGTTATATGACCGCATTTTGTCAGTGGAACACAAAGATGATGTTAAGCAGAATGTTAAGAGATTTACTGTCACTATTTACTTTCACTGTATCTTTTCTTCCTACAGCCTATGGTTACACACTGACTGTCATTCTAACTAAAATACCCTCCTAAATGGATATTTGTACAGTGTTTTCTAATTCTTTGATAACATTTATGAAAGCTCTGTTAATTGAAGCCTGGTATTTTGTCATTTGTGTTGTATCCGTTTACACTTGTTGCGCAACCGTTTGTTCTTAACGCCACTTCACAGTTCAGACCTATATATATATATAATACACAGCGACCGTTTTCATATCCAGCGTGAAAGGTTACATGTGTATGATGTACGGATCAAGGATTTGTGCGCCCTGTTCCTCTGCACAACGGTAATTGATCAGTAACATCAAATGAATTAATTAAAACCGCGCGCGCTTAAGTCTATAATTGCGCCCACGCCAGCACACGCATGGGAGGGAATAATTTAGACATCTTCCATGCAACGAGCTTCTATATGTTTGTAAAGAGGCTGTTAAAATCCTGGGGAAATTTGGATGTAGGAGAGGCGCGCGCCGTCTCGGGGGTGTGGTGATGCTCGCGCTGTGAACTCACGCGAGCGCGGGCGCTGAATACTAGAGCACTCAGAGCGAAGCACGGACACCGAGCACCACATAACCGACGGCATGGCTTCGTCTCAGGGGAAAAGCGAACTCCGTTATGCGGACTGGATGTCAAGTTTACCGGCCACCTTGCACAGTATCCCTCTTACCAATCTTGCCATACCGGGTAAGTCTTATTTTGCCCTTTAATGCGCTTATTGGAGGAATACAAACTGGACAGTGATCAACTGCTGCAGATTGTATATAAATTATTGTAGTCGGGTTTTTTAAACGACTTAACTGACTGTTTCAAAAAAGTTTTGAGTAATATTTTAATAAACTCTTGTTCAAAACGCAAATTGCGTTGAGAGGTCATCCAAACGTAGCCTAGATAATACGGGTTCTGCGTGTGACATAAGCTATTGTGTGACTAATAGGTTGTCATCATTAAAATTGTTCCAATCTAGCGAGTTCATAATAATGTTAATACGTTTGATTGATATTAAATAGGACACTTGTTGCTCGGGGCTCAAAATCCGTCTCTGCGATGGATTAAGCGACACATTATTATTACACGTGTGCCGCAACCTTGACCAGGTATAATATAACGACATAACACAGAGATTATATATGGAACCGCAAAGTAATCGAATGCGCAGTAAAAGAAGAGTGTTCATATTAACCGTATACCCAACATCTACATCACAGGCAATATTAATAATAATAATAATTTAAAAAAAACTAAACATCTTATTCACAAGGAATAGGAATAGGCTAATTTAAAAAAGCTTTTTAACCTTTTAAACAGGTTTTTGCCAAACATGTTTCTTTGAAGGATCTTTAACATATAAGGTGCTTTTCCATTGGAAAGTGTTCTTTACAAGAACTCTCGGGAACTGTTCACTAGGTTGTTGAGTCCCCATAAACATGCTTCAGCTGCACTTGCTGACTTAGATGTGACGTATGCAATCATTAAAGGAACTGTGTCTGTCTCTGCACTGTCCTGAAGTGGAGCAATAAAAATACATTGGAAGACATGTTGAAGACATCAGAGGGTGCAAGACTGTATTTGCACACAGGCGTTGCATGTTCACAGTGCACAACCAATAAGGATTCATCACTTGTTGAGAGTTGTAAGAATCGGTTTAAAATAATAGTTCACCCCAAATAAACTAAAAATCTTCACATGTGCAATGATGTGGATGAATTTGTTTCTTCATCTGAATAGATTTGGAGAAATCTAGCATTTCTTGGTCACCAGTGTACAGTATCTTCTGCAGTGAATGGGTTCTACCAGAATCAGAGTCAAACCGGCTGATAAAAGCATCACAAAATCCACAAACGTTAGTTAATTTTCAACGTTTTCCATTTTTGTGTGAACCGCTCCTTTAATTCTTTAGGCAGGCTGCACACTATGCTTAACCCTAGCTACACCTAAGGTTAAGCAACATTTCAGGGGTTAGCAGCTTTTATCAGATACAGATAAATAAATGCACATAAATTACTCACCCAGAGTTAAGTATGGTCAAACATAAAACAAGATGACCCAGGAATACGTTATTATTAATTAAGATTACAAAAGAACAGTTTTTATCTACTGTTTTTTTTTAATGGCTTTTTATGGCTTACATAGTTCAGAATGGTTCTGAGAGTAAGAGGTTTTGTGTTTATTTTATAGTGGAGTTTGGGTAGTTGAACTTAACCAAAGGCTGGAGCAATCAGCCCCAGACAGCTCTGATTAAAACCCCTGATTAACGTCTATGTGGCTGATTTTGACACTGTGCCACTGGGACCAATGAACTGGCCTACCACCTCCAAATCATCCTGTTAACCATCAATTATAGATTGTGATTTCTTGATCATACTCTACAGTAAGTGCTAAGACTTCAACATACAGTATAAATAAAGTGGAGAAGATCATGCTACTGAGACTGGTTTGTGCTGGATTCATCATTCCAGGAGTAATATTGAAGCAATAGCCTACTTAAGGACAACTTGACCCACTGCCATCATCACTCTTTTTTTAAAACTTTTGTAAAACAGTCTTGTCGGCGAGGCTGTGGGTGTAAAGTTGTAGTGTAGCAGCTGTTTATCAAAAAGCTTTGAACGAATTAAGGCTTCGGTGAGAATTCTGGACACGTAGCACTCCCACACAGATATCTTGCAAATCTTTTGAGCTTTTGAGTTGGTCTTACCAAGTGCGCTTAACATTAGTTCTTAAAGACAAGCAAAAACGATCCATTAAAATGTAAGCATCCTGCCCAGGGGCTTGTGTATAACTGACACTGTAGGGAAAAGTATTTATCTGTCTCTCCAACTATCCTTGTATCCATCTGTTTTCCCATCCATCCATTCAGTTATTGTAGATCTGCAACAGTGAAAGCTTTTGTACGTCCATTAATTCATCCATGTTAGTCAAGTCTGATTTTCTTAAGCTACTTGTAATACACCATATTTTTCAGTTAAGCTGTACACCGATATAATTAGAGAAAGCAATGGTCATTTTAGCTCTTCAAGATCAATTCCAAAAACACAATCATTGATCTTTCGCCTTTTTCTCATGCATATTTCAGTAGTGCTTTCTTTCAGCCAAAGGCACTTTTGCTCTCATGCTGTCATATTGTCAGGCTGCTGGAGGTTTCAATGATTCTACCAAAAAAATAATATTTTTGTTTTTTCAAAACTTGCATAATGCACTTTGTTTTACTTAGTCTATATTGAAGACACTAGGAAACCAGAATCAACCTATTTACTGAATGTGTGTTCCTTGTTTTCTGTCTTGCTGTGCATGTTATTCCCATGGAAAATAAAATAAAAAATAATAAACCAAACCAACCAGTTACACAGTAAATCACAACAATACAACTTTAGATATTAAGCATTTAAATAATGTACAATTGGATAAAACGACAGAGAACAAAGGACTATAACTATTGATATTTATTACAAAATATGAATATATATATACACATATATATATATATATATATATACATACATAGTATATGGAAATTAACACTATTATTTTGGGTGATTCCTGGACTTGGGCAGAATTATTTTGTTGTTTCCCGTGGATTTTTGATTGGTGGAGATTTATACGTAGAATCATGGATAATGTCGTTTTTTCACCAGGAATTCAGCTGTTTAACATGATTAGTTCAAATTGGCTTCAACAAAAGCATTCCATTATCAACATTGTAGTTCACAGTAAATCTGTCTTTGCAAGTAATCAGTAAAATCATATTCCTCTATAGAGAAAAGACATGTGATTTTTACTTTCAGAACTAATGCACTCTATAACTCGCTTTTGATCTGCCTCCATGTAACGTTCACTTTTCACATACCAGTCTTTTTTTAAGGTAAAATCAAATCTCACTCTACATTTTCTTGGAAATGCAGCATATTAGTATCTTAAACTTTCTCATTTCTAATAGCAATCCCTTCCTATACAATTATTTAAGAAAGCCATCGGCTTTAGCATCATCAAAGTCAGTATATGGGCATATTATAGGCCCTGATATTTTTAAGCACTGCCACTCAAAAACTGGCTCTGCCACCTCCTGTTGCGTGAAGGTCACTGTTTGCCCTACGAGAATCTAGCGTGTCTTTTATTTCCTCTATCGGAACTCTTTTTATAGTCATTCCAAATTAAGAGGCTCAAGTAATTATTGTCGCCTCTCAAACCTCTCTCTAAGATTAAAGATTTGACTGATCCTCCTGTTGCAGCTAAACATTGTTTCCTTGCAGCCTCAGTATTGGCAGTATTTTGGAGGTTGGCTAGTCGTCCTCCACACACTCTTGCAAAACATGAATCATTCTCCTATTGGCAAACAAGTCCTCGGGGGGCAGACATAAAGCATACCATTACTAAACTGAATAGATATTCTATGTTTTGCCCTCGGGGGATTTTTGTCACTAAGAGATACATTATCCCTTTGCTGTGGACATTGAACAGTGTTTATGTACATAATAAACCTGCATGCCTCTGCTTAGCGTCTTCGAAAAATGCCTTTTGGCGGGCTTTTGTGTGGCTCTTATACTACTGTGCTCTGCTGGATGGCTGGCTTGATGAGGTCATCACCCCGTTACAGCCACCATTGTAACTTGCACAGGCAGCAGGACTGGGGCAGAGGAATTGTGTCAGTGCACAGGGTGCTTGTGCTGAAGTGACAAGCGCACAGAATAAGCAGGACACTGCTGCTTTATCAGCCACCTGTGCCTTGAAAGTACGCAGGGTCTCACAGTTCAGAAACAGACATGGAACCAGGGCTTATTAGGTTTATGGAGAGCCATAATTGATATTCATGCTACGGCTCTCATAAGGGAATGTGCCTCTGCCCCTTAATCATATTTAGCAAGTAATCAGCTTTTGAGTGGCAGCCAATGACAGACGCTGTAAAAACAGAAAAATCTGTGGGTTGTGAGTGTTTAGCATTTTTTTATTTATTTATGCCATACAAATGTAAACACTTTATTTTATGCAATGTATTAAACATGGCACATTTTACTGATTTAAAGCAACGTTCTATGATTTGTTCAGCTGTGTTTTTTTTGTCAGAAATCATTCTAATATATGCTGACTTCCTGCTTAAGAAATATTTTGCATTACCATCAGTGTTCAAAACATTTGTGCTGCTCAGTTTTTGTGGAAGTGGTAATGCTATTTCCAAGATTATTTCAAAAGTTAAAAAAAGTTCAAAATAATAGCTTTTAATTAAAAAATGAAAATTTTGGGACAGTGCAAATAAATTTACTGTAATGTTCACCTAGTTAATGTGTGCATACAGAATAAAAATATAATTAATGATGGTACAGACAAAAGCATTTACCATGAATTAACAACAGCATCGTTCACAGTAGGTTTGTCTTTAGAGCTAAGTTATTGTTAAATTAATTTTAGTAAACAAAAAATACAAAAATAAATAAAATTGTAAAAATGTAAAAATATTTTTTTTTACAGGCCTCAATCTTTTGAACTGTACTTTTATCTAGATTTGATCATGAATGATAGTGTTAAAAGCATTAGTAAAAGCAAGTTAGCTAGTCAATAACTAGTCAGCAATGTTTTGCATAATGTTTCATAATTTTCTTTGTAAAATTATGACGTTAATTATAATGACATATGTCAAAGCTTTTATGGATTTATCTTTGTAAAATTGAATTCATAAATAATGTATTTCATAATATATTGCTAAAAATAAAACGTTGGAAACTATTTTTTGTTGTATGAAAAGTAAAGAGACACAGCAGAAGTTATCTTGACCTATTTTTCATACATTGTAGTGTATGTAATCCCACCTATTCACTAATGAAGAATAAGTGGGATAACATCACTAACCAGAGCTTTTTGTTGATGATCCCGGATGACCCCCCCAATTGTCACGACCCAGCCAGTGTAGGGTTGGCAAGGCCGATGACAAGGTGAAAGAAAATGTCAAGTTTAACCCCTCTCCTGTTCCAGCTTGAATAAACACAAAAGAAATTTCCACAACATAACAGATTTATTATTATTTACACTGAGTAGGTGGAGGGGGGATCTGAAGGGGATCCAGACCTTGAGGCATCAGGAGAGCGACAACAGAAACTCATCTGTTTGGCGAAATATATATTTTCCTCTCCATGAACAGCATCCATGGCCAGTTATTGGCTAAAAATTTGGATTGATTGAGCATGCACCATGGTTGAAGAACAAAAAAATCACCCAACTCGAGGCACATCTTTGTAGCAGATAATTGTTCTCTGAAAATTATCTCTTCTCTTATCACTCATTTCTCTTCATAGTAGAGCATTGCATTGCTTTGATGTCAAAAATGCCTACCCAAAAAGTTTCCTGCGGTGAAGTGTAGGAATTATTTATTTATTTCCTGGCAGATCGCACATACACACATCCAAAATGATTTCAATTACTTAAAGTTGCACTAGAGGCATGAAAAATCGTAATGGATTCAAACGTCGAAGGCACCGTTTGCTCTTGTCTGATTCATCTTTAAATCTGTCCATCCATCCAATTGTTCATCCATTAATCCTGCACTTTAGACCCAAAAGAGAGTTTTTTTAGCCTGCCATGTCTCAATAAACAAGATAAGTGGAGAAGATTAAGTGACCAGACATGAAATTGCAGTCACCATGGTAAAAAGAGTCACTTTTTCCTGTAATGATTACTTTTATTCCTGCTGAACTGAGAGGACGTCCCCTGTGGTTGACGGTGACATGTAAATCTTTTTTGATAAGTAGTTGCATCATTGCACAGCAGCTAAGGATTCACAGTAAACCCTTGAACAGAATCTGCTGTATGTGTTTCTGTTGCTGGTTTGTTTTTGAGTATGACCAGCATGTCTCTAAGCTGCATTATGCGATGTTGGACAGGTAACCCAGGGAGATTTTGAAAGTTCATATTGCAAAATAATTCAGGCTGACCCTTATTCACCATATCCACGTAAACAAAAACACATTAAATCAAAAGATAAGAACACTAGCACTTTCTCGTCTAGGCCTGTGAACAGGTGTTTTGTGTCATACGTACAGTATATGTATATTTTTGTTTGTTATAATTAGCTTTTTATCTATTTTGCTGGAGAGGTCTGTGACGACTTTGCAACACGATTTATTGTTTCAATAATCATCTCTGGATTGCATGTTTTAAAAACAAAAACGAGTCTTTAATCCACTCTAATGTGCCTCCTCTCAGAGGTTCAGAGGTGAAACATGAGCCCAGTCAGTTGCTTTCATTTTGTTAAATGGTCCATTTTCCCAGAAATAATTTTCCTCAAACCTTCCTAATGTCAGCTCAGTGCATCTCAAAGCAGGGATCTCATAACAAGAAGATACTCCTTTGCATTTAGCTAAGGAGCTATTAGAACTCCAAATAAGCGCACTGGCTCTTAACGGAGCTGTATAGTTGTTCAGTCCTTTTGAATTTCACATGGCTTTCTTCTGTTGAACTTAATACGGATTCAGTGCAAGTCCTTAACACCTTAAGGAGAAAAGACAAGTTGCTATCAATTATTTTTGTTTGTTTGTTTAATTTAATAAAAGAGAATGAGAATACATGAGAAAATGCATTTATAATTTTTATATAAATAAATTATTTATATATAAATATATATATAAATATATGTATATATACTGTATATATTTTTTTTAATAAAAAAATGATTTATGGTTACACTAATGAGACGTACATGGAAATTGTGTTAGCGGAGACTTCCATCCGTTTCCACATAGCAGAATGCATTGCCTATGTTAAGGAGGGAAATGAGACATATACTGTTACTCATTAATCTGAATTTGACACAGGAGGTAACAGCAACAAAATCTGTATATTTCCAGGCTGATCTGCTTAATGAACATCCATTAGAGATATGCCACACGTTATTGTCAAAATCGAGACAGATTGTCATTGAACTGAGAAAACTGTATCAAATCTCTGAGGTTTGTGGTTCTTTTTCTTTCTTTCTTTCTTTCTTTCTTTCTTTCTTTCTTTCTTTCTTCCTCGCTGTCTCTATTTCTCCTTGGCTTATTAAAAGCAACATCTAATGTCGAAGCCATTTGGACTGGTTTTGTTGTTGTGGTGATTGCTGAGATGTCGTTGGCGAGCAGACAGCTGTTTGCCTAATGGCTCTTTCCCATGGTGGATGCTGATGCAGAGCTGCATTGTTTATTCATCAAAAATGATATTCGGAGAGTCTCTCTCACACGCACAGGTTATAGACTGCTTCCTTCTTTTAATTTAATCACATTAGCAATGCATCTATTTAAATAGTTGTTTTGATTTTTGGAGATCAAACATAGCACCTGGCTTTGCTCTGTATCTACATTGAAAGCGTGCTTGTGAACTCCACGTTATTATCCTGTAGGCCCTGGCAACGGTTTTCCTCCTGCTGCTGTCTGGATGCAAGTGTTGGCTATTGCATTACTCCATTATTCCATTTAACCGTTACTGCTATTATATGTATTCTTAGGTTCCTGTTGTACAAAAGTACTGCAGATTGTCAGGCCGTATTAGATTTGAGTCTTTCAGAGCAAGTCACCTTAAAATCATTGTTCTCGTTATTTTTAGAGCAGATGGCCCTGTCCCAAATGGCACATTTGATGTGCACTCATAGTCTTGTGCATGTCTGTGAAGTCCACAAGACCTTATAGTAGGAATATTCAGTAATCAATTTAAGAACAAGCCAGAATATTCTGTCAATGAAAAGATGGTCTCTACCATGTGTATGCTATATGATTAGTTTTTTTACTAAATCAAACATCAGAATTTTAATTTTTGTAAAATTTAAACTAAATTACTGCATAGATCCAAGTTTTTGTCTTATGGTCAGATCTTATTGATCAGAAATGCAGTACAACCAGTAATACTGTGAAATGTTTTATTTTATTGATTTTTTTACAACATATTACAGATAAACAACATATATTTTTAAATGTAATTTATTCTTTTGACACAAACTTACATTTTCAGCAGCCATTACTCCAAGCTCCAGTGTTACATGATTCTTCATATATCATTTTAATATGTTGCAATTTTAGGAAAAAGAAACCATTTTAGCAATGTTTAAAGCCATTCTACTTTTTATCAGGATTCTTTTGATGAATGGAAATTTCAGAAGAGCAGCATTTATTTGAAATAGGATCATTTATACCAATTTAAATGTCTTCACTGTCACCTTTGATTGAATGCATCCTTGCTAAATAAAACTATGAATTTCTCTCAGCATTTGAATGCAGGTATGTTGTATATTATATTTTCTATGTGGTTCTTCTAAAGCAAGCTGAATATCTCCTTTATCATTCCACAAATACTGGTTATTTTAGTATTTTACATGAGATAACAAGTTCCCTTCGGAATATTTTATATGAACCAGATAATTGTATTTGTTCTCTCAGTTGTCATCATCATTTTTATGTTCTCACTTAATGAATATCACTAACTCAGAAATCTTCTCATCCAGGTTCCCACGACTCCTTTAGTTTCTACATCGACGAAGCCTCACCGGTTGGGCCGGAGCAGCCTGAGACCGTGCAGAACTTTGTCTCTGTGTTTGGCACAGTGGCCAAGAAGCTGATGAGGAAGTGGTTGGCCACACAGACCATGAACTTCACCAGCCAGCTGGAGGGAGGCATCCGCTTCTTTGACCTTCGCATCTCCACCAAACCCAGAGACCCCGACAACGAGCTCTACTTTGCACACGGCCTGTTCAGCGCCACCGTACGTGAAGGCCTGGAGCAGATCAGCACCTTCCTGGCCTCACATGCTCGTGAGGTCGTGTTCCTGGACTTCAACCACTTCTACGGCGTGCAGAACCTCCATCACGAGAAGCTGGTCCAGATGCTGCGCACCATCTTCGGCGACCGACTTTGTCCGGTGGTGTTTGCTCAAGAGGTAAGCCTGAAGTACCTCTGGGAGAAAGAGTATCAGGTGCTGGTCTTCTATCACAATCCCATGGCTCTGGAGGTTCCTTTCCTGTGGCCTGGTCAGATGATGCCTGCTCCTTGGGCCAATACCACAGATCCTGAGAAGCTTATTCAGTTCCTTCAAGCCTCAGTAAAGGATCGGAGACGTAAGGGCACTTTTTTTGTGTCCCAAGTGGTTCTCACTCCCAAAGCAAGCACCGTCATGAAGGGTGTCACCAGCGGTCTGAGGGAGACCATCACAGAGAGGTAGGCTATAGTGCAAAATCTGTTCTGCGAAATTTGTGGCATCGAAGAATGTGTTGACTCATTACATCTCTGTTATCTTCAAATCAGCGCCAGGCAGATATTTTACAGTCCCAAGTTAATCTCATTATTGTTATTAGCCATTGCTCGGAGTCTCTTGGGCTTCACTGATCAGGGTTTGTCAGGCTCAGTTTGAAACATGAAACTCTTGGCAGAAAGCAGATTTCGAAATGGCTCTGGATGACAGAACAACATATTCAGTGCATTAATTCTAGAGTGCACCAATATTCTGCTCATTCAGATGACTGAGAGGGGGTCTCTCCCCTTCCCGCATGGAATACATTGGCATCTGCGGCTGTCAAAGGATGATCTTCTGTTATTCTTTCTCGCCTGTCAGCAAGCATAATGTATAGTGTGCCACTGGGCATGCAGCTAAGCACAGCCATAACAACTAGGCATTGGAATTTTAGAGAAATTTAATAATTAGATTTCTCTCAGCAATTCAGTTTAAAAAAAAAAAAAAGTTGATTTATTTTTTTAAAATACCACCCAGACACAAAGCACACAGTAATATTTATGTTTAACTACACATAGTCATATGAACAAGCAGTCAGTGAAGTCTCACGATACATAAATATAGTTACAGTTTATAATACAGTTTAATTCAATGAAAAGAAATAGCTCATTTGTTTGGGAATAATTGGGCCTACATTAGCCATGCTATATGGAATGATTTATTAAAAGTACCAGCTAAAAGTGTTTATTTAGTAATTATACTAAACCTGTCACGTATTATGTTTTCCACTGCACACTACTAAGAGTTTGGCATCACTATGATCTCTTAATGTTTTTGAAAGAAGTCTCTTATTCTCACCATGTTCTGATGTATTCCCTAAAAATGAATATACTAAAATGTGTTTGAAATCATATCATTTCATGCTAAGTATTCTAAAAATACACTTACATATGACCTATTACCCTGCAATTTAATTGTGCAAAACTAAACAAAAGAAATCATTAATAATAATAGTAAAAAATCTAAGTTTTTTTATTATGTTGGCATGTTTTTATTAGGGATGTCCCGATCGCGATCGGTCGATCTATAATGCGCGTTTTGTCAGTAAACACTGTCCTGTAATCAGCGATAAATGCAATCAGGTGCGTGATTTGACATTGAGCCTTATATACTATACACTACTGTTGTTCACTGACGAGCTGCGCAAATCCACTCTGCTAATGAACATGGGTTTGCGCAGCTCGTCTGTGAACAACGGCCGTGTGTAGTATATACGGGTGAATGTCAAATCACGCACCTGATTGCATTTATCGTTGATTACAGGACCGTGTTTACTGACAAAACGCGCATTAGAGATCTGCCGATTGCGATCGCGACATCCCTAGTTTTTATTGTTAGTTAGTCTTTTAGTTAGTTGTTGACCTAGTCAAAAACCCAGCTGCATTTTAATTGAGATTAATTGCAATGCACAACGAAAAAACTGCATTTTATCACACAATTTATCTGTTTTTGCAAATAAACAGTTTATATATACCGAAATATATACTGAAGTATATTTGCTAGTGGAACTATTGTATAAGTGTACTTCAGGTACACTTCAAATATCATGCCATTAAAAACCGGTATTATCATTATACCGGTCATACAATCCGCATCATAGTAACATTTTAGGTTTAATGTTAAGTAATATGCATTGTGCAAGTAGTATTTCAAATAAAGTTTAATGATAATTTTAATGTCTCGAGCAGTATGTTAATAGATTTGAAATATACGTAATATGAAATGTATTTTAAATATACATTTAAATATACATATTACAATTTAAAATGATTGTTTTCTGTTTGAATTAAATGTAATTTATTCCACTGACACTGATGACAGAGTTGAATTTTTAGCAGTTGTTGCTCCAGTCTTCAGTGTCATGATATATTCAGAAAGACGTGCGGCTTAATATGATACATGCTTTTCAGGATTCTTTGATGAAAAGAAAATTCAAAAGAATGGCATTTAAATTTTGCTGAATTACAAGCATTAACTTCTGAGCACAAATGATTGAACAGTAGTATATATTGAACAGTAGTATATATATGATTTTGTTAACAGAACTGAGCATCATTTTGTCAAGGTATTGAACCATATCTGATCTGTTATCACACCTTACAAAACGTCTAGGTTACTATTGTAACCCACGTTCCCTGAAGGAGGGAACGGAGATGTTACATATGGGAACTCGCCAGAGAGACCGATTTGCCTTTGAG
>JAUMHG010000290.1:3570361-3608644 GCA_032359395.1 Enteromius anoplus
ACGTCAAAGACGGTTTTTATAAATCTGTACTTTGACGTGGATTTGATCGTACGAACACTCTAAGATCAAATCAGTGCTTAAGAAAGTTTTATAAATGAGGCCCCTGAATTTATAAAGTCATTGTTGGAAAGGGCTCAATTACAAAAAAAATGCTGCAAAACCAAAGAATTTGTAGGAAAACAGCAGTTTAACTGTTCAGGACCAGCGATACATGTGAATAACAGTGTTATAAATAAACAGTATTACTAACTGCGTTATTTTTCAGTAAGGAGTAATCAAACGAATTACTGTTTCCACCGTTACAACCGCGCCAACCATTACTGACAATAAAATGTGGCGTTACTATATTTTATTAGAATATTATTAGAATTGTATTTTTTAGTCCATATAAATGGATGCACAGTGTAGCTGTATTTGACGTACCATAAACTTCAAGTGCACCTGTCTGTAGCCTGAAGAACAGGGCGGGCCTGAACCTGGGGCGGGGCTGCACGTGTCGCTCCACCCCTTATTTGCTCTGTCATCTCTCATAAGCATATATATGATAGAAAATGCTTGGAGTTGGTTTAAAACGGTAGTGCATGGATTTATGAGCGAATCACATCAGTTGTTAAAGCTGTGGACTTTGTCCAGTACTCTCCAGTTAAAGAGAGAGGTGTCTAATTCCACACAAATATGAGCTTAAACAGCTCAGAAGGTTAGGTCCACGGTAGAGGTCTGCACGGGAACGCTTTTTTAGTCCCACAAGGTTTTATTCCGCACCCGACCGCTCCCGCTGTATATTCGGTCTTTGTTCACCCGCTGCCCGCTTAGAATAATTTTCTACCCGACCCGACCGTTCTCGCTAAATTTAGATCTGGTTTCCAAAATCTCACATTTAAACTGGGTAGACCCAAAAGAGAGAGATAACAGATAAAACTGTAGGTTGTGCAATGATTGTATTTATTTTTATTCGTCTTGTCAAGATGCTTTTTACATTTATCTGTCATCATGGAAAATGTGTTGCAAAAATAAAATAAATAAAAACAAATGTATGTACAACATTGTGGCCTACATTTCTCACATCACGCAAAGGGTATTTTTCCCCCCATTTGCGTCTATGATGCATGAAAAAGACTCCCATACATTAGACTTGCCTGATGTGGGTTTCCTAACATTAAACTGATCCTTTTCTAATGCAAGCTGAACGCCCTTTAAGGACAGCGCATCTTCACTTTGCTCATGTTGGTAAAGTCCGCTCTGATGTAAGCACAGACTGTGCTAAAAAAATGCACGCGCAAAAACACTGGTCCATGCGCTCAGTATGTGTAACAGTCGTGAGCACTGGCTGTACCAATAAGAATGAGGAAATCACAGATTAGCTGTTCTGAAAAAACATCAGGAACACTGTATTGTTAGACCGCCCGCTCCCGTTCAAATTACACCAGAGTTACCGACCTCTTCCGCGTTTTATTGGGACGCAATGCAGACCTCTACTCCACGGCCCCCTAGCTGAAATTTCTCTCAATAAAAACTTTTTTTTTCTGCTCGCATGGCCTCCATCAAGAGAGTAGGGGACCTGCAGTCATTTTTGGGTCAACGAATCATGCCTAGAGTTTGGACCCGAGGACTCCCAGATAACACAGAGGCCACGGCCAGGCTATGTACCCAAGGTTCCAACGACTCCATTTAGAGACCAAGTTGTAAGCCTCCAAGCCCTGCCCTTGGAGGAGGCAGCTTCAGGACCTCTGACCAGCTTGGTTGGAACCGTGTTATCACCTCAAATAGGTGGCACGGAGTGGCCCAGTTTCGGTCACCTAGGCAACAAAATTCCAGTAGAGTGTCCAGAAGAGTAGACCCAGTTGAGTTCCTCCGTTCCCCGTCGGCAGCCGGATGTTGCGGGGCATCTGGCACCAGGCCCTCGATGCGATGAATCCTGTGAGAGCCGCTAGAGGGCTGGGGCCCCATGTGCGGTACCCCTTGAGGACCCCACGTAGGTATTCCACGGTTAAAAGAGATCTTAGGTTTGCTGTCTATGAGGCTTCAACCACCTCCTATGTTCTATATGCATTGAAAGTTCTTGATGTATGTGTATCCGTCTTACCCTCCTATGGGAAGGCTGACTTCCACATGTCTTTCCAGACGTCCCAGTGATCCAGTTACTTAGGGGGGTGCAGTTCTGGTCTCCTGTGGTCAGAGTCCCGGCCTAAAGGGCAAACACTGGGGGCTTGGGAGACTCCCATATGACGCTGGAAAGGGTAGCTTCCTCGGTGCTTTGGTAGAGATCCCTATTCTTGGAAAACATCTCGGTTACATATGTAACCCTCGTTCCCTGAAGAAGGGAACGGAGACCCCATGCCCCGTCGACATGGGTCTGTACCGCCGCTAGGGGGCCGTGTCACCGGCTCGGTTCCTCAGAGAAGAAGTAATGAGTGCTTCATTCGCTGCGTATTTATACTCACACTGCGATCAGATGCAGCTGGATGTTAATCAGCGCATGCCAATTACATTGGCGTGTTTTCATACACGCAGATTAGATTGGACATCTCGAAGCGAGATTCCTATTCATCGGTCACCAACGTGACATCTCCGTTCCCTTCTTCAGGGAACGAGGGTTACATATGTAACCGAAACTTTACTATTTGTGAGAAGTAACATGCTCAACACTGTTAAGGACAAAGAAGTGACTCATCAACAAATATCACATCAAAAAGAACACAGTATTGAGAATCAAGAAAATTTATGAACTTTATGAAGACCTATGAACAAAGGCCTTTTTTAATAATTCAGATTTTATTTTTTACTGCAGACTATATGTAAACACCTTTTATGTGAAATATCTTATTCAGGTAAGTACTAAATACACATTTTGTAGAATCTGAAACCTCAACTGGACTTCAAATAAACCATATGCTTTTTTGGGTCTTCATGCAGACATCTTGAAGAAGCAGAACAGTATTTATCTTTGCATTATGTTGTATAAACTAGTGTGCTTGTGGTCTGTGAGCAAAGAATGGGGTATTTGCAAATTCTTCATTGCAAGGATTGGATAACAGACAGAAATTGATTTGATTTCCCTAATTTCCTACCTGGCAAGGTAAAAAACCCATTAAGGTACCAGTTTTACTGACAGTGTACATTCACAGATGTGGCTAAACACATCTTGATATCTGGCTCTACCAATCAGATTTTAAATTGGCTCATAAAACTAATAATAGGAGGACAAATAAAAGTAAAATAAGGTTTAACAATGCAAGATTTAAAGCACTCATCCTGATTTTGTATTTGTGTGGATTTAAGGCCCATGCAAACAGTGAGTTGGAAGGGGAACAAACCAGTGGTCCAGAAATAGAATGTATTTGTCCAGACCAAACAACTGCTTTGTGAGGCATAAACACGAGGATAACAAGATAAACCAGCAAAAATAAAACCGCAAGGAAATGAAGCTCCGTTCATCAGACATATAAATTTGAATGTTATTCAAGAATAATAAGCACGACCAAAATGTGCTGCATTTTGCTTTTATGAATGAAAAAACGGCATCTAAAAAGGTATTGTGGAGTCAATACACATAGACACATCTACAAGAATCAGACACATGAGTTCTGTTATTATGATCCAGGTATTTGAGCTGATCCACCTAAATTTGTCATCTGTCCTACATGGACCTGAAAATATTGCTTTCAAATCTGAACCTAAACTTAGCAAAGCTTGTTAAACCCAAAGCAAATTACTTGGAGTTGAAAGCTTGATCTCTCAGAGTGATTTTCAGCAAGCGAAAAATAAAGCTAAATTTAATTAAAGTTTTCACTTTCGCTTAGCTGGAAGGGAAAAGTCTCCTGCCCAAACTCAACTCTGGCCGTAAAAGATGGAAGTTCTCTTTCTTTTTTAATAAAACTGTACTGTATGCCACAACTTCAATATTTGTAGAATTTAGAAATTGTTAATTAAACCCATTAAATAGTGGTCATGTATTAAATGCCAGGATTATTGGCAGTGTAAATAATTAGAGAAATACTTCCATGACTGTTCAGGCTGATTAAATGCAAGACACCAGGGGTTTTAATCTGGAAGAGAAAATATTTAGGGGCATGAAAACCCTTTCAAACCAAGGTCATTGTCACCCATTTACAGTAGTATTTAGCTGTTGAACCCAAAATGCCTGCCATTTCTTCCAGTTCAGTCACGGTTATCAATGGCTTTCATTTTGAGAAGCTTCTTAAATGAAATCCATGGCAATATGAACACACAGAAAGACAAAAATTAAAGGATCATGTAGCTTATTTAAAGATGGATGCTGAAAAGCAGAACAGAAGCGAACTTTTGAACTCTGCAGATTTCACAAGCTGTTGATAACTAGTAATGATGTGTCTAATGGCAGCTTGTTAACAGAGCTTTCTGGCAGCAGGGATGCCACCTGCAGTATATCCCACAGAGCCTGTTTCTACAGTAGTCCTGCCTGTTGAGCAGGATTCTCAGGGGACTTCCTTTCAACAGCGAGCCGTAGGAGCGTTTCTGGAAATCACCCAATCAGCAACACATTGGAGGTTATTTCAGATGTCAAGTTATAACAATTAAAGCGTTGTCACTAGTTTGAGGTCTGTGTGCTCTTTGAAGCCGACACGAAGCTGAGGGTCAGAAAGCTGCAGGAGAGACGCAAAGGGTTCAGTCAGGATCAGTCCAAGAACACAGAAAACTAAGGCACAAGAAATACAGTAGCCTTTACATCCAACACAAGAAACTAAGCCCATGCTGTGATGGGAGATCTTAAAGGGTACGTTTTTCCCAGAAATTGGAATTCTGTCCTCATTTACTTACCTCAGCTTACATCATGTTGTTCCAAACCTGTGCGACTTTCTATCAGAGCACAAAAAGAGAAGCTTTAATGAAATATACAGGCCACACGTCTCCATGCAATCAGTCCCTATTATTACCGGAGCTTTCAAGCTTCAAACGGGCACAGAAGCACCAAAGAATTGGTCCATGTGACTTATGTGCTGAGACTAATAGGAACAGACTGAAACTTGAGCCATTATTCACTGAAACCGGCATTAATACACACACACAACCAAATGTAGTACAGTATAACTATTTAATGCAATATTCATATTATGTCTATTAATAGTCTATTAATATTCATATTATGTCTATTTAAGATGTTCTTATATAAAATAACTAAAGGTGCATTTAAGGAACTTTACTTTAACCATGTGCCCTAAGTTATACTAACTTAAAACAGGGATAAAATCCAGATGGCAGATGCACTGATTTCATAGCACTTTGCAGTATTTTATTTATTGCATTTATTTTATTTTAAAGACACTAGTAAATTTTTATTCAGCAAAGATGCATTACCAGATTTTCATCTGACAGTAAAGGCATTTCTAATAATATTGTAAGATATTCTCTTGGAGTTTCTATTCAGCAAGCATATGCTTTCTGAAGGAACCTGAGACACTGAAGACTTCTGGTTAAAAATTTCGCTTTGCTTAAATGTATTAGGAATACATTACATTTTAAAATATGTTCAAAGAGAAAATAGTTCTTTAAAACTGTAATGATATTTCACTGTATTTATGATCAAATAAATGAATACAAAATGATTTGTACTGATTAATTTGTGTAGCATTCAAGACTAAATCCTGCCACACAGTTTCACTGTTGACCTAGCTGAGGCGATATAGGTGTTTCAGCTTTAACAATCCCCCATCGCATTTCTAAGCTCTGATTTCAGCAATATGATGCCTGGTCTCTGATGACTGCAAGAGAACACACGCTCCTCCAGCAGCGCATGCAGACGCCCCTCAGGGATGTAACAGATCGCTGATGCTCATGTCAAAGGAGTGGTAATGAATTCTTTTGGAGTCAAAATGTCTCATCAAGAGCAGCATCTCCAGGTCTTAATTGAGGAGAGAAGAGTAATATAGGTGACTGTCTGGAGTCATTTCCTCATCTCTTAACCACAGGGGAGCTGAGTAATTCCCCAAAGGAATCATAGAAACGTGATTGAAAAGTGTGCAAATCAAAGGGTGGGAGGACGCCTGGTGCAGATAAACATGACTGCAATCAGACATCATCAAACCTGAGCTGAACAGTTCAACATGAGCTTAAGAGTTCAACTCTGACATCACTATATGGAAAGCTCTTGACAGACTAAAAAGTTTCAGAAAGACATCAAAGGACCTTCTCAAAGAAAATAATCAAGTCACCGTCTGATGTTTGTGCACACAAAAAATGGTTTAGCATTTTCAAAAGAACTATAATCATTTGAAACTAACTGTGAAATTACTTACTTATAGAGCTATTTATTTAAAATCTATTTGAAAATGTAAAAAAATAAAAAAATAAATAAAAAATCAAACCACGATTCAGTGCAAAATCCATCAGAGAGATGAAACCAAACAAATGATTCATTTGAAATCTCTGATAGCTCTTGAATGGCGTCAGAGTCTCAGGGTGCATGCGGCTAAAAAGCTTTGCTGGAGGCATGAATGGACACATTGAGAGCCTAAAGGCACAAAGACATTGTTAATGAAAAAGTATTGACCTATTCCAGACATGTCACATAACTAAATTCTTCTGGCTGCTCATAACAAAAAGTAAGAGACAGCACTGATTAAGCACATTGTTGTGTTCATGTGCACTGAGTTCAACAACACCTGGAGCGATCATTTGCTTCACTTCAATTGCACAATTACTTTAATTGCAACTTTTAACTCTAACAGCAGTAGTACACAGCGAGTGGAGTCCCACAGAGCCACAAGGATTGCTAGCATTAATATAACATCTTTCCGCTCTCAAAACGCTTTAGGGGTAATGTTATTCTTGCAGACTTTTAAAAATAAAGCTTCCAAAAGGGGTTGGTCACGCCATAGAATAACTGCTTTTAGCTCCCCAAAGAACCACTTGTTTTCTTAGTCTGAAGAACATCAAAGGTCCTTTTTCACTGCAAAGAATTTTAAGCGGAATAGAAAGGTTCCATGGATGTGTCTTGAAACCATCAATGCCAATGAAGACGCTTTGTTTTTTTAAGAGAATATATAACTTAAAACATTTTATTATAATGTGCATATTTTTGGGCATTAAAGCTTACTTTTACACTGCTAAGAGAAGTAAGAGAACTTGCATCTTCATTCAGACCAACAGGAAAAGACCAACAAGTGGGCGGCCATTATGCTGTTTTATGTTGATGTTTAACGTTTCACCCTAAATCATTAATTCAATGATTCATTTTCTTTTGAGAGAGAAAAAAATTAAACACAGTCCATTTTCAGCAACTTTTCCAACTTTGCAGGAATGTTTTCATTCACTTACTGTTGTGTTACACTGAATTACATTTCAGGTCGACGTCTTCAGCGCATAAAAGACTCGAGCCACCCACGTCTGCAAACCAAGTACACAGACTTCCCATTTCTCTGTTTTGACACCACAACACATCATTTTATTCCTTCTCTAGTTTAGAAACTAAAAATTGATTTGACACTCCAATGGATAAAAGATAATGGCCTTCCTGTCACAACGGAAACTTTGTTTCTGCTTCTGTGAAATCGTACTATGCCAGACAAAAAAGTAAAGGATTTAATGCGGTTATCTTTAACACCTGGCTTCGTAAAATTACGTTATTTTCAAAACCATAAACATTTAACATTTAAGTAGTTGTTTTATATAAGTGATTTATATTAGTTCTAGAGCCTCGTCTGAATATGTCCTGTAAGTCACCTGTTTTGTTACTAAGAATCCAGCAGCAGTGACGATTTTTGGACCTGAACGATAAGTGAATTGTACAAAATTGCATAGGTTTTCCAGGAATGCTTCCCACAAGTAGGTTGTTTTGGCTCCTAAAAATGTTACTTGGCTGTGAAGTTATAATTATTACAATTATTACGTATTACATATATTCATATCTAATATAAAATATAAGAATATAGATATATGCTGTAAATGTATATGCACGTAAATATTTCCAAAAATATATACTGTATGTGTGTGTATTTATATACAATATATATATATATATATATAGGCACAGTACACATACATATATTATGGTATAATGTATTTTTTATAAAACATTTATTTTTGACAGCACTAAATATAATATAATAATATTTACAATTATATTGTGACTTTTTAAATTTTTTAAAGTAGCTAACCTTTTCACACAAATCAATAATAGATAATATTTGCAATGTATAATTAAGAATTATATTTACGGTTTAAATGTAAAAAAAATAATTTAAAAACACTATTCTTTTCCAAAATGCTAAATTGTCCAAATTTTTTCCATGCTAAACAAAACTATAAGGCACAATAGAAAAGTATATCAAGCACATTGACCTTGCGGGAAACTAGACCAGAACGAACTGAATCTAACAACGATCCACTGATTTGTTTGAGCCATCACTCAAAAGAGTTTCCAGAAGTCCTTGTAGTGGATTGTAGCTTGGCAGGCTGCATTTTCAAAGGTCATCTAGTATGACATCAAGCGTTTTTGCACACCTGGAGGCAGCTGCTATGTGACCTTCTACTAGGACATTGAAAGATTTGGTGAGGGAGGAAAAGGAGCTCAGTCTTGTCAAGATTAGGCTTGAGGTGATGAGTAGGCAGCGAGTTTGATATGTCAGAGAGGCATGCTGAGATCCTCTTTGAGATTGCATTTGTGGAGACAAAATGAAGGATAGAAATACAATTGAGTAACATCTGCATAGCAATGACAGCAGCGACACAAAAGAAAACATTTCACTCCCTCAGACACACAGCATTCAGTTCCACTTAGGTCTGTCGCCTTTACACAGTTGTTGTATAGCAAGACAAATTGCAATATTCCTGGAAGACAATAAGAAGGGTTTAAAAATTATATTGATTAATTGATTATTTGCTTTTTTCTACAAGATTGTGTTCATGAATTTCCACAGCTTTCAAAAAAAGTGCACAGCCACTCTTGACTTCTGGACGATTATTACTCCAGCTGAATGAAAACTGAGTTTAAATGTTTGACAGAACTTGTCGAGCAATTTATACTTGTTTATTTAGCACTGCAGACAGAAATGTCCCTTTAATTGATTTAATTGATTAAGTAGGCCGCTGCAACAAGCAGCATGACGGGAAGTGAGGGCAAGCTGTGAGATGGAGATGGGCCAAAAACTCGGCCTGAATGTGGAAGGATCTGATAAACCATTTGTTGGTTCCAGGAAAATACTGCTTTAGTTTTTTGTTTCTCAATTTGAGATTTTTAGCAATTGTTTACATTCAAAGTGCTTAAAAGAGTAGATAATAACCTTACATAAGTGACACAAACTCTATCTTCACATCCTGCATGATAAATAAGCATTTCCTGCATTAGTATCAGCCGCCGGCAGTTCAGAGTGTACTTAAATGGCTCCTTTAAACGATCAGGGTGACAGGACGAATACTTCACTTGATTGATAACAGTATTTACCATTGAGTAAACTCTTATAATTTAAAAGAACTGGAATCCTAAGGTCCACTGTCAAACATTGATTCCCGAGTCATTATTCTCAAGTGGTTGCCTCACACTGAAGTCACTCTTAAAATAGCAACACAGCGCTGCATTGAACGTCCTGGTTATGTATGTAACCCTCGTTCCCTGAAGGAGGAAAAGGAGATGTTACGTCAGTGACTGACGTCATGGGGTCTCGCCTCTGAGACCAATCCGCTCTGATCTTTGAGAACAAGCCAATCAGGACTGGCCGGTGAGAGTGCGCTGGCCACTCCCAGTGCATACAGGTAATTAAGATGGCAGCAGGCCTACACATTTAGGTTCTTCCTGAGGAGCAGAATGTAACCGACCCCACAGCGCAGGCCTCGGGTTCGTGGCAGCGGGGACGTAGCATCTCCGTTCCCTCCTTCAGGGAACAAGGGTTACATACGTAACCAGGACGTTCCCTTTCAGTCAGTCACTTTGACGTCAATGACGTAATGGAGCACCCAAAGGGGGCGGAAAGAAATGGGAACTGCACCAAATCAGGGAAACACAGGGCGAAGAAGCTGTGGAGAAGAAATGCCCGGGCAGAGGAGGCTAGCCTTAACTGAGGGGCAAGGAGGAGCCAGCGGACTTACCGGAAACACTGGAGGAAAGTGCTCGGATCCTGGAGGAATGGCGCAGCAAGCCGACACCATCACAGTCCTTCTGGATTTACCTGTTGTTGCCCAATACAAGGGAGGACATGGGATCTATGCGGAGGTTATAAAACCGTCCAAAAGTGTTGGGTGTCACCCAACCCGCAACTCTGCATATGTCTGTAAGAGAGGCGTCGTGCGCCAATGCCCAGGAGGCAGCAACACTCCAGGTGGAGTGGGCTCTCACCCCTAGGGGGCACAGCTCACCTATGGCCTGGTATGCTATTGACATCGACCACCCAATGCCTCGAGTGCTCGGGTGACTGTGGCTTAGTCACCTCCAGCCCGTTGCTCTTAGCGGCCTGGAGGAGCATGGCCGCCAGATCCGCTTCAGATTCATTCTGAGCAGCCGTCACGGACGGCTTGCTCAGCTTCCTCTTCAGCAGAGACTGCCAATAGCCCCTTGTCTGATGCAACCATAGAGATTTCATCCTCTGGAGGAACACCGAATGAGATGCTGGGATCGCTGCGGGATGATCTGGCATTGTCAAATGGAAACTCAACGGGACACCGCTTTGAGGAATCCAGAGCCGGTGGGGATTTATTCTGGATTCTAACTCTCAGATCCGCCATGCTGCTAGCTGATGTAGCTAAGGAAGCTAAAAGGCTAATCCGGAGGACATCCTTCATGACCGTGTTAGAAATTTGCTTTTTTGTGATAGCCAGGACTGCCAAAGGGAGGACTGCTGTACACCAGTGTGCAACTAAGGCGATCAGGACTCTTCTTTCTCCGCAGGACACGCTGGCCAAGAGTCTTATGTAAGTTTTCTTTCTTCCTTTGCTAATTCATGAGTGATCGGCTCCGAAGCAAGAACCTGAATGGTGAGTTGCTGCCATCTTAAATACCCGTGTACACTAGGAGTGGCTGGTGCACTCTCACCAGCCAATCCCGATTGGCTTGTTCTCAAAGATCAGATTGGTTGGTCTCCCAGGCGAGATCCCATGACGTCAGTCATTGACGTAACGTCAAAGTGACTGACTGAAAGGGAACTGGAATGACTGCTCATAAAAGATGCTTGTTGTTCAGAGCTTGTGTGCCCAGAGGGGGATTTAATTATATCATAACTATCTCCTATATATTCTGAAGCCAATTTGTCCTCATTTCGTGTCGTTATCTTTCATAGTATTGACGCAGAGAGTCTCCTTATCAGTGTGATGAGGTAGCTTGCCCTGAATTGTTTTTTGTTACATCAATCGTATAAAATGTGTGAAACTGAATGAGTTGTTACATAAAATAACATGCAAATAGTGCATAACAGCATTTTTTAAACTTTTATATATTTTGCATTTCAAATTTCCCTCAGCGTTCAAGACAATAGTTCAAGCACCACTGTTTATGATAAAATATTTCTGGTTCTGCTGCTGGACTAAAAAAAAAGGTGCTTGTTTTAATGAAGTGATAATAAAATGACACATTCTAAACAATAATAATAAAATACCATAATTTCAAAGGTTTCCAGTATTTTTT
This sequence comes from Enteromius anoplus, assembly GCA_032359395.1. Taxonomy (NCBI): domain Eukaryota; kingdom Metazoa; phylum Chordata; class Actinopteri; order Cypriniformes; family Cyprinidae; genus Enteromius; species Enteromius anoplus. Next base: position 3,581,949 of record JAUMHG010000290.1, read on the forward strand.
CTCACTTCTTGTAATTTCTAAGTGAATTCTGACATTATATTAGAGCTTGACATAACTAGAATAATGTTTATCACAAAAACGTATAAATAATATGAAGTTTATTTGCAAAAACAATTAAAAAATCATATTTTCTATGAACATGTCCTAATAATGTTTATCGTGTTAGCTGTTTTTTAAGTTTATTTGTAACCTTTTCAAAATAACCCAGCTGCAGTTTGATTGAGATTAACTGAAATGCACACATTAACGAAAAACACAAATTCCTTTCTTAAAAAGAATCTTAATACTGTGTGTAGTTACCTGAACGATCCTCGTCTGTTTTCATGTTTCGTGATAGTTCAACTGCTCACTCTTCAGAAAAATCCTCCAGGTCATGTACATTCTTCAGTTTTCTTTTGTCATCTTCTGCCCATTTGTCACTGGACGATTCTTTTTTTTTTTTTTTTTTTTTTTTTTTTTTTACACTGGGGGATTTATATGCAGGGATTAAAAAAGGTGAAAACATACTGATGCTTAAGAAGGAAACACAATCTATCAAGAAGGTGCATTTAAATCAGCTTTTTAATTTGGACGATTGAGGTAAATTGTACTTATCATTAGGTAAATATGCTAATCTCCTAACTCACATGTGAAGTGAATTCTATCAAAGGGCATTCACATGGAGAGTTAGAATATAGAGTAAAACAAAAATCAGCTCACATATTTGTGAAAGCATGAAGTGCGCTTTCTCGCAAAATGAAGCTTACTGAAGCTCAACCAATCCGACGCGCATCTCAGACCTCCAAATTTTTACCTAACTTGCTTATAATCAGCAGAGTTTACTTCAAATTGTACTGCTTTACACCTTTTACAATTGTACTCTATATTTTAAGATTAGTTTACTGCAAGGTTCTTTGGAAAACCTAAAATGGTTATTCGACGACATCACTGTAAAAACCTCCTTTTGGAGTGCAGTGGCTGGTTTACCTATATATATCCATCTTTTGGGAAATATATTTATTGTAGTTCCTGAAGGTAAGTATTAAATAAAAAACATGATCCATAAACAAAACAGGAAAAACACACCCTCTGGCTCTTAAAACATGTTTCTTTCTTGAGTATTCTTTTGTAAACAAGTCCTTCGGTGTGAAGAGGCGGATCTTAAAATCATAACAGTCATGAAAAGGTGTAAATTTATATTAATTACATTCATTTACATCTCTTTTTCAGGACTGTTCATCTAAAATGAGATTTAAAATCACACAAACTCCCTGATGTTTTCCAAGACTGTAGGAATCCTGGTTCTCAAATAAAAATATTTGGTGCATTAACAAAACACAAAAAAACTAAACAAAAAGGATTGATTTTACAGCATATATATTTTAAACCATATTTTGTCTTGTTTTAAATACATTTTTTGCCTTCCTTAGAATTGTATCCCCATGGTTGAGTATAATGTATTACGGTATTGGTATAATAATAGAAATGAAAACGTATGTTAGAAATGTTGAAATGTATGAAGTTAAATTAAAATTATAATATTAGTTTTACCTGCTATAAGAGCCAAAACAATCATATATTTTTCAGATGTCTCTATGTAAATGTACGCTTGGTTTTACGAGACACCAGTCAACAATATTGATTTTTGCTATACACATCCAGACAGGCAGTCTTATTAATATAAATCAAGCATCAAGGGTTTTATTGGCCATACAAATCTTCTCAATGAAATCTAGATGCAATATTTTTCCTAAAAAAAGTTTTTCCCTATAAGAATGAAAGTATTTAACTACTGTAGTTCTTCCTTGTATATTTCTGATTAAAATCCTGGTGTATCAGTCCCAGTCCATTAATGAGTGCAGACGTCAGTAAACTATAGAAAATGAGCTGTTTCACACAGTTTCTGCAATTTTTTCAGCACAGTCAGGTGGTCAGTCAACAGACGGCAGGCGGCCCGTGGGTGTGTGAGAGTTGAGACTAATAGTTGAAGACTTTGATGGCAGACCTATCATACAATAGAATGAACCAGTAATGGGTTTGCTTGAATAAATCTCGAAACCATTTTGCTTAGAAAACCAGTTTATAAACTGGTTTGTGAGGCTTTTTAAATAACTCGCATCACTTAAGACTTCTGCTTTAAAGTCAAGTAGGAGCCAAGAACTTAATCAATATGGAGGCTGAAAGTGAGAGACGCAAGTAATAACAGTAATTCCTTAAATGCCACATTTAATTGGATGTGATTCACCCATTTTGCCACCAGGGAATGTTTCTAGTTATTACATCAGCATGGAAGTGTGGGCTTCTATACAGTGAGGAAAGTGAGATCATTGGAAGCTGCTAGGCCAAAACTATTCATACTATTCACCCAAGGTGATTAAATTATTATTATTTAATTATTATTATTTCAGCTATTTTTATTACTACACTTAAAAGCTCTGGTCCGAGCGCCTCTTGATTTCTATTTCTCTGGTCATGGTAAACACTCTGAAAATGTCAACCATTCGTTTTATACAAGCAAGCTACCAAAATGAGCAGTGATTTTCAGACTGTATTGAACTTTATTGAAGCTGCATCAATGAAAAATATAAGGGTTCATGCGTGAAAACTACAGAGCAAATGTGCTGTAGTGTAACGTGCAAGTTACTGAAGATGCGGGATACAATATCAGTGCTGGATAAATAAGGCTTCAAGCATAAGGCTTTTATTCAGACTCAGAAAATTAATTTCACAGTGACAGTCGCTCTACTGTATGACTATGCATTTTAACATCCCATTTTCAACCAAAAACATTTCTAGAAATGTATACGCATGTTTTATTGCATGAACTTAAAAAAAGAAAAAGGAAAGCTAGCTGCGGCAGTAAGAATATTTACTCATACATTTGCACTCAACATGTGGTTAAATTAGACATTTGATTGTGATGTATTTGGTTCTTTCAATCTCCTGTGAACCTCATGGGAGAGGTACAGTGTTGGAGCATTAGCAGCAATAGTTACGGGAAGGTAAACATTTACATCCATTCATTTCTTAATTTTGTGTATCTGATATGAAAATACTTTGAATCAAAAATGTTAATGACTTATCAGTAGTAGATATACAGATCTAAAAGCAAATGTAATTGGGAAAAGCCAACAAAAAAAAAAAACTTAAAAACTTAAATGTTGCCATGCAGTGTATTTTACATAAATACAAAAATGACAACTTTTTATATGAAGACTCAGTGTAAACACTGCTTGGGCCCTTTAATTGGCGCTTTCAAAACTCTTTTCCCACTACAAAATCTTGGCAGCACAGAATACTTTCTTACAGTGTCTCTTTTGTTCAGTCTAAGTTGTTTTCCTCTCTGCCCCATCTCAAACTTTGAAAAGGGTATGTTTGAGGAAGCAAATGAAAGTGTGTGTTTAAAAAATATGGAAGATCTTTTCTCTGGGTTATCAATAAAATGTTGACATCTCTGGCCTCAGAGGAGTGGTGTTAACGGTCTGCTGTCGTCTCTTCCTCACATGCCGTGGATGAACTCTTGCAGCTGGCGCACAATCTCCGTGTCCACCGTCTCCATGAGAGCCTGAAAGCCCTGGTCCCCCATCAACATCTGCTGAGCCTTCAGCTTCTCGTAGACGAACTGCTGAAGAGAGACGCTGTGCACAGGGTCTTCAAGAGCCAGCTATAGAGGGGGAAAAATATGGATTTTATTAGGTTTTGCTAAAAACAAAAAGTGTCATAAAAAATAAATGAATAAATAAACACTTAAAGAAATGGTGTTAATGTATTAAGACACTACACTTGAAGCACTATGATATAGAATCACTTTATGGGTGATTCTATAATTGAGGCTACATTTGGTGTCCCCACAGAAATAAAAATCATTATATTTTCTACGTGTTATTTAAAAAAAACCCCCATTGTATTCATTTTATGTACAAAATCCCTGAATAGTTACTTAATTCTACAACATTAAATTGTTAAAAAATAAATAAATTCATAGAAAAAAGTGTGTCCCAAAATCAAAACTCTGTTATCATACCATATATTGCCTTTAAATTGGTGGAATTATCTTTACTGGAAATAATGTCACTTTCAGCTCTGAAAAGTATCTCTGCTCTCTCTGAGAAAATATTTTAATCTAAAAAACTTCCTACAAACGTCAAATTTGTTACCACAATATCAAAAGGAAAATTGAATTTATTAGTGATCTCACATTGGGTTATTTAAAGCTTGTTTAATCAGGTTTTCATTAGTGTAAATTCTGTTACACTATTGTCAGCAGTGTTAGTCTACCTAGGTAACAGAGTTGACTGGGACAGACGGGAACACCAAATGTACCCACAATTAACAATTATAGAATGAATCATGTATATATTGTGTGTATATATATATATATATTGTGCGATCATCTGATATTAATAAACATTTTTTTTCTTTTTACTGAATAACTGGTTAAGAATACTACTACTACTATTAATAATAATTTGAGCCTATTTTAAACTTGGTATGTGCCAAATGTCAGATTTTTTTTCAACTTCACAAAAACAAACAGAATACGAGTGTAAGACTCTAGGGAATCTGATTTTCAGAATAAGCCCAGAGTACGTTTATTAAATGAATTTAGGATTTTGATATCAGGATGTGGAACTGCAACAAAATAAAAAGTATTAGAATTAGACCTAGCATTAGATTTACCCATTAATCCACCTGCTTGAAGATAATAGTACAATGAAAAAAAAAAAAAAAAAAAAAAAAGGTAAAAAAGCTAATGGAAAAACTGAAACAAAAACCTTTTTTGAGTTTTAAGCACTGCTATATAAGACTGACAGAAATGACACTGAAGAGGAAAAGAAACAAATGTGTTGTTAGTTTCAATAACATGATCTTATGTATACTTTTCTGTTCTCTTTATAACAAATCAATTACTTTTAAAATGTAAATTTTAAAATTCAATAACTATTAAACATGCATATCTGTTTGGCGTATTTGTTGGAGGACAGACAGTGAGACATGTCAGCAGACAACTGTGAAGGAATTCTTTGGGTATTATAGCGAAGGCATTGATCCGAGCTCGTATAACATGTGACTTAACACATGAAGACTAAAATTAAACACACAACAGTATTTATATGCTAATCACTGTCCGCCTGTGCTAAAACAAAGGGCTGACGTCTAGGCCCTCATTAAGATGAATTTATTAATTGAGTTTGCTTTCCATTGCGCAGATGAAGCAGTATCAGACTTTCATTCTGTCATACAGTACACTGGGAAACATAATACATGATTAGGGTTTATTGATAAAATATTCTGTTACATTCTCCCCTGCCTGAATAGCTTTTCAGAACTGAACAGTCAACAATCATGATTCCAGACGCACTCTTATTCATTTATATTTAATTCTTTTATTTTTTAATATTTATATTTAGCTTAAATTTTAAGTGCCATGGGTTGTTTTGTACGGTGACGCATTGCTGCCACACGCATATTTTTTCCACTCAATTATGTTGTGATAACGAGATCTTTTCTTGTTAATAAACGAGATATTTTCTTGTTATATCCAGATCTTTTCTAGCTATGCCGAGATCTTTTTCCGCTTTGTTGTTAAATCAAACGTCATTCAAATAAAGAAACAGTCTAAGGCCAGAGTCGATTATTCCAAAATAACAGTTTTGATCTGATCATATAGCCTAAACAAGTCATGGCTCTGAGAGTAGTAACCGGATCACACTATACTGTAGACAGACTGGAGATTAAACGAGCCGCCACAATTAAATTCATTAAAATACATTTAAAACGGTGTATTTAAAAACTTCAGCAGCGTGCAGATCCTCGTTTATTATAAAAAAAAAAAACACGCTTATTGAAGTGCGGCAAAAAGTCAGCCTAACAGCTACAACAAACGGCCAAAAGATAGCATGGCAACTGCAGACGCAGAAGACCCGTCGACAGAATTTGACCCCCCTCCTATTTCACTGAAGTATTTTGGATTTCCAGTGAGTTATGTTGACAACGTTCCTGTTGTTGACAAAACAAAACAAAAAACAGTTTGCAAGCTCTGCTATGTACTTATAATGTTACAACATTATTCCACCGGCAGCACAACTAACATGGCAGGGCATTTCCGCAGGCACAACAAAAACATATATTTATCTGTTAAACCGACAACTGTAACACAAACTACTCTCCCGTCTTCATCCATCATTCAGTGGTACAAAACTCCTGTTTTAGGCATTTAATTAGCGTGATAGAACCGCGCTACTTAATCCCAAGTAAGCTACGGTGATACCCTCCATTTACAATAATGTAATGGAGAAAGTTCTTAGCAGTGCACATTTAGTAGCCTTGACTACAGATTGCTGGACCTCCAAGCAACACAGAGCTCATTGACTGTCACAGCGCATTACATTAATGATGACTGGGAAATTCAAAATCCAGTACTTCAAATTTTTCTTTTTTAAATCAAGAATCTAATCGAACCGTGACTTTAGAATCGAAAATGTAATTGAATCGAGGATTTGGAGGATCGTGACACCCTTAACTATAACGAGAAAAGATCTCGATGGTAACGAGGAAAAGATCTCTATGTAACGAGAAAAGATCTCAATATAGCGAGAAAAGATCTTGATATAACGAGAAAAGATCTCGATATAGCGAGAAAAGATCTCGATATAGCGAGAAAAGATCTTGATATAACGAGAAAAGATCTCGATATAGCGAGAAAAGATCTTGATATAACGAGAAAAGATCTCGATATAGCGAGAAAAGATCTTGATATAGCGAGAAAAGATCTCAATATAGCGAGAAAAGATCTCGATATAGCGAGAAAAGATCTCGATATAACGAGAAAAGATCTCAATGTAACGAGAACAGATCTCGATGTAACGAGAAAATATCTCGATGTAACGAGAAAAGATCTTGACATTACGAGAAAAGATCTCGTTATTACGACTTGAGTGGATAAAATATTACTTTAGTTTTGGGAGAAACAAACAAACAAAAAAGATATATACATAAATGATAAAATATCAAAGAAGATGCCATTTGTAACTTTAGGAAATGAATATATTTTCTCATGTTATTTGTATTGTTTTTTTCTTTCTTAATTTTTGCCATACACAAACAGCAAAAAAACATGCACAATTCCTGGAATTTAACATTAATTTAAACAAAAACCTCTTTATTGTGAACAGCATTAATAATAATGTTAACCAAAGAGCTATTTTATTTTCTTTTTTTACATTTTCTCATTTCCTTTATATTGCTGTGCTCAAAATGTAAACTAGTATAAGTATTCTGTTCAATTTTATTAGTAGTATAAAACAATTAAAAAAAATAAAGTAAATAAAAAAACAAAAATAAAAATGTAAGTAATATTAAATTCAAAATATTTAAAATATGTCTGTAGGCGTATCCGCATGGCTGCACTAATGCAGTGTTCTGTAAAGCTGTAAAGCTCTTGAATATTGTAACGCAAGCCATAAATAATGCTCTGCTAATGAAGGGGGAGGAACATGAACAGAGCGAGAATTAGCATACTGTATTTGCATACATTAACCTAACGCTTCAGTCTCTTTTATGCAACGAATGACTAGAAAAATCTAAGCAAATGCATCATTGCGGGAAACCTATTTAGGATGGTGTAATTTCCACCCTGTTTCTGACACTTGCTAATTGATATATTGAGACTCCATGCTTTCAGTCAAACTCAACAGCAATGTTACGCTTGTAAATATTACATAAACAGTTCATTAATACATTATACGTTTATTTAAAAAACATTAAGTGTGTCATGGAGCGTACATCTGTCAGTGTGATGAGCATTAACAATGGCAGCTGTGATTTTTTTTGTGATTATACTTATTCACACTAAATTAACTCTAGCAGCTACCCTGCGGCATATGAAACAAATCTGAGGAAAAAGTCATTTTACGCAGTACTTTCGGATTTAATGACTCCAAATGCCACCATCTGCAAACTGTAATATCCTCCAAAAAGGTCAAAAAGGTCTCTCCTCATACTGGTGTAAAACACAAGACTCAACATTAACCTTCCCTGAGATGTTTGCACAGAAAACTTCCTCCCAGCAGTTGTGTTCAGATCTTCCCCTGACGTTTGATCAAAACCATTCATCTGACTCTCAGGTAAGAGGGTCTCAATATGAATACAAACACCAGATCAGAAGAATCATGCTCTTACGACCCTTCTGAGCCACATGCAAACAGAATTTCTGATGCATGTGTATTTAATAATTAAAAATACTGTGTCTGTCTCATTTTTACAACAGCGTTTTCCCGGTGTTGTTTAAACTTAACAGACTGTGTGAGTTCTTAACATATTCGGTCCAGAGGGATTTAACAATAATAGCTGCTTATTTTTCTTTCTAAGTGAATTTGCAAGTCATAACGGATTGATTTCACAGATCCCTGCACTGCCACTGCTGGCTACACACACACAGTAATATACACTCAACAAGCTAGAAGTCAGTTATATCTGATGACATTTTAACTGTCCAGAGTCAGACTCGCTCAGCAAAGTACTGAATGAATCACAGTGTTTCAAAGCCAAGGGTCGTTTAAAGGTACTCTCGGTTATTTCTTCTGTAAGCAGGCTTAATTAATTAATTAATTAATTAATTGCCACCTTCGTCAGCCAATCAGATTTAAGCATTCAACAGCCCCCTTAATGCATAATAATATACTACAGTCCAGAAGTTTGTGGTCTGTAAGATTGTATATTTCTTATGGTCACCAAGGATTCATTTATTTTTCATTCTTTACAATTAAAAAATTGCATTTTAATATATTTAAAAAAGCTATTTATTCCTGTGATGTCAAAGCTGAATTTTAAGCATCATTAAACCAGTCTTTAGTGTCACGTGATCCCTCAGAAATCATTCTAATATATGCTGATTTACCAACCTGATCTCACAGAATTCCGTGTAACAACCACGGACTCTTAACTCAAAATTCTGTGTTAGTATCACAAAATGGTCAAAAATACTGTGATGGGCTGATGGAAAAGATTACAATGTATGTCAGTGACAGGCATTAGCCATGATCCATGCACGGATAACTGGATTCAAATATTGGGTAATGATATTGCCATTGTTGCATATATATTAGGGTGTGATTTTTTACTGTATACGGTCGCAGCAGTTTAATTTATATTACTCTATTTATACATTATGAGCAAGTAACCCAACACCTTCCCCTAAACCTACTCTACCATCCATTAATAAAATACAAGATAAACCGGCAGATGTAGCAATGTTAATTTTATATATATATATAAAATTTTATATACATTTTCACATGCAGCAGCAAGTTTCTGAAAAAAATCTTTCAAAAAAAAGTAGCTTACTGTGACTGTGCGGTGATAATTAGGAGTCACAAGATAGCACAAAATAACTGCCACAATTATGTAAAACAGTATCTTGTAAAATGTGATGTGGTGTCTACTAACACTAGCCTGGACTAAAAACAGCACTGCTCCTGAGAAGCTACATGGTTAAAAAAAAGCCACTTCATTGCTGAGAAAAGTGGTTTTCACAGAGCATTGCATTGACACTGCTGACGACACATACAGTACAGCTGACATATACTATAACCAACTACAACCCAATTAAACCAGATGATATCAACATGTTTCAAACGGAGCCTGTCTCAACAGCCTTTAAGAGCTCTTCTAGCATAGTGGTATGATAAACACGTTTGACCCTTCATGCTAATTACTCGACCTTTGGAGAGCTTTAAGATGCTGTAAAATGGCACGGCTAGAAAAAAGGTGAGGGAGGTTATCCATAACAAAATTAAATTGTAGTTGAGTTGCAAGCACAGCCCGTCTTACAGTAATGGATCCGTTGATAAAAAAGGTGCTCCAAACAAAACTCCATGAGCTGGAAACCTGTGCACCATGCAGGTGCTTTTAAAAAAGTGACCTCATAATTGCAGGATCAAAGTTGAAACACAGGAATCAACTGATTCTAAATAAATGGTGAGGCTTGTAACCTTGGTAGTCATACAGAATTGTACATACAGACTTAATCAGATCTCTTCAGTGATCCGATGTAACCTTGATGTTTTTCCTGGGAACACGATCAATACATCTATCAATTGCAACTGGACAGCTTCAAAAAGAAAGAAAAAAAATGCAGTTTTAAACTCCACAGTTCACTCAAAGATGCATCCTTGAGCTTCGAGGTAGAGACCTGCAAGGGCCTCAAATTTAGGCCTGAGCCCGGCCCGTGTCCGACAGCTTATTAGAATTACCAGCCCGAGCCCGACTTTTTCCCCTTCTACCAAAACGTCTCATACTGCTGTATCAGCTATTCAAATAGTTTGATTTTCAGGGTAATGGCAGAATGATTATATTTTGTTCCATTTTTTGTTCGTTAAATATAAGTTTGTGTTTTTTAAAGTACCAAGCGGCCAGCAGTAGACAGTGACTTGATCATAAAATATGACTGGTCAGTTTAGCCTTCTCAAATCAGAAATCAGAAAATTCATCTTTGCACCAGGACTCAGAAAACACTTGTTTATGAGTAATAATTCAAATGTCTTCCTATTGATTTGAGTCGCTTTTAGCTGCGGAATGCGGCCTCGTGTTGTATTTACCGGCGTCGCATGGCAATCTTTTAATCACTAATTGATGGATGTCTAAAATATAAAATTATGAGAAGCGTAAAACAAAACACCTAATTCTGACCGATGACGTCAAATTTAGCCCGAAGCCCAGCCCGAAGGCCGTAAAAAAGTCGGGGCCCGTTGGGCCGGGCCTACATGCAGGGCTCTACTTTGAGGGGTTATGATCCCCATTATTAGTAGTATAAAAATGCACAAGGATTCTTTCATGAGTGGTATATGATCACCAAAATGCAATTGTGATAGACACAAAACAGCATCTACAGTTCAAGTCAAATTATAACATAGTCGGCACTCAGGCAGGAAAGAGCCTGAATTTTGAGAGGGTATTATTATCTCTAAGAAAAAATCAATTAGTTCTGGAAAGAAATCCTCAAAATGGCTTCTTACTGTAAGGCATAAATAACTGAAACTTCCAAGACCATAAAGACTATGCATTGTTGATACGTAGGAATGGCAGGAAGTACTAGGACCCTGAACAATTGAAGGGTTTCGTTGAAAAACGAGGATGGCTTTAAGGAAGAAGGCACTCCGAAAAGGAACTTTGAAGTATTATTCTGAGCAAAGCCAGTGATATAAAGCAGAGAAGCCTCTGGAAGAAATCCTAACCGAGCCACTGTGAACTTTTAATGGATTTTCATCAAATGAATAAAGTAAAAAACAACCTTTGAAGATCGGATGAGTAAATGCCAATAAAGTCAATCCCAACTGTATTCAAAAGTAAAGGCAGTCATCTATATTTAAGCTCAACTGGACCATTCATACATTTTTTCTCCTGCTTATTTTAGTCTCAGTGATCCCCCATACAGACTTTCATGTCAAAAATCAATATTTACTCCGTACCACTGTATAATAATTTTATAATGAACATCACATTATATTATTTTAAACAGTTAGTTAATCAGGACATTAGAAAATTGATAACAGCTAAAATTTCACAACCTGTAAGTTGTTCATGTAGGTACATGTAGTATTCAGAAAGTCAAACTTATTAAACAAACAAAGAAAATAAAATTACAAATATAATGATTCTTCTCAGTTTAGAGGAAAAAAAAGGAATCTACTGAGCCATATTCATGAAACACTTTACTAATTTCTCTTTAAAGCATACTTTTGTAAACTGTCCCACTGATTTGAAAGCAATCATATATGCAATTTTTTTTTTTTTTTTGTACACATCTATCCAAATGAACTAATTTTGCTTGTTTTGTAAATGTAGCCCAAAGAAAGATATATGGCATAATAATTCTAAATAAATAAATAAAAACACGGTTTGCAGATGCTACAAGGGTCCACTTCTCATTAATGTTTGCAACACATATGGTGCTTTTCCACTGCATGGTACGGTACGGTACGGTTCAGTACAGCTCACTTTTGGGGGGTTTTCCACTGGTAACAGTAGCTGGTACCTGGTCCTTTTTTTAGTACCACCTCAGCCGCGGTTCCAAGCGAGCCGTACCATTCCCAAAACGTGATGTATAAACTCTGCTGGTCACTGATAAGCCGAGAAAATCGTCATTACTGGGTCACTGAACTTGCGACACCAGACACAACAGACCCGCTAGATTTAAATTAGCACAGCCAGCCAAGGATTGGACGCAACTGTTTTGTTTGAAGAAACGCATCTTTTTGTATCAACCAAAAATGGCTGTTTCATGGTCTATTGAGGAAGTACAGACGTTATCTCGTTGATAGCCGAGGAGCGGATCCAGTGAGAGCTTGATGGGGCGAAGCGGAATGAAAAACGCTCTATTGTTGTGTGTTTTTTTTGGCACGTTTACGATGATGTCACGGCAGTTACTGAGCCGAACTGAGCCGTGCCGATCCTAGTCGTATCACGCAGTGGAAAAGCGCCATATTTATTCTAATATATATAGTAATTGCTTCAATGGTAGTAAGTGTTTTGTCATTAGGAAGATATTTTAGATTCGGTGTTCTTGAAGGAGCACTGATGTGACTGCAGGGCTGCAGAAGACAAAAAAAGAAGAAAAAAAGAACACGCACACATAAAAAAATACTTCTAATCTAAAAGAGGTTTGTCAGTCTCAAGAAAACAACAAAAACAAAATCTATTTATGTATATTTGGGGACAAAAAGCCATTAGAGAACATTGGATTATGGGCTCCCTCTAGTATTGCCCATAAAGTGTCTACTCCACAAAAGAAGAGATGTCTGAGATGATCACTGCAGTTCCATTTAACACAATCTCTGTGATGCGTTACATATAAATCAGTGTTCATCCACATGCATAAAAATCTTTGCAGCAGGTATTGCATCCAGAGTTTCCAGATTTACATCCCAGCCACGAATGCTTTACAAACACTTGTTCAACTCATGAAAACCCAGTCAGATGAAGACTGAGCGCACATGTATAAACTCCTGCTCAAAGTAACCAAAATGGAGATTACACCACCTTTTTTATTATGCATAACTTCATCTGCATGTCATTTCCATGTACTACTTCTCTAGTTTAGACGACAATTCAGTTTGACCTTCAGGAGTCAAAATTATCATTGAAATTATTATTTTCAGACATTATATTAATATTAATGAATTAAACTGACTAAATATTAAGTCATTATCATTTGAAAAATGTATATATTAAGAAAATTCCATATTTATAATATAATGAAAGCATTTTTTAAAATACTGATTTGTATTGAAACTAAATACATTTTCTAAATCCCTGAGAATTGTATGCCCACTGAATACAGATGCACATCTACAGCATGGGAAGGTATTGCAAGACAATCGCTTAATCCATTTTCCAAAAGGAAAGGTCAACCTGACTGTTTATGTAGATCAAAATTTTCAGGGATGATGGGGCAGCTGTAATTTACTTCCCGAGCTGCCAATAAATCCTACCTTACCTTACAAAGTTGTCTGAAAGGTTAAGCCCACGTTTGCTTACTTTGCACTTCCTCAGGCTCTTAAAATAGATTCTAAATGATATTAATGGTGTGCTTTGCATCCACTTTGCTGGGCTGGTAATGAGGGTGTGGGTGAGGGAGTGGATCAAAGAGATGGGGCCATGCTTCATGAATTTATAATTAGAGTTTTAAGCCTCATCAAGTCACTCAAAGAGGCCGTGGACTAAATGAGAACTGCGCTTTCGCATACAAATCACGCATCAGTCATTCAGAATCAACCATCAACCTCTTCTGTGAGCGACATTGTCTTCTGCCGTGTTCTTGGCAAGCAATGGCTTTTCTTTAATCTGTCGGGTCACAGAGAAGTGAAAGGAGTTGCGGGTGGCTCTACTCGGGCCAGTGACTTTAATATCTTGGGCTGACAGATGTGTCACAGCAGCAGATCATTTAATAATGAGTGGATTCTCAAAGTCAGAGGCTGCTGTAGTATTAAAGCCTTTTGAGAGGAAATGGCTCATCACAAAGTTGTAATCACATGACAAGAATAGTATTTTTTTTTCAATGATAAATCTTAAGGCAGGTACAGATTGCATGCATTAATTTGATAAAACTGATATCAATACTGGGTCTGGACTCACAAAATAGAACAATTCTTCTTAACTTTAACTTTAGAACAGGTTCCACTTGGTAACCATTAAATATGACTTTTCCCTAATTAGGTTTTTAATTTGCTGCTTATTAATAGTTAGTAAAGTAGTTAAGTTTAGGTACTGCGTAGAATAAGGTCATGTAGAATAAGGCATTAATATTTGTTCAATTAGTACTAATAAATGGCTAATATTCTAGCAATGTGCATGCTAATAATAGGTGTAACCATAAATTAAAGTGTTAAGAGCTTAGCTGCTAAAATAGCATATGATATTTACTAGTATGCATTTTTGCAGGTAAACACCAGGGCTTGACATTAACTTTTTTCCTCACCAGCCACTGTGGCTAGAGGTTTTCCAAATTTACTAGCCACTCAGCATTTTCACTGGCCACAATTGTCTTGTTAGGAAATTGTATTTTATATGACTTAATAATGCATACAAATATTGCAAAGTCATTTGACCTATATTAATACAATAAGATAATGTTACTAGTCATATGAAATGTTACCAATGTTACCCGTTACCAATCATATGAAATCATACACATCCACAAAATTGATCATTCGACTGCAGAAGAAATTGGAGCAGCAGCCAAAATATAGCATAAATGCTTACACTTGCAGGCAAACCTATAACAGCATAATGTTGAGTTTGGTGTTTTAATATACATGAAGTGTATACATATATATGTAATAATGAAAAAAAAAAAAAGATGAAAGTAGCCTACTATGAAAGTAAACCGCAAGTAGGTGAGAGCAAGTGACTATTTTATTAGAATCAGTCATTGAAGCCTATAAACGATTCGTTCAGACTAGGATGGATACCCGTCGGGCCGGGTCGGGTTTGGACAGATATTTAGAAAGGATGCTCGGGTTCTGGTCGGGTTCAGTCACATCAGCGCGAGTGTGTTATAGTGGCTCTTTTTGCCCCGTGTGCGCTGATGCTCTCATCTGTTGACATTAGCGAACGCCTTCCTATAGTTGCTTAATAAAAGCGGGCTTTTCCTTTCTTTGTGCCGGGTTGCGCTGATTTATTATGCCTGATATAGCCCAGTTGTCCATCAATTATGATTATTTGTATTCAACCGCAAACATAGGTGAGAGAGCGCCTATATTTAGATGCGGGAACTGCTTACACTGCTCTGCGTTTATCTTTTTTTAATAATTAGCCTATATTTAGACTATATGATATGTGTGTTCATTGATAGGGTGGCAGGTCGCTACAAATAAATAAATGTGCTCTTCATTAGCTGCATTTAGCTGGTTTGTAACCAGACCGATAAACAAACACAACAGACTAATTAACTTCGGTCCAGGCACTAGCGATTTTGCGAGCCCTGGCTAATGCCATGCCCTGTTTAGCACCGATTTTGATTCGGATTTGTCAAAAATTTGACGAATTGTTGATGTTGGGAACAGCTTTGACAAATTCATTCCAGTTAATGTATAATTCGACCGTTTTGAAAAAAGGCTCAAAAATAAATAAATACATAAAAACAACTGTAAGTAAAAATATAAAAATAGTATAAAAATGTTCGACTTAAAAAAAAACGTTTGTTCACGAGTCAGACATGCGTGTCGGCAGGTTATCACTGTTTACGCACGTTCTGAACAAGTTGTATCAGAATGTTGATATAGGAGCTCATGGGAGTTTTATTCACCTAATATTACGTTGCAATGCGTTTATTATATCAGATGCCTTTAGAGAAAACTACAACAAAACTATATTGTCATACCAAAGAATAAACTACCCGCCAAAGTGGCTAGTGAGACTAAAGTTTTTACCCGCCACAGCCGAATTTTACCCGCATTTGGCGGGTGGGCGGGTGCCAATGTCAAGCCCTGGTAAACATTTAATATTTACAGCAGCGGCCAAAAAAACGAAACAAAACACAAAAATGACAGTGACTGAAGTGACTAGAAACAAGTGACACTAAATTAGTTACATGTAATACATATTAGATTATAAATAGATACGAAGTGACACTCATTATCAGTACCAAAAATGACTGCTCATGATTAAACTTGACAGTTTTTTCAAGAATTTAACATTCTTACAAACTACTTTTTTTAACTAGCTTCTTAAAGAATATCTTTGTGAATCAGCCCCTGGTTATCAGAGACCGGTAAAATCACTATTGACATACTACAGTTCTGGTTTACTAAAATGAGACGGCAAATTGTCTTGTTGATTTAACCGTGACAGATGGATGACAGACAGACTTTGCAATTTTACCCTTTGTGCAATAAAATAGTATCCCTGTATTGATTAGCTTTAATCCCGCTAGTAATCAAACTGTCTGTGTAAGCAGAGGCCTGGCAATATCGTACACTGTAAAACACAAACACATGAAACATACATCAAACACACATCCCTATTCGCTTTAATTGTCCGAACTGAAGAAAGAAATTTGACCAAGTCTGATATCTTACATACAACACAAATTTCTAAATGATGCTATTGAATTGTCTGAAATAATTCGATATAACAAAATATAAATGCATCTCCCTTCACAGTTTGAAAATGGATATCACTTCTGGGAAGAGATCTTCTGAAAATGTGTCAAAGTGTATTCAGTTAATCATAAAATATAATCTGGGTTATATTTCCTTTGCCACACAGCTGTGCTTTATAGGGAAAAACGCTAATCAGTCCTTTTCAAAGGTCTAACTTAACATTCAAGATTTAACACCCTTATTTGAGATTTCTCAAGACTAAATTTACCCCTGAAGCAGGAGATAATGAAAGGTCAGAATTAGCATTTCTAGCACAGCAGCAGCACAACAAAAAACTCTTTTGCTTAATTCTTTTGCAATTACTCAATTGCTTATCATGGTCCCCATAATCACTTACCTAAACGACAAATGATCATATTATAAAGTTTTTGAACAACACAACGTAAACCGCAGCAACACAATGCCTAAGACTAATTTCATTGTGTTGTGCTAATTTCTTTGGTTGAAGCTTGCTTCCTTTGTGTTAGGACTTGTTTCTGTTGTGCTTTGCTAATTTTGTTGTGTTGCACTGCGGCTTTTTTCTGTTGTGTTACAATATTTTTCTGTTGCGTTGTGGATATTTTGTCCAAATATATTTCAGCCAGAAATGCAAAAATCTACATCGTAGAATAATAATAATAATAATAATAATAAAAATAATAATAATTAAAAAATACAAATAAACAAAAAAACAAGAATAAAGAATGAATTAATAAAAATGAATAACAATAATAAAAAGATGATCAAATGACAAAAATGTCCATTTTGTTTGCTAGATTAAGAGGGTAGTGCAAGTCTCTCCTTTCTCCCAATAAGCAATTTAGCAGATGCATTTTAAGCTAATGTTTATTTGCTAATTGCAGGAAAACTTCCCTCGGAGCAATCTAATATGAAGAGTCAGTCGTGACTCTGGCGGAAACACTGCTCAGAGCTGCTCACTGGATACCAGAGACTCAGTCTCCCACCAAATAATTAAAAACACCCCATAAATAACCTGAAAAATGCAATAAAACACGAGAAAGAGACCTGTTTTGCATGATACATATTCCAACAGATGAAGCAAAAATGTGTCCGACACTACTTATCAAGTTGACTCAAAGCATCATTGACACGATCCTCTCCAGTCACTCGAGGTAAGAGAGGCGCTGCTCGATCCTAAGAGGCAGCTCTAGAGGACAGAGTACTGTTATGCTAGCGGCGCTAATGCGTGGCCACGCAAAGCAGAAGAGAGGAGAGAACGCTTGAGAGGGTTCTCAGTGAGGTTCTATCAACAGACTGAAGGTTAAGCTGTCTAAGATATGCCGAGAGCTCTTCATTTAGGTGTGGAAAAGGTCAAAGACCTTAAAAATGCTTGCATGTAACCACAGAATGTTCTGGGAAAACAAACACTAAATGGTGACAAACAAAACCATTTAAATAAAATTGAATTCGCAATGAATGAATGATTGGACACAAACTCATTTCCCTGATGTATTTGAATGACTAGGACTACAACCACCCACCCCCTCAAATAAAAGAAAATAAATAAAAAGAATATGGTTTGGAATGACATGAGGGTGTGTAAACAAATGACAAAGGTTTCACACAAGAGAATTTGGACACCCAAACAAGTCATTAGTTTATTTAAAAGACAAAATATCCCAAGGACAAAATCCTACTAAATGTTATTCTCCATTGAACCCAATGTCTGTGCTTCCAAAGCAGTGTTAATGCCTGTTACTCCCACGTGCCATTTTCCTCCCTCTTGCTGCCCAGTCAAAATTGCCATATTAAGATTAGGCTAAAAGATAAACAAAACATATTTAAATGCAGATGATATCAAGTGATAGCAATTTCACCAAACCAAACATAAAAGAAAAGCTTAAAAGAAGGTGATGTCAGTTCCACAGGCTAATAATCCCCGTTTTTAATGTTACACAAAACCCATAATTTTAAATTAAATGCTGTTCTTCTGAAGTTTTTATTCATCAATCAATCCCACAAAAAATATATACATTTTTTTTGTGGCAAAAATGTTTCTTAAGCAGCAAATTAGAATGATTTCTGAAGGATCAGGTGACACTGAAGACTGGAGTAATGGCTGATGAAAATTCAGCTTTGCATCACAGAAATAAATTACATTTTAAAATGTATCACAGTTGAAAATATATTTTTAATTATAATGATATTTAACAATACTTGGGTATTTTGGATCAAATAAATATATAAAGTCTTAGTTAGCATAAGAGAATTTAAAAAAATAATTATAAAATAAAATTCCTACTGATCGAAACAATGCCATAAGTATTTGAACGCACATGATATCATGTGCCAATCATTTCAAAACAATTACTTTTCCTCTGAACCAAACAAAAACAAGGAAAACCCGCCAACACAGGCTAATGAAACGTGAAAAATTAAAAGTGTGTGAAATGAGGAGCATTTTGCTCAGAGCAGCATTAAATAAAAAGACTTTTAACAGGCTAACTGAATCTGGCACACCCCGGGATTACAAGCAATAAATCAGAGAGAAATGTGCTTATTAAATAGATGGATCTGTTATGCAATATCGCATCCCGGAAAGCAAACGGTTTTGATTCAGCATTCTTGTTTGGATTGACCTTCAAACCCTGAAGCGCACAAACAAATAATGAGAGAAGGCAGGAACAGACAAGAAGAAAAGGAAGCCGGGACGAGCCTCAGAATTGAGTTTGACTATGACAGAGACACTAATGCGAGAGGCAGCATCAGCAATAACAGATTACGCACGTTTAACCTATCCTGTTCACGCCCTCCAAAACGGACTAATCCGCTTCAAAGAAATAGCCGTGGGACGCTATGTCGTCTTGGAGACGTTTACATATACACTGTTTATATTTACTTTCATTGAGTCAGGATAAACTACATAAATAAACAGATGTCGCTTTATTGTAAATTCAAGAATATATGAGAAAAACGAGAGCCTATAAAACGCCAGTTTCAAACCATTTCAGTTCTATTTCTTTTTATAATGGCCGCACATCAGTCGCAACACAATGACAGGTTAACCAGTTTGGGAAACAAGGTTAAACAAGGTTAACGTCCCCCCTATTCCAGAACTGTCCTGCTGTCTAAAGCCGCTGGCACCAATTTGGTACGGAACGACTGCACAAATATCACCCTGTCCGTAACATCATGACAGTTCGGTGGTTAATGGCTCCGATGATTCGAAATAAACCTTTTAAATCTAAACCTGCATTCATGCTGGGAGAAGCGATAAAAAAAGGACATTTTTCCTTTTAATCCATTTTGTGCACCATTAACCAGGAGGAACTTACACCTTCCTTGTGTCAGGGCAGATTTGTAGCGTAATACATCTCTTTGACTTTATCTACTGACTGTTCGGCACCCCACCGCCTGTTATGTGCGGACTGATTGCTCGCTGTGTCCATTTCCTCCGTCGCCTTCCTCTTTCAATGCAATTTGCACTCCGGTGCTTCTTCAAAACTGCTCTGAACACTGTACTACTGCCTGCAGGAAATGTAACATAATTCAGAATACCACTGCTTTTGAGTACCGCCATGTCAAAGTGTCCCAGGTACATGTTGCACAAGTAAATACATCACAAGAAGATGAAAGGAGCTTATTTGAGCCCAATGGTCTCTAAGTGGTTGCATCATGTTAACTAGTATAGTAATAACCTGTCAATCTCATCCCTCCTACTTGAAGCATTTCAGTCTTTCAGGGAATGTAGGTGCGAGTTTAGCTATTAAGGATAAATAACTTGGTTATTTTGTCTACTTGAGTACTTGACAGACAAGAGTCTTCAGAGAAGATGGCATCCATTTACAAGTCAATGAACGTCTTTGTTTTTCTAGGCCTTTGTAAATATTAGCTAGACTGACATGTCTGACCGTTGCAATTTACCCAAAGCAAAAACCTTTAGTTACTGTTGCTAGTGCTGCCGATCTCATGCACACATAGTGAAATTTAAATCACAGAGCAAATAGGAAATAGACAACACGCTGACAGATAAGATGAATTTTTATATGAAACAGTCTCAGCTTTCACATTTTGTGACTTTTTAATTCAAACAATAATACTGTTTAGTGGCTCTTTAATGTGCTGTGATCTTGAGCCTCAGTTCAACCACCAAGATAGCAGTACTGACAAATACATATCTCAAATATAATAGGGCTTTACTTTTAGTTATTATTTAGGTAGCACATATATTCTGAATGCCTTTGGCAGAATTCCAATGAGCCATTTTAATTTAGATTCATTAAAAAATGTATCTCTGCCCATCCCTGAAAAAAAAAAAAATATATATATTTTATAATTATTAACAAAAACCTATACCTCTTCTTTCTTTATTTCACTACACTTAGTGTTTTTTCTGTTATTCTCATAATGTTGGAATATAATAGATAATTTATTAGACCTTTATATAGACCTTTATTTATGTGTCTAAAAATCAGCCGCATTGTGATGCTGTGAAAGGTTTACATGATGCACTGATTTAGTTTGCAACAACAGCACTGTATTCAATTAAAAACAAATCCCTCTAAACATACTTTTACAGAATGTTTTATATAAAAAAGCCAATTGTGTTTTGATTAGTCACCGCTGTCATTTTCGAGTACTCTGGTATTGAGGTTCATCCCACAACATTCTCTTACAAAGAAACACCGTCACAAGACCACTGAGTAAAGGTTGTGACTTACAAACACAAAAACGTGCTTGACTTCAAACCAGCTAAAAGCATGAAACACCACCAGGACCGTTTCATCATACAGACAATTAAGAACAATGACTCACTTAAAACCGCTCGAACATGTTTTTGAACTGCTGCACTTCACATATTACATTTGCTTGTTTTCAGTGGCTGTTTGAAAGCTATTGTTGTTGGCAGATTTTCTATCTGAAGCGCCACTCCGCTGAAACATGCTCATGTGGGTGTCACACAAAAATAACATTAGGAAAAGACAGACTGAGATTTCATGACAGTCCTCTCCAAAACACTGCGATGGCATTTTTTGTTCTCTCACTCACTATTGTTTTCATCTAAACACTTCTAGTGAGACGGATCCCATAAAAAAATGAAGAGAAACACAAAAACAAAACTACACAGTTTGCTGCCCACGAGTCGGTACTTTTCTACCGAGGTTCATCTAATCAAACAAGTGGTAACACTTCACATTTTCTAACATTAGATAACTACATTATTAACAATAAACTAACATTTACAAATACTAGAGAATTTATAAATCTTACTACTCCAGCATTTACTAATACATTATTTAAATCGAAATCAATGTCTGTTAATATTTATTGGACCTGAATTGACATGACAAAACAATCTAGCTGATTAATCTACAGCTACTGTATATTAATGCATATCAAGTTTTTACTGTATCAGAACCATAGTGACATAAAAAATTTGAACCTATAAGTTAGGTAGGATGTTCGTCAGTCCTGATCATGAGAAACTGATTTCTTTAAACCGGACACTTTTTGACCTGTTTGGGAACTGAAGTAGAAATGCAGTGAATGCGTCTAGTTTTCATGTACTATATCAGTATCTGCTATATCTTATCAATTACAGCCATTCGGTGACACGCGTCATCGATAGGAGCGTGTAACACCTGGGACCTTTGAGCACAAGGTAAAACACTCACCAGTTTCCTCCTCTTGTCCTGTTCTGTTGGGGGTTCCTCATCATCTGTCAGCTTTGGCTCTTCAAAGCGGCTCATCAGCATGCAGCTAGAGGACGGACAGGCAGCCAGAGAGAGAGAGAGAGAGAGTGTGTGTAAGGTGTGTATAAAAAGAGCGAGTGCAAAGTAGAGAAATTACATTCATGTTACACATCATTTCTAAAATGTGCCACTTCTCCCTGTTCTCCAGCAGATGTGTAATCTCTCACTCCATTTATGAATACTCTTTTGACACCCCACTGAAGTATGTATGAGGCACGTTGTGTATCCATCCTGCCTCGAAATGATAAAATGCCTTAGGAGGTGAACTTCAGGGTATAGCACCATATCCTGAAGTCATGAAATATTGGTTGCCTTGCAGTCTCATGCGCATTTCATGACCGGTTTACATACAACCCTAATCTATATATATCTATCTATCTGTCTATCTATCTATCTATATATATTTATATTTATATATATATAAACATATTGTTTTCTAATGTGGCATACCAATTCATATGCATTCTATATTCATTGTATAATTCTTATAAGTAAATAATTTATAGATAGATGGCCCATTATAAGGTTTTAAACAGAGGATTTTTATCTGTTGGTATTTGAGAGAATCCATGTTGCCATGCATCTGAACGAGATGTATATACTGTAAATATGATGTATATATATTTTTTAATGTGCCACAAGAAGGCAGATCACTTCTCTTAATGCTAAGCATTTGTTACAAGAAATACTCAGCCATGACAGTGTGTGCCCTTGTCCACTATTTTCCAGGTCATTAGGCAGACAAAATGCCTCTATGGAGGAGAAGTGTCATCAAAAAGAGAGAATCAAACTTACTCCTTGAAGGTAGCCGTCTCAGGGTCTTCCGTCATAACATCGTGCAGCGCTTCCACGCTGATGTTAATGATCCCACAGAACTTGTCCTGAATCACGCTGAAAAACGATTGGAAACAGGAAAACGTTATTCAGAAGAATGAACACAGCGTTCCATCATTCACACTCTGAGAGCACTGTGACAGAAAGATGTTTTAAGGTGTCTTCACAAGCCGATGAGGAGGGATGTCACAGGGGCAATTCGAGTAGTCGAAATCAAAAAAGTGGAATTTCACAAAAACTAAATACGCTATTCAAAATATTCCTTTAGTTAAGTAAACAAACTAAATAAAAATAATTATTTCTCAATTAAACTATTATCACACCAAATGGCTATTTTAACAAAGAATGTGACCGCTCAAAAGCAGACACCTGTCAGTGTGACAGAGCGTGGGTACAGAGTTGCTACTTGACTGCTGAACTTTAGAAAGACTGCTATTGTTACTTTTTTTTTTTTTTTTGGTTTGTTTTTGCATTGAGTTTGGAGCAAAGCACCTGTACTGTCGACATCCCTACCCATGGGTATTAAGATTTTCAGTCTGGAAATAGCTTTCACTCACAAACCCCTTCTGCAAGGGAACAATCAAAAGCTTAAGAGAAATATTCAGTCTGACTGACTGTTCAAATCTCAACTACACTCAAGAGACCTAAACATTAGACCGCACATATTATCTGAAGCAGTTATTGCCAATAAATGTGAATATATTCATTATATTAAACCTTTAATGCAGCTGTTCTTTATGCTTTCTGTGACATAGCAACAGTTAGCACTTTATGAAGGACAGTCTCTCCATTTCACAGCCTTGAAGCCATATGATTCAAAAATTAAACTTGTCATAATTTACAACCATCATGTCATTCCAAACACATATGGTATGATTTTCTTACGTATAGTTTGTATCAACATTTTGTATTATCTTTTATTTGTACTTTTTTAAAAATGTATTTTAATTAAAAAATTTTAATGTATTTTTAACTCTATTATTATTATTTTACTTCGTTTTAATGTTAACTACTTTGTTTATATTCCATTTCTAATTCCAGTTTTATATTTAGTTAATTGTTATATTTTAGGTTTTATTTATTCCTTTTCAGCCCCATTAAAAATGTTGCCAGCTAACTAAAAAGTTTATATCGCTTATATAAAATATCGCTTAACGGCAATGATTACCACTCGCTTCCACTGGATCTAAAATATCAGACATTAAGCTATAAATATATCCTTTTTGTGCTCAACGGAAGAAATACATGACACGAATGTGAGTAAACAATGACATAAAGGTATAGTTCACCAAGAAATGACAGTTAAGTATGAAAACATCCTACGGTCCTTGACCTTCCCAGCACATTTTTTCTTCTATAATGTGTGACGGGGGAAAATTTCCTATGTTTGTCCCTTTCCATCACAGTCTCCAATATAACCCCCCCAATGTCTGATACAAATTGGTTCATTCGTCACTCAGAGCTTAAACACACGAGATCCCTCGACTGTCCACTTAGAACCCTGTGACGATTCTTTCTCTGCCTCGGATCTGCTCACATGCAGCATTCAATGAAAAGCCAGATAAGGAGAATCCTAAATCTCAAAAACATTGCTTGGTGAAATGAACTAGTCGATACCGTTTCTGGAGCAGCAATCACATCTCTGCTTTGGTGAAATAGAGGAAGATGATGAGGCACTGTAGCTGCTAAGGGAGAGGAGCACAGCCGATATGACTTAACAAGAAATTGATCAGGAATGAAAGACCGGTGGTATGAAATTACGACTGCGATATGACGTGTGCCTCGAGGTCCTGGTCCTGAGGAATTGAGTGCTTCCTTAATCCAAAACGAGGTGCTCATTTCATTTTATTTGCGTCCTCATTCATTTTTAATACATAAAAGTAAAATTCTCATTATTGCATATGGCTCACCACTCAAAACTGATTACTGAATTTTTTTTTAAATGACTCAAAATGTGTCACGCTAAGCATATATTAGAATATTTGAAAAGCCGATTACCGTTTTGCCTGAAGTCACCCTGAAAGTCAGCTACAAGCAAACTTGGCAACCACCAAGAATAGCTAAATATCTACTCAGCTATACATTTAATAAAGTTTACAGCTTGGATATTACTTTTTTTTTGTATAATACAGAGTAGAGGGCAATCTTATCTCAACCCACCAATATTAGAGCAACAAGAGCTGCGCTAGTGACCTATCAAACATGCATCATATTAAAGATTTCTTATCACTCTGCTTGGACCTGAAAAAGAGGCCAGTATAACACATAATGACACCCAAACCAGCATCTTTAAACAATTTAACTTGCAGAACCACTTACAGTACTAAAATAGGATAATGCTGGGTTTTTCCCAGCTCTTTCAGGGTCTTTGAGACTAAATCAACACCCTTTTGCTATGTGACATTACTTACACATAAAAGTACTTACATAAAACACAAATATCAAAAAGGTTTATTAATGCTGGTTAATCAAAATATTTCTTTACAGCAACACTAAATGGATTTCTTGAGTTAGATTGTTCAAAACAAAAAACACTAAATAGAAACCTATTACTTAATGCAGTCATATAAACTGTGGGTACAGAAAGTATTCGGACCCCCTAACATTTTATTACTGTTATATTGCAGCCATTTGCTAAAAACATTTTATGTTCATTTTTGTTTCTCATTAATTGGCAGAAAAACACAGAATTGATGACATTTTTGCAGATTTATTAAAAAAGAAAAACTGAAATGTCACATGGTATTCAGATATCCTAAGTATTCAGACCCTTTGCTCAGTATTTAGTAGAAGCACTCTTTAGATCAAATACATTCATGAGTCTTGTTGGGAAAGATGCAACAAGTTTTTCACACCTGGATTTGGGGATCCTCTGCCATTCCTCCTTGAAGATCCTCTCCAGTTCTGTCAGTTTGGACAGTAAACGTTGGTGGACAGACATTTTTAGGTCTCTCCAGAGATGCTTAATTAGGTTTAAGTCAGGACCACTCAAGAACAGTAACAGATTTGTTGTGAAGCCACTCCTTTGTTATTTTAGTTGTGTGCTTAGGGTCATTGTCTTGTTGGAAGGTAAACCAGCAGCATGATGCCGCCACCACCATGCTTCACTGTTGGGACTGTATTGGACAGGTGTTGAGCAGTTCCTGGTTTTCTCCACACATACCGCTCAGAATTAAGGCCAAAAAGTTCTATCTTGTTCTCATCAGACCAGAGAATCTTATTTCTCACCATCTTGGAGTCCTTCAGGTGTTTTTTAACTCCATGCAGGCTTTCATGTGTCTTGCACTGAGGAGAGTTTTCCGTCGGGCTACTCTGCCATAAAGCCCCGACTGGTGGAGGGCTGCAGTGAAGGTTGACTTTCTACAACTTTCTTCCATCTCCCGACTGCATCTCTGGAGCTCAGCCATAGTGATCTTTGGGTTCTTCTTTACCTCTCTCACCGAGGCTCTCACCCAGCTCTAGGAAGGGTTCTGTTCATCCCAAACATCTTCCATTTAAGGATTATGGAGGCCACTGTGCTCTTAGGAAC
>JAUMHG010000290.1:3608744-3618915 GCA_032359395.1 Enteromius anoplus
CACTAGTGCTAAGCACTGCCTCTGGCGGTCATCCGGAATTCACAGAACCACAGTTACATACGTAACTAACGTTTTCACAAAAGGTCTTACCACATTTTTATTTTATTTATTTTTTACTGTTATGCCTTTAATTATTAATTGCAACTTTATTTCTCACAATGACGATTTCAGAAAAGAGGCAACTGACTATTTTTAAACTCTGGGTTGAAACTGCTTCATCAGATTTTAATGGTTATTTCTTGTCATTCTGATTTTATATCTCACAGTGTGACTCTTTCTAATCTTAAACGTTCCCTAACTTTTAGCCAGAAACAGGCAGAAAAAATTCTTCCCTCAATGTACAGTGAGATTGAAATGATAAGGGATCTCTTTTTCTTTATAATGCTGCACATCGCTAAAGCTAAGATCCTTCAATGAAAATGCAGAGCTTTGGGTGCTACACAAACACATGAACTCTGACAAACTTTCAAGCATTTTACTCTTACTGTACATTGTTGGGTCTTCTAACACCATCAATCCAACATTCTGAGATTTCTTCAAGTGGATGATAATGTTAGTTAAAAGTTAAACATTTGTGAGTTCTAAAAGTTACAATATGTTTTCATGCAGTACTGTATATACATGGACTTCTTATCCCAAAAGATCAAGAACAGCAGGACCAGAGGACATCTCAGGTTGTATTCTCAGAGCCTGCGCAGACCAGCTATTCGACCTCTCTTTATTTCAGTCGGTGATCCCCACATGCGTCAACGAGTCAATCATTGTTCCTGTCCCAAAGAAACCTCATCCTGCTTCCTTTAATGACTATTGCCCTGTAGCCCTCACCTCAGTAGTGATGAAGTGCTTTGAGCGGCTGGTCAAAGACTTCATCATTTCTTCACTACCAGACACACTCCATCCACTACAGTTCGCTTACCGTCCAAACCGCTCTACAGATGATGCCATCTCTCATCTCCTGCACACATCACTCACTCACCTGGACACTAGAGGGGGGAATTATGTTAAAATGCTCTTAATCGACTACAGCTCAGCATTTAATACCATAATTCCCTACACATTCACCACCAAGCTGGAACACCTGGGACTCAGCTCATCTTTGTGCCAGTGGATCTCTAATTTCCTAACTGGCAGACCACAGGCAGTAAGGATGGGCGGACATGTCTCAGCCTCCCTCACTCTTAGCACTGGAGCCCCCCAGGGTTGTATTCTGAGCCCACTGCAGTACTCTTTGTACACCTATGACTGTGTGGCCACTACCAGCTCCACCACCATCATTAAGTTTGCTGACGACACCGTAGTGGTGGCCCTGATCTCTGATAACAACGAGTCGGGGTACTTGAAGGAAATTAGGAATCTGGAGAACTGGTGCCAGAGGAACAACATCCTTCTGAACGTCAGTAAAACAAAGGAGCTGATAGTGGACTTCAGCACTAAGCAGGAAAGGAACTACCAGACCCCCGTCATCAATGAGAGCCCAGTGGAGAGAGTGAACAGCTTCAAATACCTCGGTGTTCACATCACGCACGTCTCTACCACCTCAGACTCTTGAGAGACTTCAGACTGCCCTCCAAGGTGCTCAGGAACTTTTACTCCTGCACCATCGAGAGCATCCTGACGGGAAATATCTCAACCTGGTTTGGGAACAGCACCATGCAGGACAGACGAGCTCTACAGAGGGTGGTGCGATCAGCTGAGATCGTGAGGGACCTCAGCCATCCCAACAATGGACTGTTCTCTCTGTTGAGGTCAGGAAAGCGATTCCGCTCCCTGAAGGCCAACACAGAAAGAATGAGGAGGAGCTTCTTCCCGCAGGCGATTCGGTCTCTCAATCAGTACATCACACAGTACTGATCCATTTTGCACATCCACACATATGGTTTTTGCACTCACTCTGGAAATTCACTTACACTAGTGGCCACTGCACTTTTGTGGTCATTAGTTAGTTAGATCACTCCATCACAAGCCACTTTAAACAAATCACTTAGAGCATATTTGCATGCACAAGACACTTTAAATATGCGGATGCACAGCCCCTGGACATGACATACTGTATTTCTTCTATTTCCTATATTTTGTACTGTACAGTTATTTATTTTAATTTTATATTTTTATTCTTTCTTAGTTAAATTTACCCTCTTTTTTATTTTTCATATATCTATTTACCTATTCATAATCTTTTATTTTAAAGTCTGAGCAACTGTCTAAGCATTTCACTGCATATCGTACTGTGTATGACTGTGTAGGTGACAAATAAAATTTGAATTTGAACAGTATGATACCTCATGATATAATATTTGTAGAACTGAAATGTGTGAACAAACTAAGAGAGTCGAAATTTTTAACAGATTATTGTGCCTAGAACAATCCACACCTTTTAAAATGGGCCAGTCAGTTGAGATTTCAGACCATGAGTGACATAAGCTTTAACAAAAGGTGAAAAGAGCTAAGCTCTGGCAAGAGGAACTTATAACAAAGCGGTTATAGATCAGGTAGAGTGCGATAGAAAAGCCATTATTTCACAAGTAGCAAAAAAAGAAAAAAACTAAAATGTCAAAAGATCCATTTCTGAGGTCATAATGACCAAAAACGAGAATAAATGTTCTCCTGTGATGGTACGGCACATTTGCATAAGCCAAAAAACGGATGGACGTGCTGCATGAAAACACTTTCATATTTAATACTGGTCATTTGACTAATCTTTAAGCTGAATACATGCCCCTGTGGGGAAATACAGAGAAGCACCAAATCATTCCATAGGGCATTAAATATCTCCAGTTCTACACAAAGATGACACAGGAGGTTACTTCTGAAAGCTTTCAACATACCCACTGTATGACCGCCTGTGATTTATGCATGTTTGACTGAACGAAGCTTAAATCACCAGCTTTGCATTCAAACATGACTAAAATAAATGTCATTCATCAAATGGCTTAGAGTCAAAGCTCACGCAATAGTTAAAGGTTATTTTCGAAGCAGGTCGTGGCCTTGTCCTCAGCATGACCAGGTAATGACGTGGCATCAATATGTGTACAAAAACAACAAATAGGCCTGAGGAATATCTAGAAAAGCAACTGATTTTAGAGTTAAAATTGAACCCTGTGCATTCGGATTACTTAATTTGACCTTTCAGAAGGGGTTGAAGCCCACCTGGATGCTGACTCTCTCGATGACGCAGGAAATAACATGGAGAACTTGCATCTTGGTGTCGCATTCATTGACCTGTTGCAACAGCTGGAACAACAGGCCGAAAATGGACTCCAAATACTGAAAGGGAATAAAAGAGTTGCTAATGAAGACCTTTACCTCAACAGATTGAATGCACTGATGTCACATGTTCTGTCTTACCGGTAAGAACTGCTCGGTTCTGAATTCGAAGTCATCCACGGGTAAGACTGAGTTAAGTGTAATGACTGCAGGCGAGAAGCAATGACCTCTTAAATACACATGATTATCTGATGTGCAGATGAATGAGGATGAGAGTAATCATACGACGCCATCCAAACAAGTGGGAGTTGTTGAATGGTTATGGGTTAATAGGCAAACTAATTACAAGAGTGCTTAAATGCATCCAATTAAAGCTGACAAATGACCGGCCTGGTGTTAAGTCTGTAAACTACGGCGGGCTTATCATCACTCAGAGGAAAGGATATCCAGCTTTAGAGTTGTGGCTGTTTCGATGCGAACCTGAAAAAGAGAAAAATGGCATTACTATACAAAAATTAATAAAGCATGACCTGGGCCTGTGAAGTATGAAATTTTAATGCTGCAGTGTTTCGCTTTCACTCCACAACTTTCTAAGATAATTTCCAGTAATTCATTATTACTGATATTTTAAAATAATTTTATGTTAAATTAATTAACATTTCCACATTTGTCATTTGACATCAGGATTATTAATTTCCAACTATTTTTAATTTCAAGTTTTACATTGACTATGGAAACCCATGCGTTTTTTCTTTTCTTTTTTAAAATACCCTTCAGGAAGTCTGCATGCAGGTGCTTTACTTATAGTTTTCTCTGCACACTAAATTGGGCTAGGCAAAACTATTTTACATGCTTCACCTCCAAAGAACTCTTTTAAAGGACAGCCATTAATTTCACCTTAAATCAGTGAGGTGCATGTTGACAAGAGACCTCTAAGCCTACTCAAGTTTCCTCAACATATAAATCTTGATAGTTAGCCTGTAACTAAAACAAAATTAACATCATTAAAAGGTCGTGTCGGTATGGGATAATGGAGGAGCCTCAGGGTGTTAGCAAGGAGCGCATAAAGAGTACGACTCAAGCAGGTGGCTAATGACAGACCCCGCCACCCTCTCACAATGATCTATTACACGGGCTGATGGGACAGCATGCTGCGCTCCGCAAACAGGTTTATAACGAGCTATAGCAGGAGATGATGAAATTTCCCCAACACATCAAACTTAATGATCAAGCAATTTTCTGAGTAATAGCTAAAAGCCTAGAGCAATGCATTTATTAAGTAGTTAACTGACAAAGACCCAAACCGACAACAAAGACATTTTGGTTTAATTCATCTTTGGATGTCCGTTTACAGCCGGCAGCTGCTTAGTTGCATCACCAATGGTCGTTGTCGTTCATGTTAACAGAAATGCTGGAAAATCTGAATTTTGATTACTTAGCTGTTGTATATACTAAAGAAATAGCAGTATGTGATACACAATACCATATTGGTACAATATTAAAAATTGGTAACAGACATTACTGGAAATTCAGGTAACACTATAACTAGGTTACTTTAAGGTTAAGGTATTATTTAATACATTAGTAAACTTGAACTAAGCATTTTTATTTTATTTTTATTTTTAAAAGCATGCTTTGTTAATGTTAAATACATACAAATTTGTGCTGTCCAATGATTAATAACGATTAAATGCATCCAAAATAAAAAATTTTGCTTAAATATTTTGTAGGGCTGCACAATAACAGAAAAAATTATTATCACGATTATTTTGCTCAAAATTTTTATCACGATTAATAATGACGATTATTCCTTTGGTAATGAACTTTTATTGACTTGAGTATTCTTATTGCACTTTACAGCCACAAATAAAGAAAAACAAACAAACCAAACATGTTTAGAATGAAGAGGTTTTCTTAGCTGTGAATAAATATAAATATAGCTGTGTAAATAAATCTAATTAAACTGCCTCTTTTACATCAACTTGTAACTAACTGTACCTTCTTTCCTTCCTACGTTACTCCAAGTAAACCCGGTTCTGTAATCAGGTGCGTGATCTTACATTGAGCCGCGTTCACTACACAGAGCCGTTATTCACTGGTGAGCTGTGCAAATTCAGGTTCATTATCAGCATGATTTTGCGCAGCTCATCAGAGAATAACGGCTCTGCGTAGTGAATGCGGCTCAATGTAAGATCACACACCTGATGGAATTTTCCGCTGATTGCAGGCTTTACTGACAAGATGCGCATTACATTATAAGTGATGATCATCTTGCAGCCCTCTGCTATTCTTCTACTGCTTCAGAAAGCGCTTGCAATCTAGACGCAGTAACGTCATAGTGACGCAGTCCAATCTGTAAACTCTGCCCATAAAAACAGTTTGGTCTTTATACTGTAAAATCGCGACGATATTTAATAACTGATCGTGGATCATAAATATCGTTATGGCAAAAAAATATGATTATTCGGGCAGCCCTAATATTTTGTGTGTGTACTGTATGTACAGTATATAAACAATGTCATAACCGTCAGAACCATGGTATGTGGGTGGGATAGAAAGACCAATGATATTGGACCCACTTACTTTTACCATCTCTGATTTGGCGAATATGTGCACCTTTGGAATGAAAAGTTTACCGGTTTAAGACATTTCTGATTGTAAAAACCTGCTTTGTTTCATTTTAAGGTATTGTATTTGTTAAGGTGTACTGATTAAAATGAAAAAGAATAATTTTGTTTTATAACTCTGTGTGCCTCCTCTCTTGCGTATGAACAGCAGCCTCTCTGTCACTTTCTGCAGAGTGGGTGCGCGCGCATCATCAAGCTATTTTAAAGGAAGCCTGTCTTTACTGGATGTGTTTAGGGAATATTTGCATTTATTCATATTTTTGAATAAACGCAAACTTAATCAGCTACTCCTGAGGTGGCACGTCATAACTTTGGCTAATACGCAACTTACTGAATGATGCGAAAAGATGCCAAAAATATTATTGATACACACAAAGCCGACTGATAAAGAAGTGGATACACACTCAACTACCACTACATATAAATTACACTCTATTCTATGTTTTCACTCGCACCTGCTGCACTCCCGAGACACAGCAAAGCATCCTAAAGGCTAACCCTTTTCAATTAGTTTGTTCATTTTTATTTTAATTGAGAGCAAGGTGAAAAGGGAGAAGAATGATTTCAGCCAAAGGAGGAGACAAACTCGGATCACTTGAGTCAAAAATCGCGTACGCTTTACCACCTGGGCCACTGGAAATGTTAATTTTCGGGAAACAATTACTGTACCACTAACTTGCTCCTAACTAACATAAATCAGCATAGGCCACTAAGTATTGGCGAAACTAGTGGACCAAAAGTGGATTTTTTCTTTTTCCAAGAAAACTTCTAGTACAAAATAAATTCAAAGACTTTCAAGGAACTCTATCGGTGTATACATACTTTCTAAAACTTTCCAGGGCCTTGAAAAGTTCTCTAATTCTAGCAGTTTCTATTCTAATTTCATTTTATTCATTTGTTGACTTGACCCTCTACCACCTGCACTCTCCATTTCTTTTCTAACTGCATGTTTTCTTTAAAAAAAAAAAAAGGCCTCTAACCCTATCTGTCTTTATTCTTTCTCTATTCTACTTGTTTTATTTTATTTAGAATAATTAGCTAAGGATGGGCGGACATGTTTAGCTAACCCTAAACCCTATAATAAGTACATCATGTGAGCTAATATTATTCAGTAACTAATATTTTAGTAACACTTTACAATAAGGTATCATTTGTTAACATTTAAATAAAAACTTAATGTATTAACTAGTGGTGGGCCATTATCTGCGTTAACGCGCTTGTTTGAACTGCTTCTACTCAAAATATCTTGCTCTGACATATCTTAAATTTTAGAAAAAGATGCATTAATATCTTAATTTAACTAAGGTCCAGTCCTGGTTTAAACTAAGCCATGTTTGATAAATAATAAGATGGCAGTACTGACACACAGATATCTCAAATATAATAGGTAGCACACAAATTCTGAATGCCTTTGACAGATCTCAAATGAGCCATTTTAATCTAGATTAAAAAAATTAATCTATGCCCACCCCTAGTATTAACTAATATGAACAAACAATAAACAATACACTTATTGCTGTATTAAGTTATCTTTGTTAACATTAATAAATACAAATTCAGTTGTTTATTACTGGCTCATATTAGTTCAAAGTGCATTAACTAATGTTAACAAACACAACTTGTGGTTTTAATAATGCATGAGTAAATGCTAAAATTACCATTAACTAACATTCTTAACTATTCATAACTAACATTAACTAACTAACATTCATAACTAACTTTATTCTTAGTTCATGTTAACTAATGTAATTAAC
Source organism: Enteromius anoplus (assembly GCA_032359395.1). Classification (NCBI taxonomy): domain Eukaryota; kingdom Metazoa; phylum Chordata; class Actinopteri; order Cypriniformes; family Cyprinidae; genus Enteromius; species Enteromius anoplus. The sequence goes on from JAUMHG010000290.1 coordinate 3,616,330, forward strand.
TAATGAACCGTATTGTAAAGTGTTGTCAATTTATTACAAGCACAATATGTAAGTTTTTTCGCCACTAGATGTCGCATTTTCAAAACAATAACACAGGCGCAGTTCTTTTTTTTATTTTGTTTTTAGCCGTTTTTGCCTTTAGTAGATAGATTACCACTGACAGGAAACAAAGCGGTAGAGAGATCGGGAAAGCTCTGCGAGCTGGGATTCGAACTCGCGATCCCCGAAGCACAACGACGCTAAATGTCGGCGCACTGCCCAGAAGGCTATCAGCACCAACAGAGGCTAAAGGCGGCCGTACAGGGTGCGAATTGGCCACATATGGCCACGCAGGCCACGGACGCAATGGTACACGGCACGATTTTAAAACCTGCCGATTTCCGAGGCAATCACGAAGTTCCGCGCCAAAAACATAGACTCTGAGAAAGAGATCCTTTTATTTGTGGCAGCAAGGGCTTACGAAAAACAAAAAAGAAAACAAAGGGCATGGCAAAGAGTTTGGCTGAAGGGCAGAGAATTAAATCAATATTGACAGTTCCTTTTTTTTTACTATTTATTATATTATTTTAAAAGCTGTTCGATATATCATACTGCGCTTGCTGTCCTTGCCAGAGTTCAGCGACCTCTTTCTCGTCAGTCCAAATTCTCCATGGCGCTGCCATGTTCATCATTCATGGTTTTCTTTTTTTGCTTCTGGTCTTTTCCAGTTTGCTCAAAAAATCGGCTCGCTCAACAGCACACACGTCACGCTTTCAATCCGACAGCTCCCGAAGTTTTAAAAATGATTGTGAGGTCGGGAAGTGCTTGTAAGGCACTCTGCTCGTCTCAATTTCACACATGTCATACGAGCCCCGACCATACGAGAACAAACGCTTTCCTCCGGTAACCAAACAAATCGATGTTTTTTGGGATTGTGGGGAGTGTAATCATGATCCATGATAGTGAAATGCACAATAAATAACTACCACTTCCGCATTTGTCCATGCATGTTGCCGCACTATTCATAGGCAGAAACCGAGGATAGCGTGCATATTGCGTCAGTGTTAGGGGACAGTGAACAGGGACGGATTATTTAAATCGGGAATTTCTTTGATTTTACAAATTCTACAGAACTTTGTAGAAGTTTGTGCAAGTGGTTTTAGACTATTTTATGACTAAAATCTTACATATTGTGCCTACATATTAACAGGGAAACAGACACACCTTATTAAAATAAAGTGTTACCAACTAATTCTTGTTATGAAAGTGTGCAATTTTGGATACAGAAACTGTCAGTGTAACCATCCCAATAGTCTCTAGGGGGCTACAGCTGTACTCGCAGAAGGCGAAAGAACAGTGCTGCACAGGTGCTACGGTTTGCACTACATTTACGCTCCTATTTAGGCACCAAATTAGACACAAAAAACCTGCTATTTTCTAAGCACTTTCATTGCTTAATGACAGGTTGCAAAGCATGTAACTACCAGAAACAATATGTCAGCGAATTCAATCCATCTTCATTTAAATGGGTTTAGGAGGGCTTATATATTCTACAGAGGAATAAAAGCAGAGATAAGCAGGGCTGCCTTCTCTCTCAGAGGTATCTGCAGTGTAAAACATCAAACACCAGCTGAAAATAAAGCACTCCGCTCCCTGCCAGAGTACAGAGCGCCCACCCAGTAGATATGAGAGAATTATGAGTGAGGACTCGGAGATGGGATTCTGTGACAGTAACTCTTGAACGAGGTATACACCTGCCAGCGGATGCCGGACGGGTCCACAAGCTACCTGGCCAACCAGAGCGGTCCATCAACACGGGTCTGTTCACCCTGCACCACTGTTATCAGTCTGCTCAGCTTGCCTCCGTTATGGATATGAGCGTCTAATCCTGCTTTCTTCTGCTCGTCTGAATGGAGAAGCTGGTGAATAATAGCTATTAGTCTCTATACAAGCAATCGCAGAAGACACAGCTGCCGCAGTAAATCCCCCACAGGACTTTTGTTTTAGCTAGTTTTTGTGCTTTAAAGAAAACGTCCTATCAGTGCAGTCCATTGTCAACATGTTATTTGCACACGTTTAAAAATGGCTAAAATATGTGTTTAAGACAAACCTGCAAAATGGAAAACAATGCGACAAATAAAAACAACACCAAACGCATATGAAATAATAAAATACAGTCAAGAGCCCGACCGTTATATCGGAATGCCGATATTATCGGCCGATATTAAGCATTTTCCGATATATTGTATCGGTGTTCATTTTGGCCGATATATGAATATTTCAAAATTAAAATAAAAACAGACGAAATGCCCTTTAAACATGCTATGACTATTGCATTGCATAGTTTGTCCACCAGAAAGCACTCTACACCCTTCCTAAAAGCCCAACACTCATGTATAATGCCATACATACTGCAACCTGCTGTATCAACCAAAGTCGTGCAAGCGAATGACCACAATGAATCTTGTCAGAAATTCAATGTGCTTCATGTTGTAACAGTTGCACATTAATATATTCCCTTAACTAAATTACTTCTTATGAACAACTCGCTCCCCTAGACACCTTTCTCCATTATGGTAACAGGGCGGCAAATGAACCAAACTAACT
>JAUMHG010000290.1:3627956-3645887 GCA_032359395.1 Enteromius anoplus
AGACGCCAGCAAGGTGGAGGTGGAGTACTGGTTTGGGCTGGTATCATCAAAGATGAGCTTGTGGGGCCTTTTCGGGTCGAGGATGGAGTCAAGCTCAACTCCCGGTACTACTGCCAGTTTCTGGAAGACACCTTCAAGCAGTGGTACAGGAAGAAGTCTGCATCCTTCAAGAAAAACATTATTTTCATGCAGGACAATGCTCCATCACACGCGTCCAGATACTCCACAGCGTGGCTGGCAAGAAAAGGTATAAAAGAAGAAAAACTAATGACATGGTCTCCTTGTTCAACTGATCTGAACCCCATTGAGAACCTGTGGTCCATCATCAAATGTGAGATTTAAAAGGAGGGAAAACGGTACACCTCTCTGAGCAGTGTCTGGGACGCTGTGGTTGCTGCTGCACGCAATGTTGATGGTGAACAGATCAAAACACTGACAGAATCCATGGATGGCAGGCTTTTAAATGTCCTTGCAAAGAAAGGTGGCTATATTGGTCACTGATTTGTTTTTGAATGTCAGAAATGTGTATTTGTGAATGTGGAGATGTTATATTGGTTTCACTGGTAAGAATAAATAATTGAAATGGGTATATATTTGTTTTTTGTAAAGTTGCCTAATAATTATGAACAGTAATAGTCACCTGCACACACAGGTATCCCCCTAAAATAGCTAAAACTAAAAACTACTTCCAAAAATATTCAGCTTGGATATTAATGAGTATTTTGGGTTCATTGAGAACATGGTTGTTGTTCAATAATAAAATTATTCCTCAAAAATACAACTTGCCTAATAATTCCGCACTCCCTGTATTTTGTTTATTTGTTTGTTTTTAACAAACAAAGTTTTGACTGGTAGTGTATCCTCATTTCCACAAATAACATTAAGCACCAAAAACAACTTTTAACATCGATACTAATAAGAACTGTTTCTTGAGTAACAAACCAAATCAGAATGGTAAGACTGCTGAAAACGTAGGTTCGCCATCATATATTTTTGAACATATTTGAATTTGATTTCAAATTGTAATAACATTTCACAATATTAGAGTTTCTGGACTGCAGACTTTATAAAAATAAGAGACTTATTTAAAAACATAATTATTCCAAACTTTTGAACGCTAGTGAATGTCCCTTTTTTCAGGCATTGAAACAGTTGAAAAAAATGTGCTCGTTGTTGGGCGCTCCAAGAATGTAGAAATGCCTATTGCCATGCTGCTGCATTCGGATAGAAACCATGAACGGCCAGGAGGTGAGATTTGATAAATTTTTTTTTTTAATCTTGTAAGTTTTGAATTGCCACCAACACTTAGATTTCCCAGAAACCTAGACAAAGAAACTGTGCTAATATTTTTTAAGATGACTGCAGCGTTGTTATTTTTTTTTTCATCAACGGTGTTTGGTTTTAAAGTACAAGTAGTCACTGCAAACTGATCATTCTGTGGAAAAAAAACTTGGAGAAACATTGCTTTCAGAAGGCACATTTTGAGAATTTCAGTCAATAATCTACAACCCAGTCACCTTCTTCTTTGAAGGGGAGTGAGACCATTACGAATGACAAGTTCACAGAATGAACTCTGGATGTTGCCACTGATGACGCAAGCTAAGCTGTCACAGCATTACTACCGAAAATAAACATTTTACCAATAACCTCTAATAACCTCCTCAAGCAGAAAACCACTGAGAAAATAATGTTCATCCTTAACCATGTTATATAAAATATTTACAGTAATAGGTGGTTGTATATTTTTGTGTTTTATAATCCATTTATACTGCATGTGAAAACAGAATACGTAAACGGATTGTTTTCAAAAATCCCTGTTATTTGCATTGAATTAAACAGTGGTTCTTGGAATAAAGGAAAGGGATAGACTGGATTTTTTTCTTCTTCTTTTTCTGGAACCGCATTTTTATAGGATTTATTTACATAGATACCCTTGATTAGGAATAGGTCTGTGCAAGATTTTGACGATTTCAACAGGTGAAATGCAAAACATGTTTGAAATGAGTTGTGAAATTTGATAGGTAGGCGCTCTAACATGAATAAAATTCCTTTCACAATGGAAGAAACAGCCCTGAATCCGTTCTGCTTCCATTTTTTTGTGACTCATAGCCTTACAGTATAAAAGGTGAACCTGTTATTACCTGAGAAAACTTCACGGTTTTAAAAAAACCTCTTAAATATGTCTAATGTTGCGGTTCCGTCACAGGATAAGTATTGCATTATAATTTGTAATTCTCGTCATTTTTAGCCACTCCACCCAAAAAGTAAAATGCAATCTGTTATCAGCCAAATTTGATAGCTTTTAGTTTATGTGGTGGTGTACAGTTACACTTTCTGGGAATTTCTTATGAATGTAATCGTCTTGCTTGTGAACAGAAACCACAAACCATGAAAATATTTTTGAAAAAGAATGCGTGGAATGAACAGAACATGGGAGTTGGCATTTTAAAAATGCCTTGAATTTCCTTGTGCCTGCAACATAATTAAATACTGTGAAACGTTTGAATGTTTTAACATTGATTTTCTGTAAATGATATACTGGATGATTTATGGCAATCTCATTTTAAAACTGAAACTGTTTAATTAACTAAAAACACATTACAGTCAAGGATGAAATAAATAAATACTCCTGATTAGTATTATAACTCTTAGGTGATGCCACAGTTATCATGGCTCATAGATGCACTCCTCTACCAAGGCTGAAGGAACTAGCCAGTCTGGCTGACATCGTGATTGCGGCTGCAGGTCAGCTCTTTGTGTCCTGGTCAGGTATTCTGTAACACTATTACATGACTGTCTAGAATACTCCTTTCTGATTGGCCAATAGTCATTCTGTGGCCGCATAGCATTGTGTAATGATGGCTAAACTGTATAATTTATTATATCCGTGTATTTATTTATTTGGTAAGTAGCCACATAACGAGTAGGACAGTGCACAGCTATGTAGATTTTGTAATAATGATTAGCTGACTGTATTATCCTTTAAACTTTGGTTATGCTACATATTTTATTTGATTTTATATGAACAATTTAATAAGATAAAGAAATGATTGTGTTCTTAAGACAGTGTGTCTTTGTAATGGTCGGTTTTATTCTGTAACAACAGGTGTGCCTCACTTAATAACAGCAGATATGGTAAAAACTGGAGCTGCAGTTATTGATGTTGGCATCAACCGCATGCAGGACCCCGTCACTGGTAAACTTCGTCTTGTTGGGGATGTGGATTTTGAAGGTAAGTGACACAAGGCTGCTTTAGTTTTCTGACAGTACTGGTTTAGAGCTATTTTAGTATTATTTTAACACTATTGTAATATTTATTCATATTTTCTTGTATTTTTATATTTCTTTGGTAATTTTTATTTATTATTATGCTTTAAGTTATTATTTTATTGACTTAGTAACTTAGAAGTTTAATTAGTTTCAATTTAGTTTCATCATATATTTATATTTTTTTCTTTCAGCTAATATTTATATTTTAATTCAACATTATTTTAGTTAGGTTTTAGTTAACAATAAAACATGGTTCATCCAAAATGGAATTTGCAGTTCTTGGTAACACTTTAGTACAGGGGCCAATTCTCACTATGCACTCATTATGCCTATTATTAACAGATTTGCTGTGTATTAGTACATATAAAGCACATATTCTGCATGGCCATATTCTACAGCCCAATAACTAAACTTAATATTTTACTAACTAATAATTAGCAGCATATAAGGGTTAATTAAAGCAAAATGGTTTAACAACCTTACAATAAAGTTTGTTCCAATTCAGTACTCATTCTCATTTCATTCAAAATCCATCCGGTTCATCAAAAAAGGGTGGAAAATCACCATAAAAGTAACAAACAAACAGTTTAACAAGTCTGCTGAAGTCATCTCATTTTTCACTAACATTTATTCCTCCACTGAGCTGTTACGTCTGCAAGTCAGTGACTTCAGAATCAGTGCAATTCATAAATGAACCATCCGGTTTGGTTCTGTGATTACAATAAGATCTAATATTTAAAAAAATAATTTCAATTTTCAGTGTTGATAAGGAAGGTAATTAGTAAATGGATTGGTAATACCAGAATTGGATTTATTTTTTGAGAGATCTGTTATAATAATTCTGCTTGTGCGTCTGTCAGTGTATCTGACATCGTGTCTCTGCTTCTCTAGGGCTCTGTTTGGCTCATAGAGTGTTGGTTGGGAGTCGCTTAGGAACACGATTTATAGTTTAATTTCTTTTCTCTTGGTAGTATAAAAGAAATACTTGGCTTAGGCAGAGCTCTTGGTGTGATTTAAGACACAGTCTGTTTTTGTCTCCCCAATCAGCTGTGAAGGAGAAGGCTGGATTCATCACTCCTGTGCCTGGAGGAGTCGGCCCAATGACCATCGCCATGGTAATGAAAAACACAGTCACTGCTGCCAATACTGAACAAACACAAAACATGTCATTATGGGTGGACAAGATACAAGCACTTCAGTCTGGATTCTTTAATTGGCACTATTTGTCCATATCTTGATTATAAACGCAAGCCCCTGCAAGCTTCCTCTTCAACATCCTTCCCTGCCCATCAGCAAGCTGTAACAGGCCGTTCTAGCTGGCACGGCAACCATGCATGGCTATGACGGTGACTACACCCTAATTTGTTTCTTAACTCTGGAATAATTAGAGAGATGCTTCCTCACTGATTCTAAGAAGCTTCTTTTCCTACAGTGTTATAATTTTGTCAGGCCGAGAAAATGAGAAGGCAAGTCTAACATGACCTACCTGACAATAAATGAGTGAAGCCGGAAGTCTAAGTTGCATCATCCTCATAGAGAGTTTCGGTACGACTTGACTGGCTGCTCAACGGGTGGCTTCATGGCAGGGTAATAGATGGTTCTTAAATATCCGACAGATGAATCTGTTGACACTGAGACATACGGGACGTTAATACATTTTCTCAGGAAATTATTTCAAATATGTCATTTAAATTCAGAACAACAAAATGGCAAAAAAAATACCACAAGGATGCTGCTGTATTTGATATTTATTCATATATTTATTAATTCACCTACCTCTTTAAGGTATTATTTATACATTTATGATACATAAATGTGTTTTTGTATATTTTTTTTAACCCCATGAAGATTTTTTTTGTGTGTGTGATTTATGGCATGTCCTTGACATTAAACACTTTGTTTTGGCATTTTGGGTCCTTTACATTCCAACTATTTCGCGCTATGAAAGTGAAATATAAAAATGAATTCAAAAGTGAAGTCACAGTACTTTATGCTTCTTCCATGCTTCTGAAGTTCTAAAATATAATACCTATGAATGAGGAACATACCAGAAGTGTAATCACTATTCATCCTTTATCATACTTTACTGTGCAAAACTAAAGAATAGCAAGCTAAAAACCATGATGTCTGGCGCCTTTGACGTCAGGTGAGGAGTGACATGTCTTGGCATGAAAATATATGTGAATCTGAGATTTGAGCGATATGGCAGGAGTCATACGGACTACCTTTACGATACTTTTTGTCATTTTTGGTCACCACACTCAGCATCGTAGGAAAGAGATAAGCTGTGATATATTCTGACTTACCTTGAGTGGGAATAAATGATGACAGAACTTTCATTTTTAGTAAACTATCCCTTTTAAGACTCTAGTATTGTTAACGTTTTGATTTCAGGAATTAATATACCTGTTTCAATCTGTGACTCTGAAAAAGGATTTGATTCTTGCTGTTCTCAAATTTAGTTGGTTTTCAAAGAGTCTTCACTAATAAACCTGCTCATGGAAGATTAAAAGGCATAGTTTACTCAAAAACCAACACTGTCATCATTCACTCGCACCTACATGTCGTTCCAAACCTGTATGACTTCCTGAGAGGATTTAAAAAATATATTTTTTAAGTAAACAAAATGAAAAGTTAGGGAATCAGTTACTGTAGATCAATACCAATAACTTAAGAATATTGCTTGTTATGTGTTATAATTACCGTATTTGTACGGTAAGATATTTACTGTTGAGATAAATGTTCTAAATGGATCTTTTTAAATCATTACACTTTTCATTGCAAAATTATGTCTTCTCACATAAATGCTTAACAACATAAAATAGCTGATTTTTTTGTATAGACTGCAGAGTCATGAGAAAGTGATTTATTTAAATTTTAATTAATAACCCCAAATAGAAAATGTGCAAAGCATCCAAAATAGGATGATTTTATTTATTTACTTTTGGAATATTTGCTTTTATTATGTTACGGGAGTGTAAATGGGACATGATATCAGTAAAACATATTTAACAATTTAAATAATATTTAGTATCTGTAATTAGACTTTTCTATAATACCATTTGACCCAATAACTATACTATCAAACTATCAAAAGCCTGTTTTCGCAGCTGTAGGCAAATACTTTGGTCCCTAGAAAAAAAAATGTGGGGGCAAAAACACGTCTGTGCATGCTGCTTGCCTGTGCACCAGGAAGTGATGCGGAACATTGTACAGGTATGGGTAACAGACTCTGGAATCACTGCAGTTCCTGTCACTAGTTAAAATGATTGGCTACCATTAGTGACGCAGAAAAAGGATACAGCAGGATGGTATAAATTGTGGGGGAAAACTGCTTTCATTTAAAGAGCTGCAGAGGTTTGAGGAAAACCGGACAAACCTAGAATCCAGTGAAACTGAACCTATTTTTGGGCCACAGCATGACACAACAAGTGGATAAAAGGTGTTTGCACTATCATGGTGAGTCATAATACTTTTCAGAAATACCTTACAACAAAAAAGACTGTCTTAATACTTTAAAGACAAATGTATGTGTGACAAATGTAATCTTAAAACTCCATCAGTACTTGGATTGATGGTGGTTTTAGCCGTCTTCTCTGGACTTGGAGACACTAAGGAGAAGTCAGAGGATGTAATCCTATACAACACAACAAACAACAACCGTAAGTACTTTAAAATCATACAATTATTTTTAAAAACTGCAACTTTTTATTGTCTTTTTTTTTTTAAATGTCTCTTCACTAGGCTGAATTTTTTTGAGAAAAAAAAAACAGTAAAACAGATTTTTATTTTAATACCAATAATTCTCTCTCTTTTTCTTTGTAAATATATACTCTAATTATAGTTTGTTGACATGTAGTTGCTAAGTTACTTATAGTTAGTATAATGTATAAAGTGGAATAGCTGCTGAAAAAAAGTGTGACCCTTTGTTTTGTATGAATGAGCAAACATGTCATTTCAAATATGCACTATGCTAAGAATGCAGATTCTTTGGCATGTGGACACAAGTCTGAATGCCTATCCATTAAAATCCCAGTCCTTCATGCTTAACTTTCTGGGTGTGTGTGGGTGTCTATCAACAGGAAGTGAAGAGAAACCACGTGTTTTGGCTATTCAAAGGCCCTGCGGTCCAAAACATGAGGGATACTGTTTCAACGGTGTGTGCACTTACTCCTCTGACCTGGACACCCCCATCTGCCGGTGAGACCAGCCACCCAAAACATCTCCATACAGAAAAAGCCCATTAATCAGTTGACACCGATCAGGTCTTGATTATCTAGTTCATGTTTGTTTGATTAGCAGACCGGCAAGTTGCAAAGCTTGGGTTGTGGCTGTTATGTGAATAAAGCCTTGTGGATGTTTACAAAATGGGATGATCTCTTAGATACAGTATGTCACACCCAATGATCCTGTTTCACAAGGAATCAACATATGGAAAAATAACTGTAGCCAACAGTTCCTTTCAAATAGTCTTTAAACAATGACCTTCCCTAACAAATGTGATTTCTACTGTCTTTAGGTGTGAGAAAATGTATAACGGTCAGCGCTGTGAACATGTTGTGATGGACATTCAACAGCTGTCTAGTTCTGAAGAAGTCATTGGAATCAGCTGTGGTGTAGTTTTGCTATTGGGAGCCATCGTCGGACTGACGCTCTGCTGTTTAAAGAAAAGGTAAAAATCCTAAATACAGCGTTTAGGCTTTTATTCTTCAAATAGCAACTGCTTTTTATTGAATCTTTGAATGCAATATCATCAGGTAACTATTGTAAATCAATGAGAGTGAACGCATTCATTGAATGTTTATACATTTTCTGGTTTGTTCTTCACAGGTGTCAGAAGTCACCACCACCCTACAAGAGCTGCGGCTCCAAACCCCCTGTTTAAGTTTTTAGGTTCAGGTATAATTTATGCTCTTAAATAAAGAGCTTTTGGGCCTTAGACAAGGAGGAGGATAAAACATCAAGACTGATTCCACAAGCAAGACAGGCCAGACTGTGGAGAAGAGACACTACACCCTCTAGCTAACAGAGCAAGAATTGCAAGGAAACACTTCGACGACCTCCATCTTTCACAAGGAACACATTAATCAATGTAATTTATTACAGTGGCGGTCAGAATGGGGGAATGCATGTTGTTTAATAGTTATTTTAGAAGTTATAATATAACTTGGGCCCTGTAATGTAAAATCATGTTCTGTCATTCAAAAACTGCATGTAGAACTGTCAATCACATGATTTTTTTGGTTATCCAAATGCTCTAGGCTGCCTCCGTTATGAATGTATTATGTAAGTGCACATAGGTATTTATTGCACAGCTATAAACATGATACTACTAAATATAAAAACCTAAACTGTGCTAATATATTTGTATCAGATATTTATTTATTGACGTATTTGCACTTAAAAAAAAAATAAATAAAAAAATAATAAGTGTTATAAGTTGTAAGTGTTTGAAAAATGAAAAGCAGGTCCTATTATTTTAATATGTGGAATACAGTTTTTATGTATTCTGAAAAGAATGATTTTCAGATGATAGATAGCAAGCACTCCTAATGATCACAATTTTAACGGGATTTTTTTTTAATTTATGAATTTAATCGAGAAAGGACAAAGGTGTTTGTACACTAAACAGCGTTCAAACAGACAAACGCACAATTTCTGTTTTCATAAAACTGTGTACACATATAAAGTTTAATTCAGTACAAACAGATAAATTACTCAATCTGGATAACAGGAAATAGAAAACAGGAAAAGTACTGAATATTCAAGTATAGTAGTATAGTAATAGTCAAGCATTTAGAAAGACAATATTTTCAGTATTAGCATTACAAAGACATTCTGACAGGAAATTAAGGCACCCATCTGTTCTCCTAAGCTCTTAGAAAACTTTCTGATGGTCCAGAGTTGTGTGAGGAGTTTGCCCCAGCATCTGTAAAACATAAGTTACATTGAAAGTTTAGGCAAAATGCTGAAGAAATCAAGATACAGTGCAGTGCAGTACTATACTTACGCCTTCCTCTTCTCATGAGGGTGTTGAAAATGTCTGTAAGAGTCGTTCTGTTGGAAGTACTGCTTGTGCCATAAAAATGGCCTCCAGAGCTCGAAGTCTACGATAGGAAAGATGCCATTGTAGATTATATAAACATTTTGCATAAAAATAATAAAGGAGGGAAATGTGTTTACATGTATGGCATGAGATCCAGTGCGTCTAGTGATTCTCAGTCTTCTTTTAAGTGTCTCCCGAACCTGAAGGAAAAAAAACCCCCGCATCTCAGTCACCAAATACCTAGAAAAGAATCTCAAGCACAGCTCATAAAGCAGAAAACTCGGCTCTTACCTTCTTTTCCATCAGTGTTCCAAAAACCAGTATGAAGAAGCCCTGAAAACAGTGAACAGTTTTTCATTATTTGATCAACTGTGATGATAACATTTTTTGCAGAACATTCCAGGTTTAATAGTAGTAGTTAAGCATAACCAACAGCATTTCTGGCCTAATATTACAGGATTATCTGGAACACAATAGATTTCCCTCCAGCGAAACAGTTGTTGATTGGATAGAGGCAGTTTGTGGCCGAAAAGTTTTTACATAAATTCTTTTGGGAAACAGTTTCATTGTATGGGTTGCGAATTTTTTAAAACACATTTAGCTGTCGTTATCTTGTCGAGACAATGTCTTATGTGTTTAGGACAACACGAGGGTGAGCAAACAATAACAAAACTTTAATTTATTAGTGAATTAACCCTTTAACAAAAATTTTAAAATAAAGCTATGGTTAGTTTGTTCAGCACATTTGGGCAAAATCTCTGAAATTACTCTGTACTACAAATTATGTTGATTAAGCTTAACCAACAATTCTTTTTTAAGTGATTGTTCATCTCAAGCATGAAAACTGTCATTATTTATTCACCCTTAAAGCTGTATGAATTTCTTTCTTCTGCAGAACACAAAAAAGATATTTTGAAGAACACTTGTATCCAAACGGTCACTGGTCATCAATAACTTAAATAGGTGGGAAGAAACAAACACTATGGTGTAGTATTTGAACCAATAAGACACTCACATTTTTTTATTACATGAACTAACAATCACAGACCCCTCACCCAATGCAAGTTTGTGTGGAGCCCTGAGTGCAAATCTGCTTTTCAGGCAGCAAAGGATCTTTTGTGTAATGCTCCAGTTCTGTCTGCCCCTAAGTTCACTCTCCCCTTTAAACTTCAAGTAGATGCAAGTGCTTATGGAGTTGGTGCAGTCCTCTTACAGGATGACGACTTTGGTTTTGAGCACCCAATATGCTATTTTTCTAAAAATTTTCAAAATGCCAGAAACGCTACAGTACCATCGAGAAGGAAGCCCTTGCCTTATTGCTAGCTCTGCAGCATTTTGAGGTCTATGTGGGCTCTGGCAGTAGTAGTCCAATAGTGGTTTATTTGGTCTTTCTTTCACGTATGTCAAATTATAACCAGCGATTAATGAGGTGGTCCCTCATTATTCAAGAGTTCAACCAGGACATACGGTATAAAAAGGGGACAGAAAATGTAGCAGATGCATTGTCTCAATGTCATAGTAATGGAGACTAAAGCAGGAATCTGGTGTAAAAGTTGAAAATATTTGTAATATTCATTTACAAGGTATAACTTGTAAGTAAGGGTGGGTGTGTTACGTCCCGTGATGTATCTAATTGCCTACTTGCATCTGTGATGTATGTGGTCAACATATCTATCCTGTGTAATGTAATGTAATTGCACTTTCTCTTTTCTTGTTGTTGTTTCTTTTGTCTTTTGTTTTTATCCCTGGCTATTTTCTCTCTCTTTCTTGCTGTCATTCCTTCAGCCAGGTATGAGAGTCAGCTGTACCTAATTAAGTGAATCAAGCTCTGATTGGTCGAGTAGATGGGAGATAATAAATAAAGCTGAGGTGCAAAGCCAGGATTGGGAGAGCTATTCCTCCTGTCCCAGCATGTGGTTGATGTGCCTGTATTGTTGTTAGTTGTGGAGGGCTATTTTCTTGTTAGTTTGTTATTGTTAGAAAACACAACCAGGTTATCACTTGTCTCTAAATGATATTCGTAAACTTCTTTGTTAACCCTTTTTCAATTAGGGGAGCTGTAGAGAGGTGGACGCCATTTTCTTTTACTAAACGTTTTCTCCTGTTTTTGATTAGTTAGGGAGTGAGGTAATAATTATGTTGTTTATTTGTTTGTTTCTTTTCCCAGGTAAGTTAGAGTAATCCTCCCAAAGTCTAGACGTCTTTTGGTTGTTGTTTTGGCCTGGCCCCCTCTTGAAGTTTTTTGCTTCCATCTTATTTTGTATTGTAATCATACTCAATAAAAGAAAACAATTGTATTATGAAATCTCTGTGGTGTTTGCTGGCTGGGACAGGAGAGATGACCTTCGGAACCTTCGTTGATCACCTGTTACAATTATAAGGATGTAACAGTGTTGTATTGTTGTTTATAGAGGATTATATAAATTAAAAAAAAACACCCAAAAACAAACATACTGTTCCTAAAGCCATGATAAGCTGTGTGTGTTGAAAACGACCAATCACAAAAGCGATCTGTCAATTGATCCCCACCTTGAGAGTCTTAAAAGAGTACTTGAGTGAACAGGAGTTGAGCAGCTGAGAGGGGCGCGCGAGCCCTGCTTTGCGGCATTTCCACGAAAGTGAATTTATGCATGCACATATAGTGATGTTTGCTCTCACGGTGCAGAAATGCTCCCTGGCGAGAATGGTTTACCATGTCTTGTTTTTATGTGCGCTAGATCTCAAACTAGGCTATTTAAACACCATAGTCACAGGTAGGCTATGATAGATAATAGAAAACCGCTTAGGGGCGCAGATGATTTTTTTCCCCCAGTTAGTGCTTGCAGCAACTAGCAGCTCTTCTTCCTGGGAAGAAACTCCCAATCATCAGAGTCACGATGACATGAGTTTCTGGTTCTGCTGTGCAAATTAATGTCCCTTTACGATTTTGACCCTTGCTACATGCTCTTATGCATTGAAGGTATTTTCTATGGCCACGAAAATATCCCTTCTTAGAGTTTATATGAGTTAATATAGAGTTTACACAATGTTCGCTAAACAAACAAATTAGTTGATGGCAATGTAATTCTGCTAAAGTTACTACTGGCAGCTGATATAAATAATTGTGATAAATCGTAAATAATCGTAATTATTTATATAGATTTCCCTTAACGAGCTGATTTGCTACAATGGAAATCAGTGGGGATACCAAAACTCTTCAAAATGTTGTCTTTTGTGTTCAGCAGAAGAAAGAAATTCATACAGGTTTGAACCAAATGAGAAATTACCCCTTTAAAATTGATATTGAAAGGTTAAGTGAACTACTGTAAGTGAAAATTTTTACCTGAAAGGAGTTGAAGATTGCAAACAAGTAGTGGATGGCCAAAGCTTTAGGCTCTATCATGATGCCCAAGCCAAGACCCCAAGTGATGCCAAAGATGGGCGTCAAAATGGCCACACATCTGAGTATCATCACCAAGGTGCTCTTTTCATCTCTGTTGCTCTCTCCCACTCCGCTCCTAAGCATTTTCACCAAAACCATTATCACAATAATTATATTGACAGCCACAATGAACAGAGCTGGAAGGACAAAAGCCAGAAGGGACTTGGACTGATCCCAGTTCAGCCAGCATGCTTCATTCTGTGAGACGTATTGCTTATTTCCGGCAGTGGAGGCAACGGTAATAACCGATATGAGGAGAGGTGCGCCATAGCCCAGAAGAAAGGCTAACGCCATCATAACCGATTTGGACATCTGAGAGAAGACCATTGCGGTACGGTAAAGGAGCAGAAGGGCTGAGACCAGCATCCAGAAGAACAGCGAGAGGTAGAAGAAGTGGGCGAAGAACACTGCAGCGCTACATGAACTAGTAAAGTCCGTTCCAGGCTTTGCGATAGCAGCTCCGATAATGAAGCATATGTCAGCAACCAGGAGAGAAAGAGCAATATTGACCAAGGATACATGCCGAACATGTGATGTGGAGTTTCTAGATACTTCCTTCCAGATGATAATTTCGATGATCAGGCACACAACCAAGCTGGCTATTGAAATAGCAACACCAACGTACGTAATGACAGACAAAGCAAGATCGTCAGGAGCAAAAGGGGACATCAGTATGGAAAACGAAGTGGTGTGATTACAGTGACATGTGACGCTGCCGTTTACCTGAACGACCTCACATCCTGTGGAGTCCCACCCTCCGGATTTATTAAAAAGTTGGAAATCCCAGAAAACACATTGGGGGTTTCCTAGGTTTACTGAATTATTATTTAAAGTAACCGAATTTGTGAGTTTTTCAAAGCTTAGCTGTATGTTGTTGATAGATACACTTGTATTCACTACAACAATCAGTCCGTTGATCAAATTTTCTGTGGTATTTTGGTTGTCGGTACGATTTCTTGCAGGCATAACGTTACCCAGAGAGGAGAAGGCCACTGCTGTGATTGTAACATTTTTACCACTAGAGCCAATATCCGGGATGACTATTTCAGCTGTTGAGTTGAGCTTTAATACTTCCTTGAAGTTCTCAGATGTGGTTACTTTTTTGAGCACGAATGAGTTGGTTGGACTGGTTATGTTGAAATTGGTACCTGATGTCGATTTTATAACAATTTCAATGGCATTCAGGAGTTGAGAGCTGTTGCCTTGGCTTTCACCATTTGAATTTAGCTGTTCCCATACAGGTTTCACCATCTCTGATGAAATGACAGCCACTATACTGAGAAAATTCTGTAAGATAAATGAAGTTATATGTTAAAAGGCATCACATTTAGACACTTACTGCAGTTTCTCAGCTTGACCGGCAACAAATGAATGAAATAAAAAAAAAAAGAAATACATAGCGCCACTAAAAACCCAAGTCAACTAGTATGTGTGGTCAGCATTACCCTGTCACAATTCAATTCAGTGGATGTAATTTAATCTCAACTTTACCTCTATAGCGCCTTGATCCAGAATAACAGTTTGACTAACATTTGCAATACTGTAAAGTATTTCCACCATTGTTGAAACTGTAGCTTCAGATTGAACTATTGCTTTTTGATTTTCTATGGTGGCATTGTTCACTTTTCCCACAAAAGTTGTTAATATTTCAGCATATAAACCCTAAAAAATAAAACAAAGATAAGCAAAAAAGGTTTACTATTTGCCAATATACAGGATTGTGTAACAATTGTGTCGTCTCTATTCAATATGCAATATACAGCAGTATAAACAGCTGGGAAGGCAGTAACACGGAAAAGCAAACCTGTGATTCCTGTTTCAGTTGATCGATGATACGAGGCACACAGGTGTCCTTTACAGTTTTCCAAACGCCATCAGAACCACACACTCCTTCTCTAAAGCCAACTTTGTCTTTCTCGCAGTCTCCTTTAGCAGTTTCACCAACAATTCCAAAACCATATGTGTCATTATGACACGTGACAGCTATGAAAAAAAGAGAAAATACTGTAGATAGTACTTAATGATTTTAAAAACATAATATTTGATATGTTTGAGTTTGATAACAGGTTGGTAGTCATCATTGTGTGGAGCAACCAGGAATAAAAACGGTAAAAATGGTATTTGAACTTACGGCTATTTGGGAGTTGCACTATAGGTTTGAAAATCTTCAGTTGCACAACATTTGAGCTATATGAAAATTTAAGTAGATCTGTGTTGTCTAGTTTGCAGGTGTATGTCATAGTTTTATCACATGAACTTTCAGCTGTGATTTGAATGTTTTGTGTTATACATCTCAAAGGATCCGTTTCTGGAATTACAAGATGCAGGTGAAGAATGTGATGTGGCTGGCTACCGACATATTGTACTTCAAAATAACTTTCACATTGCTGTTTTAAGAATAAATGTATAGAATTAGAATTATTTCTGATAAACACTTACTGCTGCTTTTTTTGTCCCCTTCCCAAAGTACATAGTAATCAGAATGCACACAGCATTCGAGTACAACCTGCTGATTTTCACATTTGTATGTCTTGTTACTAGGCACTTGCATACTAGGATATGGCTTAATGTAGTCAATTCTGTCCCAAATAATATGTTGCCCTGTGTTTGTACTGTATAAACATTCGTAACGGCCTACAAAAACAAAACAGACATACATTTTTAAAGACATGAGAATACTTAAAAGAAATATTTCAATCTTCCAATGCATTTTCCCCCGTAGTTTCTCTAAAGGCTGCTACTAGAAATTATTTTGATAGTCAACTATTACCTATACCTTGATATTTGGAAATATAAGTGGTCATTGTGCTAGCATCTTCTAAGTTTAAGAACTTTATCTGATAAACTTGAAGTTCATCAATAAGTTCTCCAAAATAAAAACTTGAGAATTTGTAAAAAAAAAAAAATAATTAAAACTCGAAAGTCAAGTGACAATTAACCAACATCAGAGAACCATGAAAATGTAGAGGTACAGTATGATTAAAAAAAAAATTGCACCAGAAGTACTGCTGCTTTTGCATAGATTGCTTGCTCCTTTATAATCACTTAAAACAGGTAGCTCCAGTATTAAGATTAAAGAATTTATCTTGAATTCTGTACATCAGTTGTACACTCATTTTTGCTGTGTATTGTGGGATTGAATTAGTGCACCCAATGTACACTATGGTTTAGACACCACTTAAAATGGCTGTAAATACAAAACACATCAACAAATAGTGCACTATTTGAGGGTAGCCTATACGGGGCAATTTCGGATACAGCCTTAGTTGGTCTGCTGACAAAAGTGTTTTGGAACCCATCATCGGCTATACATAATGTGTTCAAATGTAAACATTATATATATATATATATATATATATATAAAAAGGATAATATTTTAAAGCAAAAGTTAAGCAAAGTCATGTTAAGTTTAATGGAGATTTGTTTGTTGTCAGGACAAGCCTTATGGAACATGGAAATAATCATGTGACTATTCGTCTAACCACTCGTAGTGTACTGATAAGGATACAACTATAAAGTGTAAGTTAATCACTGACAAAAAACTTGTACCTGACATTAAATGCATCAAAATGTTTTGTTTGAAGTGATAGATGATATTCTTATGATTAGGGCAATTTAGGTCCAACAGGAACTTTTTTATAATATTTTTTTTATAATTTATAACTTTTTTAAAACATATAAGATATTCCAGGTAGACTCACCATTATCACCAATGTCAACATTTCTGACTGTAAGGGAGCTAGTATCTTGGGAGATATTATAATGACTGTCTGACTGTATTTTCTTTCCTTGAAATCTCCAGATGATAGTTCCAGTAGGGTTGGTGGCAGGGCAGTAGAGATTCAT
Source organism: Enteromius anoplus (assembly GCA_032359395.1). NCBI lineage: Eukaryota > Metazoa > Chordata > Actinopteri > Cypriniformes > Cyprinidae > Enteromius > Enteromius anoplus. The sequence continues at coordinate 3,644,540 of JAUMHG010000290.1, forward strand.
ATCTTGTTCTGGAAACACAGTGTCTCTGTCCAGTAATTTTTTGTTATCTGGAACATATGAACAGATGTGTTGCAGCTCAATGAGGAATATACTACTGTACAAACACTGTTAATGTGTTTTGTCCCTTCCATATTTTACATAATTGTGCATATTTGTTCTGAAGAAAAGCAAAGCAATTTTTTTACCCGTCTGAGCGACTGAAAGTGGCTCAATATTGAAATCGAAGACTTTCATGTTGGTTTGAAGTGCTTGGCTTATCTCCCCAGTAATCTTTATCTCCTCAGATGATGTAACTGAGAAGTCTACGATAACACTTCCAGGCCTGCTCAAACACAAATGCATTTTAACTAAAACAAAAATAATTAAAATATCCAATCATAAATTTTCGGGATAAAAAAATATCCTACCTAAAACCAGTGACGGTAGCAGAAATGAAACCATTTATAATGTTGTAGCTGCTTTGAATCTACATGAAACAAAACTGTTTTAGATGTTTTAAAAAGCTGCTTTTAATATTGTGTTATCACAGTAAAGGTAGTTACTTTTTTCACTTTTCATTCATTTACTTATTTTCAATTATGGCTTATTAAATACATGAGAATTTTACAACATTAATTAATTCTCTGGCAAAAACAGATTAGTTCAAATTTCACATAGCACAATATGTTTTTAATCAACACTTACTGCCTTCTCAATATCTGCTTTGTATTTCTTAAATTTTTCCCTGTTGCGGTTACTCAGGCTTGCATCATAAGTCTCGTCTATTGCCAGTGACATCTGACGATTTACTGAGAAAAAAAAAAAAAAAAAACAGTAATAAAATACAGATACAAGAAGCTTTTAAGAGCATCAAAAGACCATAATCCTATTAGCACACACATTTTAATGAGTATGTGGAACATATTATGATTAATGATGCAAATTTGATATTCATGAATTGTGATATGTGGATAGCACAATTGCTCAAGTAATCACATAGTGTTCATATATGCCTTAATGAATTGAACTGATGGAGAAAACATGCACCTTTATTGGGTATGTTGGCCATTTATGTCAATGGTATAACTGCTGGAAAATGACTGGATAGTGGCAGAATATTCATCAATATATTATGTTACTATCTTTTCTGATTACTGTCGAAGTTATCGGATATAAAATGTTTATCAAGTCCAAGGCCTACCAACCCCTTACCTCCGCAGAAGTCTTCAAACCTTTGCAGGGGTTTATTTTTTATTTCTTTATTTTTCACTAATGAGGAAGCGTGATCTCTTGAAATATATATATATATATATATATATATATATATATATATATATATTGTAATAGGTACTTACAAGACTGTGGGGTT
>JAUMHG010000290.1:3672344-3682761 GCA_032359395.1 Enteromius anoplus
TAAAGCATTCTTGCTAAATAAAAGTATTAACTTCTGTAATTTCCTCCTATTCTAGAAATTTATTTCTATTGGTCAAAGAATGCTGAAATAAATGCACTCAACTGTATTAAATATAATAATAATAATAATAATGTTTCTTGAACAGTAAATCAGCATATTAAAATGATTTCTGATTAATTATATGACACTAAAAACTGGACCAATGATGCTGAAAATCTAGCTTTGATCACAGGAATAAATGCAATGTAAAATATATTAAAAAAGAAAGCAGTTTTTAAATGGTAAGATATTCAACAATATTACTGCTTTTGCTATATTTTGGATAAAAATAAATGCAGAATTGGTGAGCAGAAGAGAATTCTTTAACTTTTCTGTTCAAAAACCTTTGACTGGTTCTGTACAGTATGTGATGAAAAACATTTAAAAAAATGTTGAATTGTATATTATATAATGTTCACACATCACTTGTATGAAATTATATATTATTTTACTTAAACTATTTTATTTAAAACTATTACTACTACTACTACTAATTAGTATTATTATGTATATATTATATATGATGCAATATACTGTATTAACAGATTTGATGCCTCTTGAGATTGAAAAAAAAAAGATCTACTGAAAAAGAAAAAAAAAGAAATTCTACTGACCTAATAAAAAAGCTGTTTAATATGCTCCTCCTGGGACTGGGAATGTTGGAATGGATTCAGTTTTATTCACTGTAAGGGGCTAATGAGCCCCATCTGTGTTGTTATCTTAAATTTGTAAGGTAGTGTGATGGCTACTCTGGCATGCAGTGAAAATCAGCCAGCCAGAGAGATTTCAGAGACACACACACACAAATCGGGTCATTGGACTGTGCACTGGAGGCTATGTAACCAGCGGTCTGGGGTCTATTATCAGAAATGCAGGCAAAAAAAATCTAAATTATGAGAGTGTGCACAAGAAGTACAAGTGAAACTGACTGGTGCAAAGTCTTGCCTACATCTTGGTACAGAACACAGCCAGCTCATTTGTAAATGTACCATCCAGAGTCATAAAGGGGTTGGAGTGACTGTGAGTGAGGGCCAGCCGTCGGGCATGTGGCCTACTTTTTATAAGCTACACGATGAGAGTAAACACTAAAATATTCCAGACTACTGTAAGTAAACCACAGGGCCTCAGAAGTGATTTGAGGCTGAGATGTCAGATAACTAAAAGGCTTACAGTAAGAACAGCACTTCAAATACATCTGCTTCAAGAGTTTAAGTCTCTTAAGGTTTTGTTAAAAGTTTGACTGCTTTCCCACCTGAAAAGATCATATAAGCCAATTTAATATTTATAATCAGCTTCATCAGTTAGGGTTTCCAAGTGAATATTATATTTGTGTAAACCAGACCAGGATAAACCAACACCAAACCAGCATAAACCAGCTTAGACTAGCATGGGCTTTTCTTCTTTTTTGGTCCTTCCCAGCTGGTTTAGTGCCCAGACTAGGAGGCAACCCGCTTAATCAGGCTTAAGATGTTTTTGCTTTCACCAGGGTGTGTATCAACCTATGTTTACAGTTAAAAAAAAAAGAGGATAAGAGGAAAAAGAAAATATTTTTATGCAGGAAATGATTTTGAAGACAGCTAAATTATGGATGCTCCTCTGGTTCTCAATGGAAAACTATGAAAATTGGAGCCATTTTTGACACGTCCCTATAAAAACAGTGCTCTATGCCCAGGGAACTTTGGAAGTGCTTGCTAATCTACTTGCTACTGCATTATTTATCAAATGGGCCTTTCTTTGGCGTCCATGCCAGCATTATGTTTGGCTGGAACAGAAGAAGCAACTTCCCAGGCCAGAATGGCAGCCAAGGTCAATCCTCTTCTTACGTTAAGAGCTTTTCCAGCTGTGCCACAGTGGAACAAGAGACTTAGCAGGAGTAGATGCAACTGAGAAAGGTGTACGGGAGATCCTGAGTATGACTTCCTTTGATTATACAATTGCTTCAGTTTGCACCTGAATTTCCCTTCAAACAGTCCCTTCAAGCCAATTTCTGTCCATCATAGACTCATATTTCAACTATGAGACCTGCCAGCAACAGGCAGGAGGCTTTATATATAAAAACATGTAACTTCTATGAGAATGTAGTATAGGGGATACATCTTGCATGAGGTAAATTCTCATAGTTTTTTCTTATTTTTTGCTTGTCAAGGTCCTTGGAAGGATTGTCTGGAGGCTCTGGAAGACGGTCACACTAACAGTGGCATGCACTTGGTGAAGCCGGAGAACACCAACAAACTGATGCAGGTGTGGTGCGATCAAAGACAGGATCCTGGCGGCTGGACGGTCATCCAGAGAAGAATGGATGGCTCGGTCAACTTCTTCAGAAATTGGGAGACATATAAGGTGAGCCAATTCTGGATGATAAATATCTACATTTATTATGTTCCGGCCGACAGACAGAAAAATAGGGGAAATAAGCAGTATAATTAAACATACGTTTTCTCAAAGGTGATATATGCCTTCCTTTACCAACTGCGATAAATTCAACAAACAAGTAAATTTATGTTTCTGTGGTAACAACTTGCTTGAGTTTTACTTTTTATATCTATAACTTTTCGCATAAATTAAACCGTACGGCAGTTAATGTACAGAGCCACACACTTGAAGAGGTTTAACGAGGAACATATGCCAAACAGAAACTACCACACTGTGCTGAAATGCCTCAATGCAAATAAAAACATACTAAATCATTCCCTAAACATTAATAATATGTAAGCTTTATGTATGATATATACAGTATGTAATACAACTGAATAAATCATGTCTTCGGAGCTGTTACAGTGCACAACAGAATCGTTGCAAGTTAAGAGAATTTGAAAAAAACAAACAAAAAAAAAACCTCTTGCCAAACGCAAAACAAACAGGTTTTCAAAGCCCTGCAGATACAGTATTAAACACAAGGAAAGCCGGAATTACAAGTGCTTCACTGGCTCAAAAAAGATGCCTATCGATGCAAAGAATGTGCTGGCTAATGAAAGGCCTACGAGTAAAACAAGAAAAGAAAAAAAGACAAGAAAGAGAAAAACAAACCCTCTAGCAAATGTCATTTTCAGCCTCAAGGACATGACAAAATAACATAGACTAAGTAATGTACACTAAAAGAAATATTTTACTTGGTCCGTCAAATGTTCAATGGCAGGCGTTCCTCTGTTTAATTACAGCAAGGCTTTGGAAACATTGATGGAGAGTATTGGCTGGGTCTGGAGAATATATACTGGATAACCAACCAGGGGAACTACAAGCTGCTGGTCACTTTAGAGGACTGGTCTGGACGCAAGACATTTGCAGAGTACGCAAGTTTCCGTCTTGAACCTGAGAGTGACTTCTATAAGCTCAGGGTGGGGCGTTACCATGGCAATGCCGGTGACTCATTAACATGGCACAACGGGAAGCAGTTCACCACCCTGGACAGGGATCATGACGTATACACAGGTATCAGTTAAATTTAGATTTTATAATTTATTTATCGACCCATACACACCAAAAAACATGATTTTCTTTTTTTCATCCTCAGGCAACTGTGCCCACTATCAAAAGGGAGGCTGGTGGTATAATGCCTGTGCCCACTCAAATCTAAATGGCGTTTGGTACAGAGGAGGACACTACCGCAGTCGCTATCAGGACGGTGTGTACTGGGCTGAATTCAGAGGAGGCGCCTACTCACTCAAGAAGGTTGTGATGATGATACGACCCAACCCCAACACCTTCCACTGAGCAGCACAAAAACCTATGAAGTGCAATTCATTTAGATTGTGGTTTGGCTTCTTATGTAACAAGGTTAGATAAGATACTTTATGTGGTCAAACTGAGGGACACCAAATTGTCAAGGACTACAAAAGAAAGCAATATACATCACAGAAAATGAAGCCTGTTTTCCTTACAATAACTGTTACTAGGAAGTCATTAATATTTTTTCACTCTAGTTCAATCAAATCAAGTGAAACCTGTTTATTTTTAAATATACAGTGCAATAGTGAATCTGTCATCTGTTGTTTAGAATTATTTTGTTAAAAAGGTCAACAAATATTAAAATATAACTGTGATCAGTACTTATTCATTGTTACACATAAGACACAGGAGATCCAATCCAGTGATGAATAGCTTATGCTTTTCTCGTTTATTCAAAGCTATGAGAATATATATTTCCTGATGAGATAAATGACTCATAATTTATTTCAGGAATATCATGTATAAAATTCATATAATGCTGTAGTTAATGCATAATTAAACTTAAAAACACACCCTAAAACAGTCATCAATTGCTCCATCTAAACTGTATTTACTGTGTAAATTAGCTGTTGGTGTCAAATAAAGATCCAACATGTTTATGTACATATAAACGTAATATTGTTGAAAATAATGTGTCATTTTGTAATATACTGTTTGTGTAACTGATTTCCCCAAGTACTGCCAAACTGTTGAAATAAAGTATGTACAGCTACAGGCTTTGTCTGTGAATCAATTGAACATTGGTCTACGATTAATCTGGTCTGATAAAAATATGTACCTCTGAGCACTTTTTGTGCAACACTGTTTTTACTTGTCGCAGTTTCAAAGATAAATGTCCACTGAGTGGTGCTAAAACACAGGTTCGTAACCCTGGCACATTTTATTACATTGCTTTAGGTATGCATTGCGGCATGTTGAGAATATGCCCTACACCAAATCCAACTCTAAACCTACCCCTATAGTGTTGCAAATGCAAAACTGACATAAAAACACATTTGTTGATGCAACCATGCCATTTCAACTACATTGTATGCAGATTTGATCTATTTCGTTGCACCGTAGTTGCACGTGATTCGACCGGAGCTCTTTGTCTCTCAAGCACATCTCTGTACTCCGTGAGTTACCGAACAAACTTACTATGAAAACCCATAGATATGAGGCTGAAAATGCGTGATGCTCCAACCCTCCCGTGTCGTTATCCCCAGCATAAATACCCCGGATCTCCTTGTGTTCCCCGCTGATCATTGTGTGTGGCTTGTCCCTCCTCTGTAAACGTTTCCTTGTATCATTGTCTGTGTTATTGATTCTCCGTTGCCGAACCTGCCTGTCTCCCATTCCTCGATTATGTTTATCTCCTCCTAACTCTGTTTGCCGATCGCCCGACCTCACGCTTGTATTTGGATTTGTCTTTGCCTCTGATATTGTTGTTCGCCGTCATCGACCATTGCCTGCCTGTACTGCCCTGTGAGTCTTGAAAATAAATACCCTCCGAATGGATTCGACTGCCTCTCCCTTCATTCACAACAGGTAGCTCACCCAAATATGAAACTTCTGTTATTAATTACTCTCATGTCATTTTCGATGAACCATCCCTTTAAGGCTAATAGTTTTAAACTCCACATTTCTGTTATTAGTAAAGCTGGTAAATTCATGTCTTTAATACTTTTGAAACAGTCTCATAATATATATAAAAAAAATTAAGCAATTATACAACATCTGATGCTGTGCAATTTTCCCATTAACTTCTATTCCAAGTGTAAAAACTGGGGTTCTTTTCATACAAACGTAATGCATCAATATTTTTGCAGTAAAATCAATAATACAAGTTCTACTAAGTACATCAAACAGAATGAAAAGAGTGTTTGACAAAACCCCAAACCATTTAATTTCCTTCTTCCTTTGTCCCACTGGGAAATGGAAAGGGGCGCTGGAGAAGCACAGTGGAAACTGACAGATTTAAAGTGACAGCCTGCACAACCTCAGCCACGTCAGACAGTCTTTCCGTCCCTGCGGTTTTAACTGCCTGCTGCTCAGAAATGGGAATATGTTACACTGCAACTAAACCACAAGCTACCAGCACCAGGTACAGCGTTTTCTGACAAGTGGGGTCTGAGAAAGCCCTCTGTTAAGTGGGACGCAGTTTACTGACACATGCCCAAGTGGAAGCAGACACTCAGTGTGGATTATGTAAAGGAAATTCGTTTAATGAGAAAGATGTGTGTGGTTGAGAGAAGCGAGACGGCATGCGTCAGTTCTATCCGCATGTTTACCTTCTTAGAAATGACAGTGACTGTCTGTTTGCGAACTTCAGACCACTAGAAAATAACCAGCCCACAAGTTACAGACCAAGAGACAATTTGAATTACATCCGTCTGATGTTATTCCTGACTGGCCTTTTAGTTATTCACATACCACATTGACACGAGAACACCTGGAAAACTCTGTGACCATGAGTTTGGAACTCAAGCATGTGGCAATGACATACCGAACGGTCTGTTATGCTGTTTAAAACTTCCACATCTTTAAAAGTGGTACAAAAAGCCTCCTAAAGGTAAACCCTCTGGATCCCATTCTGATCAAGTCTAGCTCTGGGTTAGCAGCTGGATTAGTAATAATATGGACCTTTCTTCTGATGACTAAGATGGAAGAGCGTTAATTGAGTGAAGGATCTGGATTTTGTTTCCCACGAGAGCAACAATCCTGAGGGAGGCATCCATTTCAAGTGTTGTCAGTGCCTTTAGAGGAGACTGATGTGTGTGTAAGTAATCACTCACTGGGCTTCTGCAGAATCCAATGAGAGTCTCTGACAGACGACTATTCATGAGAGAGAACAAGAGGCTACCAATTTGGAAATAAGTGCTACAGTATGATTTCATTGTATTTTCCATCTCTACATTCCTTTTAAAACCACTGAACTGGGATGAAAGTTTTCAGTTTATGCATTGCGTGGTGGCTGAACATTAGAGCTTAAGCAGAAATCCTGAAATTATTTGATGAAGGTAATTTTTTATTTCTATGTTGACACCTAAAAAACATGATTGCACATTTCTCAATCATCATTACTGAACCAGAGTATACTAAAACACCCTCTGCTGGTCGACATAGAAAGTGCAATTGAGACAAGGCCAAAAAAATAAATAATGTGGTGTTCACAGACAACTCAAAATGAACCTTATCAAAACAAAGTAAAAGATATTAAGCTGAAGCAATTGAATGAGTCAATATCACAAGCCTGGCTAAGCCCAGTAGGCCATGATTTCTTTCTTGGACCCAAATTATTATTCAGTTTAAAGGAAGCATCTTCAACTTTAGTTACAGCCTTATTAATAACAAATCTGCATTAAAAACTGTTTACAAAGCCAGCAAATCTCTTAAGACATTTCTTTCTGGATGTTGTCATGATATGCGAGAATGGATTCTGCAAAGTGACTCAAAATAATTTTTTTCAATAACTCTTACCTAGGTAGGGGATGCAGGGGGCCATTTTGAGGGACCTGGTGTACTCTCTCATGCGGTTGTAATTCTCTTCTTTTGACGTCAGGAAGTCAAGCTTCTCAAAGGTTGCCTTGTCCTTTCGACTGATCAACTGTTCAGAACAGAAAGCACAGAAGGAATGAACAGCTAATGCATTCAGAAAAATTGGGACAGCTAATAGATGTATAATCTAAAACATCTAAATCAAAAGATATTCAATGTGCACTTATGAATAGGTAAAAAAAAAAAAAATAATTATAATATATATATATATATATATATATATATACACACACTTCCTTCCAATAATATTGGCACCCTTTGTAAATCTGAGCAAAGGTGGCTGTGAAAATAAAACTGCATTGTAGGAACTAGTATTCCGGGGAAGCTTCCCGCTGATGGCGGTCGGACAGCCCCACAGAGGATCGCCTCGTAACACATTGTTTATCTTTCGCTCAATTTTTTTTTTTACAAAATTCTAACCTATTAGAAATTCTAAACAATTGAAATTGAGAGAAAATCTCATTGTAAAATAAATGTTTTTCTCCAATACTTATTGGCCACAATTATTGGCACCCCTAGAATAAAAAAAAAGTACAATTTCATTGAAGTACATTTTCATTCATATTTACAATTTTGAGCACTCCAGGGTGATTATGAACATGAAAATAATGAACATGATAAGCCCAAAATCCCTTAATCATCAACACAATGAGAAAAACCAAGGAATATATATTTCTAATATGCTGCAAAAGATAATTGAGTTTCACAAGTGGCTTTAAGAAAAGTGCTAAAGCAGTAAAAAAAAAAAAATCCATTTCCACCATCAGCTCAAGGATCTGGGTATATTTCTCATTTACATAAAGTGCATAATGGCAATAAACAGACTCAGTGTTTGGAAAGCCTTAATGAGCGGCATAATTTTACCTAATGCTTCTTCACAGAACATGTGCTATTGAATCTGTGGGGATGACCATGTGCAAAACCCCTGTTATAGGATTAACAAAAAGCTCATTAACTGAAGAATTCCATCACACATGGCTTTATCACATCAAATGCTGAAGTGAATTTTCACAAAGTACTTCAACATGCTTTTCTTGTGTTAGACAGAAACACACATTGTTCACTCTTTTGTAGGCTTGCTTTTGTCCAACAATGCAAGTAACAGTCCGTGAAACCACACTGTTGGTAGATGACCTTCCACCAATCTCCAGAGATGTAATCACACAGTACTGTTTTTCCCTTTTTAATATTCATATCTTGCTTAATTCTGTGCGTAAAATGCCCTCTGTCTTGTGAAGGTTCTTGAGTGAACTACGCACTTACAAAGCAAAGCAAAACAAAACAAAAAGCAAAGCAAACCAAAGCAAATACAAAAAACAAACAAACAAAAAACAATAGCCAAAGCAAATCAAAGAATAGTGAGGCAAAAACAAACAAAAACTAAGCAAAGCAAACAAAAACAAATAAAGCAATGAAGACAGTTTTCATAATATTTCCTATAATAAACAAAAACGACATTCTCAGGTGTGAAAAATTTGTAAATCAGAGGTTTTCGAAGTGCGATGATAGAAACAAAAAGACAAGAACAGTAATATATCTATTCATTTTAAACAACAGAACTATTAATCTTAAAAGGAAAAAATAAGAAAAAACTAAAACAAAAAGCAAAAAAAAAAAAATAAATAAATACATTTTACTATCCTATCATAAGGGAGTTGGTATTTGGAAATTGAATAAAGTGAAAGAAACTGAATGCAAAAGTAATGTATCTGCAGAAAACTGAAAGACTATAATAATTAAATTATATTAGTCATTTACCAGCCATTTTACTCCAATGAGCTTGATTTTTGGATACATTTTTAGTCAGACAATAGTTAGGGAGTGCAGCGCTGACTTGACAGGTAGCAAACTCTAATTCATCATTTAGATGTTGGCCTAAAATGAACCAAAAGAACTTAATGAACCACAAGATTTTTCTCCTTTGGACTTGCAACAGAAAAGCAGAAAAATTATTTCTATTCAACAAAGGAAGTGGTAAACTGCAGTTGATTTTAAACTGTGCTGAGATAATCCATGGCAGGAAAGTTAGATTGCGACACCATCAATCAGGGAGCCTGGTGTGGAAATGATAATATTATGACAAAGATTTGAAAGAAGTACTATGAGCAAAGGGAGACTGCTGATGATATTTTAAGCAAAAACTAATTACAAAGCAATTACAGAATGATGAACAGGGTCAATTCTAACTCCTCCGACATGTTTCAGTGAATGCGATTTCCATGTGCGTGTGAGTCCCATCTCGGCAACAAGGCTAGTCATTTTCTGCCTGATTTAGAACAACCAAATGCCAAAACAAAGGCCTTTTCTGAACTCCTTTATCAAGCCTCCATCACACTTCACCACGACCACAGCAGCCGCCGGCCTCCTTCCTCAATTGCAGGGCTTGAGCAGCTGCCACAGTGGCATTACTCATTCCCATAGACACATACACAGTGCTAAACAATACCTCTGAGGGCGATAAATGTAAGAGGATTCCTCAAACTACTAACATCTTTGCTTTATTTTGCAGTAACACATGGCGGACTTTGATTACAGCAGAGTTCATGGAGGTCAATGTGCTCTGTAGCAGTTCCAGATAGCAGTGAAAGCCTCTAAACATCAGCAGCTGTAACAACGGAGAGCCACTGAGCAACTTTCCACTTAGACCGAATTTGACAGGGATGAGCTTTTTAGCCATAGGTGCAAAGAGTTAGATTCATAATTTGTCGTTTGTGTGGAACTTAGGAGGGGAACAAGGGCAGAATAGATGATCAATTAATAGTAAATGGGAGTAAGAAAATGAGCCATGCAATAGAAAAGGAGCACTATGTACTTTGTTGCAATTCCTTAAATGACTGGCCAACTGGTTTTATTTGTTTGCCAACGCCATTTTTTCTTTTTTCTTTTTTTTTGCAATTGACAGCTGGTAAGTATTAATTTTGGGCCATGAGACACAGGAGCCCTGACAATTTTGGGATACACACTGGAATCAAGGGACCATCTGTCTGACTGTCAACAAATCCAGTCTATCTCTTGGACAAACGCTTTACATCTTTACTTTTTTTTGTGAACATGCCCCTAGTTTTTTAATATATTTCATTTCTCCATTTTTCCTTTTATCCCACAATGTGTATAT
>JAUMHG010000290.1:3685033-3711797 GCA_032359395.1 Enteromius anoplus
TGGTGTGTCGCGATTCTCCCTCATCACACCGCGATACAGGATCGTGGATCTGAGTCTCGCGATTTCGGTTTCATATCCCGAATCGTTACATATACGTTATCTCTCTCTCTCTCTATATATATATTTTTGACACTATTCTAGGTTTTATCAGTAATATTTTTTTACTTATTTAAAACACAGCAAAATTGAATAAGCTCTCTTATTCTTTTATATATTTCAATATGTACAAGTCAGAATAAGCATGTTTAAATTTTTACATAAATATTATGTCACACCGAATGACAATGTAACATTTTTTCAACCTAATAAAAAAAAAAAAAAGTTGTCCAAAAACTTATCTAAAACCTCAGAAGACGTCTCAATAATTATATCTTTGCTAGAGCCCTTCGAATGTTTAAACCTCTGAACTCAGACAGCATTGTTGTGTTGGCTAAAAATATCCCCTGAAAATGTAAATTATTAATTTGCCTGAATCATTTTAAAAGAAAAACATGATATGGCACACTATATACATAGTCATATAAAGGGAATGTGAAAGTACCAAGAGTAAATGTATAATATGTTTTCGGTTAGCGGGCATCATTCATGCAGGATCAATTTAATTTTGTAATGAAATATAAACTTTAGGAAAGCTTCTTAATCGCTAGATAGAGAACATACTGTAAACAATGGCTTCAATCTTTCAGTCTAAAAACATGCACGCAAAAACTGAAAGAGAAAGTGGGACATTTCTTTGAAAGCATGACATCTGCATAGTTTATTAAAGAGTTCTGTTCTAATAATGAAGTGCAACCCTTTTTGGATAAATTATTAATAAAAAACCCTCTAGGTTTAGTGTAAACACACAGTCCCACTGTATGATATGATACACACTTTTACAGAAATGCTTGAGGGGACTTTATATAAATTTGCTTTTAAATTATTGGTAGATGAGTAATGAACCACAAATGAATCATTACTCCATAGCTCTGAATGTTCTGTTGAACTGACGTACCATTATATGTAGATGAATCACTCTTGTAAAATGAATGGGAGAAACCATGGAAATATAGGAGGAAATAAATTTGAAATACATTTATTTCACTAAAAGTACATATACATATTTAAAATACCCTGCAATTGTGCTCTTAGTATACTAAACTTATTTAGGAAATTATATTTCAACTTATTTGGCTTACTGTCGACTGATGAGGAGCTCGATGAAGCTCGATTCAACTCAAGCTCTGATATAACCTCACAGACCTTATGAGTTTCTTTTTTAAAAATTCAATCTCAATCTTCTTGTGAAATGACAGACTTCAATCATTTAACTTCAGCACTCTGTAACTGATCACAAGTTTGGATTCACATCTGCTTCTGTCCAATCAACACCCGATAGACTGATGTAAGCTCCTGTTCTACAGATATTTGGCTCAGCACAGAAGAAAAGATCTGTCATTTCCATCATATTGTGATGAATTTTATAAAGCCAGTCGTCTTTCTGATAGTGTTTTGTCTATAGAAAACATGTGAAATTAACTGGACCAGCCTGAAAATTGCAGTTTATTAAACACACTGCAAAAAATGCACTTCTATCTTAGGTTTTCTGTCTTGTTTTCAGACAAAACATCTAAAAGTTCTTAAATCAAGAAGGATTTTCTAGACACTTAAACATTTTCAGAAAAAACAAGCAAAATTTAAGAATGTTTTTTGCTTTCTTGATTATTATGAAACAAGCTTATTAATCTTGTTTTCTGTTTGAAATATGATTATTTTGCTTGTTTGAAGCAAAAACACGCTTAATTATCACTAGTTTCTTCTGAAAACAAGACGGTAATTTTTACTTGTCTACAAAATCCTTATTTATTTAAGAATTTCTATTTTGGCTGGAAACTATTGCGACATCTTTCCAGGAAGATTGAAGGTGAGGTTTATACAAAGTATACAATGCTGGTACAACCATATGTGGGTGCAATATTTAGCCATATGACTAAACATGCGTCAGCATTTCCACAGTAAATACTACAACTACTCCAGCTGGGAGAGCATCTTCTGAAAACTGTGGGGAAAAATGCTGTCTCAGTATGGACGAAAATATGTAACCCGAGATACAATTTGTGACCTTGAAGAACAAAGCCAATGCAAGTCAAGTCTCCTTTACTTATATAGCGCTTTTAACGAGATGTCCACTTTAATTAAAATATATATATATATATATATTAAACAAATATGATCAATCAAACCATTTTAAAGAAAAAATGATGTTTTGTTATAGCTTTTGGAGCAAGGGTGCTGCCATCTTGCAGACAAATGTTATTTTAGCACACAAACATTTTGGTTTACACCATAATTTGGATGAATATTAAACGTCAAACTGTCTATATGCTGCGTTTTGATCATGGTAACGTTATCCCAAACATGATTTCATAATGCCAGACGCAGATGTAACAAACTACTCTTACAAAATCATCAGACCTTTCAGACATACTTGATTACACCAGATTAAGTATGTAACATCTTTTATGTTCACCTGTTAAGACTTATGTTCACTTATCTGAATGATCAGTGCTGTTCCTGCGTGTTTTAATCCTTGTCCGTATAAATATAAACGTCATTTAAGCTATCACACACGAACAGCGCTACAGGGATTTCAATGTGGTACTTGCACGCTGTGATAGATCTTTTTTTTAAAAGAGATATAAACGCGGTACTCACACGGTGTGACAGGCCATATTTGTTTACGCCGGTGTTCCGGTGAATTCAGTTCCCCCTCATTGGCAACGCGCAATTTCGCAGTGTTGCCAAGTCCGTGGTTTTCCCGCGGTACTTTTAAGTAGCAATTGAGCGTTCCTTTTTTTTTATCGATAGCAACCCATGCGCTGTGAGGGGGAAACATGGGAACTGAATTCATCGGAACAATGTCGTCGCCGCGCGCGCACACACGCACAGCATCCATGTTATCGCGTATTTTTTCCGATTCTGTTAAAGACATTTAACCTGATCGCAATGATAGAATAAATGAAGTAAAGTTTCTTCCTCAACTTTACAGAATACACATAAATTAGAAATATCAAAAAATGAAGCAATTTGGGAGTTTTTTGGGTAAACATTATGCAAAATCTTAAAATGTATCTCTCTGATTCTATTAGAAATGCAAAACCTTTCAGGAAGTAACCATGCCTTCTTCCAATGTATACCGTCAACAAAATTAGTCCAGAAAAATTTACATCTAGCAGATGTATATACTGAATAGAGTAACATTCGCTTTATAAGCTTACCGTTACATTTTTTATCAAAAAGACAAACTCCATCAAATACAAGTTTGGGTATAGTTGTTTTTCTCTCACTAAAGCAAAGGTATGTTTTAAATAGATGCACATAACTTGGAGACAAACGTTTGATGACAGAATTGAAAGATCTTGCTGGCAGAGGAAAATTGTACAAAATCATAAATTCTTCATATTCCATTATGGTACCATCCTCTTTAAATAAATCTAAAACAAAAACAATACCTCTGTCATACCACTTGTCAATAAATAAAGACTTTCCACGGATTAAAATACATGAATTATTCCACAGAATTTCATTGCGGGGAGCTTATTACTACTAGCCTACGGAGAATCAACCCCGTGACGTCACACGCTGTGCTATTGCAAGATGGCGGCGTTCTGGCTCCAAAAGCTATTACAAAACCCTTTTTCTTTCAAATTGTTACATCAATCGTGTTTGTTATATATATTTTATTAAAGTATATAACATTTTTCTAAATAGTGTAAACTTAACGGACTCCTTCACTTCCATTTTAAACACTCAGTTACTTAACTTTTCAGCTAAAGGCATTTCAGAGACATCATTGCCCAGCTCAGTTCAGTTTAAGTAGTATCTGTGCAATCAAATTGATGAAGTGATTTTCGTTCAATACGTAACCCTGGTACTCTTTATTAAGTTGACATAGGTAAGTTTTGCTGTGTTTTTATTACAATGCTTGAGTTACATATTGCGACGGTTCAGAATTAAAGAATCTGTGAACTGTCGCTAAAGGTTAATGCTCATCATGTTGGAAATATGCCCTACACCAAATCCAACCCTAAACCTACCCGATAGTGTTAAAAAATTACAAACTGACATCAAAAGACATTTGTTGATGCAACCATGCCATTTCTAGTGCCTTTTACGCAGATTTGAACTGTCAAACCGTTTTACACTGAATTTGCACCAGAGCTTTCTGGTGTGTATACTTGAGTGTATACTTAAGCGATGTCACTTAAGTGCAAACATACTGCTAATCAAAACCCTAAATTTGTGTGAAAAGGAATAAAAGGTGTCAGAGTTTTACTGCCTCTAGTGTTCATTTCCTTTGGAAACTGCAGTGATATGTACTTATTGGTACGTATTTCGTGGCTCACTAAAAAGTTCACCAAGGTGTGACATGAGACCAAATAGAAGAATCCAAATATTGAGAAAATTCCCAGTAAAGTTGTCAAAATAAAGTTCTAAGCCATTCATATTACTAATAAAAAATAAAGTTTTGATACACTGTAAAAAATGGCTGTGATTTTAACAGTAAAAAACTGTGAAAATGCTACGGGAAAATACTGTTAATGGTTAATCTGGCAACCGCAGCTGCCAGTTTTTTACTGTAAATTTTAAAGAATTTTTTTACAGTTTATAGGACATTTAAAACATACCTTCATGGAACATGATCTTTACTTAAAATCCTATGATTTTTGTCATAAAAACAAAATTGATCATTTGTTGGCTATTGCTACACATATGCCTGTGCTACATATGACTGATTTTGTGCTCCACAGTCACGTTTGACTTCTCAACTGAATTCTCAAATAACTGATTCCACTCCTCATTGAAATGCAAAGGTATGAGTAGAAGTGGGTGGTCATTATCAAAAGGAATGACAGAAATGCATTTCCAGAGGAAGCCACGCAGAGGTCAGTGGGTCGAACAGAGTGCCACCTGCTTCCCCCTTCTTTGCATGCAAGGAGCTGCGTTGTCGCTGTAGATCCAGGCTTGGCTTGGTTCCTGCGGTGGATCTGCTGATTAAGACCTGCTCTGACAGAGACAAGACGAACAACCACACCTACTAACACCTGTGATGGCAGATGAGAGCGAGATGAGAGATACACCAGCACCTGATCATCGGCTTGCAGTGCTGGTGCTAGATCTGGCCTCCAGGCCTCTGCCTGCTGAGGAATCCAAACCTGCGCAGGATTAATTTACGACCTCCACAACTTGGAAAGCAAAAGCTCCCACTGCTGTACCAACATGCATGCATGAGCTCAGTGTGTGGCATGAGATGCGTGATCGTGTGACACTAGAGAACATGTGTGACTCATGCTCGCAAAGCTTTGTTCCCATCTCCAGTAACTAAAAACCTATTGTTGTAAGAAGACAAATTATATCCTCCGGTAAACATATTGACTTCATAGAAAACGTCCACTCAGGGCTTTATAATAAGTCATGTGTGACAGATGGAATATGCATTAAAATGTGTGCACCATTATGCGTTTTTGTTTAGTCTGAGTATGTTATTAATATTTAAGGTGTCTGTTGTTTTTATATTGTTTTCTTGAATTATTATTCATTCTTATTATATTTCAAGATATATTTTAAGTCAAGTCTTAATGCATCAATACATGTCCCCAATAATTAAACAATTATTTATTATTTAATATAATTAATTATAATTTATGAAGTTGTACATGTAATTTATTACCAAATATATAATATTACAAATTTTATTTTTGTTATTAAGTTTAAGTAATTTTCTATTAGTTTTAGTTTTGTTTAAATATGAATATAGTTTTTATTATTAAGTCTTATTTTATTTCAACATTTAAGTAATGAAAAAACATATATATATATAATTATAATTTTTTTTGTCACCCTGTTTCCCTCCCATGTGCTCAAGAAAATAAATCTTTATGTAAATAAAAGAAACATTTTATATTAATAACTAAAATAAATAAATGAAATATTCATAATAATAAACAATGTACTCAAATAGTCTTGTAGAAGCTACAAAATCAAGGAGAAAAGGACTTTATTCATTGTACCAACAGACTTTGGCAAATTAGCAATCTTCGCATTTGGAAATGCTTTGTTTTATCGGCAATGTCAGGGCTGAAACAAATAAATAGCACATACATTTTTTGCAGATGTACATTGCTGGAATAAAGATACATTGTTTTTCCTAATTAAAAGACATACAAGTGTGGTGTAAAATGAATGCATCCGCAACTTAAACATGATTTTCTCCTTTTTTAAATAAAGCTTTTCAGTTTCTTAAGTACCTTCAAAAGCATGTTTTAGTTAAATAAATAGAATGATCTCCATTTTTAACATGCACAACTGATCTGTGTGGGAAAAGTATATGTACACATGGTTTGAGCTTTCAATGACAGTACCTTACCATCGCACAGACACACACACACACACACACACTCGTACACATACACACACACAGGCTGAGGAGACTGGAACACACATTCACACACACACACACACTAACATACTTACAAATGCAGATACACTATACATATCTCCCCCTCTAAACTTTTCTACATGGTCTTTCAGAGGGCTAACCTATCAAAGTGATGAAAATGTAATGCTGAACATAATGAAAAAGAGAAAACTATGAGTCCGAACATCACATTTTTAACATCTGAACAACACAAGATTTTTTTTTTTTTCATTTTAGTTTTTTTTTGTAACGTAACAATCACAAAGATATGGATTCATGCATTATGAGCTTTGTGTCTTGATCTTCTGCCTCTCCCAGCAGGAAATCATAAGTCGAGGCTTGATGCTTCAGTGACGTCAAACTGTACATCAATACTCTTTCGATGAGGATAAGATGAAATGCTACTTCTGAGAAAGTCATGTACAAACAATCTACAAGTAACTAGAAAAAAAAAAGTCAGCCTCAGGCGCCTCAGGGCGTCCAGAGCTGGTGCTTCACTGCAGAGAAATAGGGACCTAAGTCTTCAAGTTCACTTGTCTTTCCTGTTTTTGCCTGTTTATCTATCTAAGATGCTTCGTCTTGAGCTTTGTCGACGATTCTGTTGTATTTCCTTGATAGGCGGCGTCTGACTAGTGAGCTGCAGCAAAGTGACCCACTTTTGCCTTTCCTTGTCTGTTCAGGTTTTCATGAAGCAAAGTAGGAGCTCTGCATGGAATAGAGTCGATCGATGGGGTTCCCGACTCTTGCTTGCATTGAGCCCGCCTCGGATGAGGCCATGAAGCAGTCACTAAGGCTGGTCAATGAAGTGTCACTGTCGATATCGTGGAATATCGAGTCGTTTCCTGTGGTAAGAAAAAATAGAAAACAGGGGTCAATATAATGTCTGATTTTTAAAAAAAATACATTAAAGGTAACACTCATACCTAAATACACTTCTTTTGTCATGATTTTGTAATGATTTTTAATTTATGTATTAAATTAATTCTGATATTTTTGGGGGGGAAGAGTGATATAAATGCTATTAAAATGAAGAAAAAGTCTTATTGAACAAACTTTTTTAACTGTAGTTCAGCATAATCATTTAATTTTCTTATTATTATTTTAAACATTTTAATATGGTTTAGCCAAGATACAAAATCATATTAGTGTTATTTTTGTATTACAGAGATACTTATATTGCTTTTATAAATACTTTGAATCTAAATACTTTGATTTAACGCTACTTAAATTGTTTTTTTGCTTTATACTGTTCTACTTCAAATATGAAATTAGTTTAGATTTAGTTTGCAATAACAACCCCAAAACATAAAAAAATAAAGAAAAAATAAATAAATAATAAAATAGGAAGTGATATCAGAGAAACTCTTGCAGATCGTCAAGACTTTGTGTAAAATTTTTTATTTAATATCATTTCAATTTAAAATATTATTCTAAATGTATGAGCTAATAGAATATGTTAACTTCTGAGCTAATCTTCCCATTTTATAATTTTGCTTGTGGGCACAGTTAGTAATATATATATATATATATATATATAAAATTTACGACTGCACTATTATATTTTTGTATGTGATCCCACATTCCAGACAATCGTATATTGTTAAACAAAATTGTTTCTCACTAACAACCAAGCTAATAGCAAATGTTTACTTCTGAGCTAATCTTCCCACTCTATCATTTTCCTTGTGGGCACTGTTAGCTGTAATACGCTTTCCAGTACTTAATGACACCATTCCGCAAGACAGTGACAGGTTGATGGGCTATGGTTTTTTAATGAGCTGGCAATGTTGTCTGTCCCTGCTGTTCTCCCATAAAACCCAAGCTGGAGTGTGATGAGACCAGGGATTTGGGCCTTGCCATTCAGGACAATGAATGACAAGACACTCGGGACCTGTTCTTAGGCTGTCTGTGACCGATGTCTCCAGATTTATGTGGCCAATACTTTAAGTTAATGTCAATAATATTGAGAACAACTGGAGTTGTGCAGAAAAAGCCTCACTCTGAGGAATTACAGTTCGCTTCTTACCTAAACTTTGTACCAAATTTTGACGAATGTGGCTAGTTCTCAATGGTTTCGCTCAATGTGTTGTTTTGCTAGCAGACCCACGGATGCTTTCCCATGGTACTTTGCGCGTCAGTCATCATGGTTAACCATTGTTGTTTTACATGGCGCACCACAGATCATCGTTCGACTCTTTAACGAAAACCCAATAGACAGTGTCACACAGCATAACAGACTACACCATTAATCCCTATGAGACCCGGCAGAATAAACCAAAGGGGTCGCTCTGGGAAGAGTGGATGGGGCGAGTATGGTTTTGAAACACACTGAACTCATTTGGAAGGAAAACTTCAAAATAAAGTGGTGCGTTTGTGTAATCTCATGAGGAAAGAAGGGTGGTATGGTTGCATTCTGTGAAACTTGTGGTCCAAACACATGCCCCAGCTTCAGGGAGCAAACATGACAGGGCTCATGGGTTGATGCTCACCATATGGGTTCATGTGGTCACCGGGCATTTGAGGAGGAGTGAGGCCCTGCTGGAAGGGGTCGGTGCTGTAACCGTTCTCCATAGCAACCATCTGTTGTTGGGCTGGAGCCAATGGCGTGTAGGAGTTCATCATACCCTCCATCCGATTGGACATCACCTCTGGAAGGGGAAAAAAAGTCAATGTTGATCAGTCTTTAAGATATTCTCACGGTAGGGATGAGAGACATCATCTCTGCAAACTGGAGAGCATAGTTAGTTTAACAACTGTACATAATGCAAAACATTAATGCCTCGTGTAGTAGGAATTGTTCTTTCTAGCGGATTGGGTTTCTCCAAAAATCAAGGCTGGGTCTGGTATCTGGCCTCGAAATCAAGTTGAATTTCATGAAAACCAACAAACAAGAAACACTCTTGTTCCGTAGCAGGAGAAGACGCTGTGACACCAGCCCTATAGGGCAGTACTCTATGAGTCATACTCAGTGCCGAGGGCTAGGAATGACTCTTGTGGCTTCCAGTCTGGAGCCCACCATCTCAGCCCTCTGCTTTTGAGTGGTGAGCTCTCGCAAGAAAGATGTCTGCATTTCATTTCTACAGGCTTCCACAAGTTTCCATTACATCTTCTACTCCGATGCAAAGACATGTGATGTTGAGCTTTACCACACTGACACTTTGCTAACCCATAACCCATGATTCTTTTCAATCCATGAAGTAAAAACAAACTAAAAGAATTAAACTAAAAGACAGCTAACAAACTTACTAAATAGGAGAAAGAAAGAATAAAAAAAGAAAGAAGGACGGACAACGAACAATTAAAATGAAAATGGAAACTTTTTGTGATGGTGTAAAAATGTGGTACAAAGGTTTTCATGGCCATTCACTAAGGCCCCATAAGCACTAGTGCATTTTCCTTTTTAAAACACATAACTTTTGGTTACGCCTATCATTTACACTACTTTGCTGTTTTCCACCCTCGAAAACAGAGACTTTGAGAATGCTGCAGACCCCGTTTTAGATTGAAAACTCCAGGGTTGCTTTTCAGTGTAACTGGACCAAAGCAGAGACTTTTAAAACCTACAGTATGATGTGGCTACCACATTCATGTTCATATCCTTTACGAACGTTTAAACAATAACTTGATGCTCGTTGTTGTACCCATAGATGTGTATAGGTAGATTCCCCATTCAGCCGCTTCAAGCACGTAGATGCGTCCAAATTCTAAATAATAGGGTATCTACCTATACATATACATGGTTGCACCTGCATGCATGGTCATCTGACGTGTTTTCAGTTGTGTAGTGTACCTTCTAAAAACCCATTTTAAAACAACAACACGCTGGTTTAAACAGGACCTAAGTATGTCTTCATCTACAAAACTTTTTTTTTTTTTAGATTTCTGGCTTTCACTGACCCAGATACAAAGAGTTGCAAAGTAACTGTAAAACTTTGAAAAACTCTTGAACCACAACATGACACAGCAAGTCCTTTCTAGAATGTTTTCACACCAATCACTGGCCCCAAAGCTGAAACTATTGGAAAGCTGACACTTATAACCAAGACAGATAGGATTTACGATAACAAATATAACGATGTATTAACCGTGGGGCTCCATTGGTTGACATATTCCAGCCCAATTCCATGATTCATGACATCATGGACTACTCGAGACCGCTATGGTATTTCCCAAAGGGGAGTCTGACTTCACAAGACTTCTCAATATCTCAGACCACCAGAATAGTTCATCTACACCTAGCTGTCTCTCTTGAGCGTCTCCATCACCCTATCATTTTCTTTCGTTTCTCTAAAAAAAACAGCTCTGTTGGTTCATGAGGGTAAGGTTCATGACCAAAGATGGATCACTATCTCACTTGAATTATCCTATTAAATGTGACACAGCCAAAGGCCACAAAAGTGCTGAAGCAAACAGAGAGTAACTATTGTCAATGTGATGACTTTACACTTCTAACGTTCGACAGTGGTCTTTTTGCTCTACACAGCAGAGTCAAAGCTCCATAAATGAATGCATCGTGAGAATAGTCCAACATCGGTCTATAAAATAAAAGTATTATTGCTTGTGGTTTATCACTGAAGATGATTCAAAGATCGCCTGGATTATGGCTTTGCAGGAGAGCGGGCACAAGGGGGTCTGTTCAGCAATAAAATGTCAATATAAACCCTCAGTTTTACACAAAATAAAGGAAGACTAGCTTTTATCTCAAACAACAAAGAATGTGTTTCTTTAAGGGTTCAAAATGTAAATAAAATGTACTCAAATATACTGTATTAGAAATATTATAAGATACATACATTCAGTGGAATTAGTATGTTTATTATTACATTTTTGCACTGGGATGTACAACAACAAAAATTGCTTTAAGAACTTAAAATGTAAATAGACTATGTGTCAAAATGATTTTTTAGTTCTTCAATGTATTAAGCAATGTTATTATGTACTTACATGCACAGTAGGCATTAAATGTTTTGACTATTAAAATTTAGCCTTAAGTACAAGTACTTTATCCAACAAAGCCACAAGAAATGTGTTCTCTGTATTCAAACTGTATCTCTAAAATATTACTGCTTTACAGTTATTTCCAGAGTCTCTAAAGACTAACGCAGAGAGTGAAGAAATAAATATGACTGATGGAGGAATGGACTCCACTGCCTTACAACAAATATTTGTACAGGAATTAAGACTCTTGAGCTGTAGAGGAAACATTTGTCCTCCTCCGTAGAGCTTGGAATAATATTCTTCACGTTTCTATTTTCCAGACAGTCTCATCCAAACTCATCTGTTACAGAAGCTCAGTTGGATCGTCTCAACAACATATTAACTGTCCAAAAAAGACGCTACTTGACGGATAAGCTCTTTAACACTCTCAAATAAAAAACTTAGCCTAAAAAACTGTGTTAATACATGGAATGTTGCCAAGCATGACCAGAAACAGATTGTCTTATAAATGTGAAGTCTGTGAACTCCGTAAGTGTGAAGATCACAGACACTCAATGGGTCATCTTTTGCACACGGCTGCATGGGAACTTGAGACAAACGATTTTCTGAAACCGGGATGCTGGGTCGTTTCCAGCAAAGGAAGGAACGTGTTGGGTGGATCGGTCAAAGTGGAGGCAACTTCAATGTTGTAAATTGATTCGTCCACCTCCACACTTCCACCCTAACACAGAGCTGAAGTCGTTTTGGGACCAAATCTACAGCGACCAGGGGTTGCCTGTGTCTCTTGCCCTGTTTTTAGGAGGACTCTGCAAGGGTTGGTGTGGTTGGATGTCAGTTGGGATACCTCACTTTCTACCATTAGATTTTCTTTTAAAAATTACTAAGATATGAAGAAAAATTGCCTTTAAGAAGACAAAACCTTTTTACAATTTATGCAAAGTAAAAGTTCAAATATATAAAAACAGATAAATGTTTTTTACTGTAGTATTCTCAGTTGAATTTTATTAAAGCCAGTTTTTGCTAAATAAAAATAAAAAAAAAATCTAGGTAATGGTGACTTTTAAAAAAAAAATCTTATTCGGATTTGTAAGATATAAACTCACAATTGCAAGCTATAAGGAAAGAACTGCAAGATATAAATTCACCATTGCTAGCGAAAAAGCGAGATATACGAAAAAACGTTTTTATCTCGCAATTCTGAGTTTGTACATTTCAGTCATTTTCCCCTTCAGAATTGGACTTTAAAACCCTGCAATTGTCAGACTTGTGAGAAAAAAAATAAACAATTGTTTTTATCTCACAATTCTACTGACTTTTGAGTTCCCACTATTTCCTAATTCCCACTATTCTGACTTTATAACTTGTAATTGTGAGTTTATATTTTGCAGTTCTGACCTAGTAACTTGCAATTGCTAGTTTATATCTCACAATTCTGAGGGAGAAAAAGGAAGAATTGGGAGGTTGTACTACGCAATTCTAAAAAAAAGGAAGAAACGTGAGATAAAAACTCAAAATTACCTTTCTAAAAATGTTTGCAGAAACGGGCTTCCATTGCATTTAAATAATCGTAATATGTTAAATTAAATTGCATAGGATTCTTAAAATGCAAAAACAGTCTGCAGTTTGGAGATACTGTAAATGCTATTCAACTATGCTGACTTCCTTCCCGGATCTATACAGTTGCCTTTAGGTTCATGTCAGGACATTTTACCTTGGCCCAGCCTTTGGGAGTTCTGCTGCTCCTGTTGCTGCTGCTGTCTCCGCGCCAACTTCTTCATCTGAAAAAATAACGATAAAAGCACAATCAGAAAACTTTGCGACTCCACAGACCAACTCTCGACTATCTAAAGAGAGATGCTCCTTGTTGTTCACCTCTGCTTGAACTACGCCAAGCTTGATCTGGCTGCATTATATTATCCACAGCCTTTTGAAGATAAAATCAGGGCTCTGAGGTGGGTTTCAGACGCTAACGTAAGAGCAGGATGGATGTGAGTACATCTCTCTCGAAGTCTTGGGGAGTTTTTTGTGGAATGCGTCGAGAGGTTAAGCTTCAGGCAGATAGCGACTGAGATTTGCTGTCTCGAGCCTCGCTTGCTTTTTCCCTTTTGGCAGCGGTTGCGAGGGGTTTAGTGCGTTGTTGGAGGATTACTTGAAAATTATTGTGTTATCTGGTCCTTGGATGTATTTTATCAGGTTTGCGCGGGTGATACTGGATGATTAATAAGGTAGTGCACAGGGTCTGGACTCACCTTAGCTCTTTGGTTTTGGAACCACACTTGAACCACGCGAACACTCAAGCCCGTCTCTGCAGCCAGTGTCTCTCTTACCTAGATTATTCAACAAAAATCAGTGATTTCTTTAGTGACGAGTCTGTATAATATATGGAAGCCTATTTCCACCTTAGAGTGTTTAACTAAATTCTCATTATTGTGCCTTTATTTTAGCATATATTTCTCGATTATCTCAAAATGTTCACATAAGTGCAACCTATTGCAACCTCAATTGCTACTTTTCATGGTATTTTAACCATTTATTGCAACGTCTCAAAACTTTCTCACAATTGCATCATTAATTGCAACTTTCTAGTAATTATAATATCTCAACTGCAAATATACATGCCAGTATTTCTTATTTTAAACTTCATCTCATAAAAAACACATTTTATTTTCTCAAGATGGCTTCTATAGAACGATTGTGTTCAAGAGAAGGAGAAAACTGATGTCTCACCTTGCGGCATGGTTTGGAAGAAACCTCAAAGGAAGCCTTGAATGCACGTCTCTGCTGCGTGGTGAGTATGGTACGGGGTCGTTTGGGTCTTCTTGGGTCTTTCCCATCATCTCCCTTCCCAGTTCCTCCTGAGCCCTTCTCCGGCTTGATATCCAGCTCCTCATCTTCGCTTTTCTCTGGAAAGAAATCCATCATTCACGGGAATCAGTACTTACTTTCAAAACTCTGCAACTTTTAAGACAGCCTACTGATAAATAGATGTTTTTGTTCTTTTCAATTTTAAGAGATTCAGCCACAGTGCATCCATAATGAAAGGAGACACATGTGGTTTTAATACTTTTGTTATCAATTTATTAGTGCGTGAGTGGGCCACATCCACTGCAAAACGGCAACTCTGACTGTGAAGTATGTGAATTTGTCATTGGACTGGACATTGTGTCATTTAAAATTAATAGCGCACGGCTTGGCTGTTTAACACTATATAAATCTCTGATAAGAATCCAATACACAGCGGATGCGATGTTTTGGGGAAGGTATGAAAGTGGAGCACATATGGGAAATGAGGTCTAATATACAGGGGAAGTGAAACAGATAGCAAAACCACAGATTCAAATGGTGGACATGCTTGCAAAAAGAACACAACGCAAGCAGAATTTAAGCTCGCCAATCCATAAAGTTCAATATCTTGCCTCATATCACAAAATGTACACTGCCTGTTCTTTTGAACTAATCAAAGTGTCTCAATTAGTCTAAGGTGATCCTCGGGCGGGTTAATCAAGCCTGCCCTGTGTCGTGATAATCTCTCTCAGTAGGTCCAGCTAATGTGCCATATTCACAAAATGGCTCCTGGCTTTCCTACTGTAATTATTATAGTCAAACGGGGGATTGGCTTTATTGTTCAGTGGGCGGAGGTTTCATCCAATAAGCCACATCAGCTTGTGTTTAATAGAATAATAATAGTAATTAAAAAAAAGGTGCCAAACTCCATAACGTGGCCTGGTTCGAAAGTTAAAAACCCAAATGGGCACGTTCCCAGCTGGACTGTTTTTCGAGATTAAGGGCTTCGGCAATTTGGCACTAGTGGCTTTTGTGGCATCAGCAGTGAACATCTCTGGCAATTAGGCCTGCAACTGGTTTGGCCTTTTTAAGTGATCAAACTTGATGGGCTGATTCGGCCCTCTCTCTCTCATCTGTTTCTGATCACTTTTTCTGTGGTGTACTGCAAACTAAATGAATCCTTAGAAATTACACTTTACTTCTTGCATTCGGGTCAACTTTAAGCACACATACCAAATAAACTGTACAAATGAAGAATAGAAAAGAGACGAATGTCCCGGAAAGTTGACGCAGGGAAGGGTGAAGTGAGGAAAAGGAGTCGGAGGGCGCTTGATAAGAAGTGAGGCGATGCTGGTGAGCAGGGCCTAAAATCCTTCTTGTCACTCAAAGATATACAAGCTCTTCTTCTTTCCTTCAACTTGACCACATCAGACAGCACAGTGTGGCTTCTCTCTGTCAGAACTGCCTTTCATCTGCTGGATATTGTTTAAAGCAGCACACTTTTCTGTGTGTTTTTTCCTCTGTAGAACACAGAATATATTGCTAAAAATGATCGTAGTGTTTTCTGTCCATACAACGAAAGACAATCTTTTGGCATTTATTGTATGAACAAAAAAAAAGAGAGTTAAAGCCTTCTTCTGTGTTGCACAGAACAAGGAAAATCTTTTGAAACTCCCTTAAAAATACGCTGGCATCATTGTCAGTGGTGTATAGATTAGCTTGTATTCATACCTGAATCTGAGTCATCTGGGCTGACGGAGCCGAGGAGGTCTTTCTCCCTCTCATAGTCATTCTTGCACAGCAGCTGTCCGTCCTTCAGTACAAACTCGTCCCCTTTCCTCAGCTGTCGGTCACATACACAGCAACAGAAGCAGTTGAGGTGATACACGCACTCCAACGCCCGCATCACAAACTCTGTGGGGGCGATTTTCTCCAGGCACCCGCTGCATTTGGTCGCAAATAATCTGGGAAAGTGACAAAAAGAGAGAGAGATATATGTGTAAATGATCAAAAAATCTGTCTAAAAAGACATAAGGTCACAATTTAGCTCTAAACCCACACTAAACCCAGTTAGTAGTTTGTAGTAAGATGTTCTTGAAGCACACATTACAAAATAAATATGGCCTTGCGTGTCAATCATGTTCAAAGGATGATAATTATGAAAAGGAACATTTTCATTTAAACTGGATTTATCTTATAGTACATAGTAAACGTAGTAAAATTTAGATTTTGTATATTCATGATGATTATTACAATTTAAAATACCAGTTTTTATTTGTTTATATTTAAAGATGTAATGTATTTCTGTGATAGCAATTATGCAATTATGTGAATATCATATGAATTTTGTTTTTATAGAAGATTCTTTGATGAAGACAAAGCTCAAATGGTTATTTAATTAAAATATGTATCATATTATAACCATCTTTACTGTCATTAGTGATCTACTTAATGTGTCTTTGCCAAATAAAAAATTCTTAAAAATAAATAAATAAATAAAAAGAGCAAAACAAATAATTGCCGAATCATGGCAATGCACATGTCTCATAAACAATTGAATTCTGTCTTATTTACTTTTCAAATATTTGCACTACTTTCATGGTGGAAAAACAAACAGCATACAGGTTTGAAATGAAAGGTTAAATTGTAAATAATACCACATTTTTCCTTTTAAGCAAACTACCCTTTTGAGAGATTTAAAAATACAGTAAGCGTAAAGCATCAGAAGGCATCACAGCACAGTGAATGTCTTTACATGTGCTTGTCCATCATAGTGTGGTGATTAAGGGGGCAGGGGGCATGAGGTTGAGCCCCTGAGCAATCTGCTTTGACACTGGCTCATCTGTTAATGCAGCCTGGATAACTCCTCAACGCTTCAGCAGAACCCAATGGGAGGAAATACGGGATCACCTCTCGACCCAACGCACCAGCAAACCTCAATCAGCGGCGTGGGCCCTCAGCTCCACTGGCTTTACCCCGCTCACTGCAGTGATTAGACAGGCTCCAGCGCCACTCACACAATGCTACTGAAACCGGAAGTTATTTCTTAAGGAAGAGATGGCTTAAAATCTTGTTTTGTGAGATTTTTCTACTTTTTTTGTGTTTGTGATTAGACAACAATCCTTTGATCGTAGAAAATATAAATGGCATAAATAAAATAATCAAAAATCAAATATTATTTCACTTATATTGAATGCAAATTTACGCTATGTTGCTATGAACTGATCTCCTGATAAACTCTAAAATCATCCGCTATGCCACAATACATGCCTGTTTACATAACAGACCGCGGCCACCCCCACAGCCTTCATTTCCTCCTAACGGTGTCGATAAAATCATTTTGGTTTCATTACAGGCAGAGATATTGCCATCTCGCTCTCATCTTGTGAGGTTCAGCGGGAGCCCACCTCTACAGGAAGCGGGTGTGTGACAGTGTCCAGCCCATAAAAGCTGATTTATTAGCCTTGGTTCTTTTGTTTGCTCTGGCTGGTAGGACAGCTGCCCCGGCGCTTGTGCGTATCTCTGCATTTCATCTGTGGCATTGTTCATCGAGAGGGAGAGACAGGGAGAATGCCCATCATCATCATATTCTGTGGATGGTGGACAGGGTTGGTTGACAGTGATGAATATGTGTTAATATGAGTTCAGATGAATATGTGTAAATATGGTGGGTTTTGTGATGGTAATTTCATTGTAAGATGGTGATGGGCGGCTGATAATGACAGCCCGCTGGACACACGACCAGCTGCATCGCTGTTTGTTGGAGTTTTGTATAGCTGCAGATTTTTTGGTTGCGACTGTCGTTTTGCATGTTAGACTTTCTACAGGTGATTTATATTATATAAATATTTATATTATATAATGAATAACTTGAGTTAACATTGTCTAATCGCATGACAATATATAGCTTACTTGGGGTTATTATCAGTTATTTAAAATGTAATATGTTCCCTCAATAATGTTGGGGTTAATGTATAGTAAAATGAGATTTTTTTTTTACTTTATTTTGGAATCTTTGGATCAAAATCTTAAGGAACTTAATTAAAGGATAACAATATGGATACTGGCATTAGCAGGCTGAACATAAGCTTATAATCTTTTATTTATTGTTGGACAATAAGAAGATTAGAAGATTTTATTTGCCATTGGAAAACTATTAATCCTAACTAAACTGTTGGCATGCCAACAACTCTCTTGTGTTTGTGGGATAACTGTCTACCTGGCTCCTCTCTGAGCGAAGGAATAATTCTAAGAAACACATCTTCATCATTTTGTGTTTAGGCATGGCCTGATCTGTTGTGGTTACTCCCAATTGTTCAAGCAATTACGTCCATACAGATTTCATTAATCGCATGAAAATAGAATTATTTTCCCTTCACAAATCAAGTATTGAGCAAGTATTGAAGATTAGCCTGGTTGTAATTTTTGGCATGAAGACCACAGCGCTGTGATATGATCTTGTGAAACATCTGTAAAGAAGATGAGTTGGTAACAATAACAAGATGATTTTGCACATTCCATCATATTTATGGAGTTTTTGCTGTCTAAACACATCCAAACCCTCAAAACGTTCACATTAAACGATGGCTGACGTAATATTTTGGCTAGATTAACCAGTTACACGCCGGATCTGTCAAACAAGTCAGACAGAATAATGAATCTGTCATCATGACTCGGTTTGAATCAAAAGTTAATTCAACAATGCGAATCCCTGTCAAAGACTCCAGGGCGAAAAAGGCCGGAAAGCACAGGAAATGAACCCTATTGAGCAGTGGTGACACTTTCCAGTTTCGCCTGCTCACCTCAACGCCGCCCCGCTCTCAGGATCCTTCTCATCCAAATGAAAACATTCCCTTTTATCCGCCTCTTTTCTTCTCACCTCCTTTTCCCCCACCCGTTCTAATCTTGTAAGCCATTATTTTTCTATTTCCCCTCTCTGTCACTTTGCATTATTTTTGCTGCTGTAATTCCCATTTGTTCCTTCTGGAATCTTCCTGTCCTGGCTTTGTCCCGGCATCTAATCCGGACTTTTTGGCTGTCGTCAGCCCCCCTGACCCGTTCCCCATTCTCAGCGGGACCTCTGATGGAATAGCCACGCATGACGCCCCTGCTATAGCAACCACACCTCTGCAGGAAGGCGACGGCTAACTTTTCGGATGGGCAGAGAAAGCCTTTCACAAGCTGGCAGCAGAAGTAAATCCTTCTTGGAGGAACAAGGGGAATTAGCAGGGAGCAGTGGAGTAGGGATTTAACCCTACCCCTTTTTTTCCTTTTGAAAGGCACAGTCACTTCAACTCCCACTGATCGCCACAATCAAACAGGGCAGAGGCGGGGGGTAACAGAAAGAGAGAGAGGGAGGCGGCCGGGATGAGGGGGGTGAAAGAGAGTGGCCCAGTGAATGACACAAGCGCTGGATTGTGGAGGAGCCCCTAATCCCACTTTAATACCTTTCCAAGTTCAGCACCGAAAGAATGCGCTTTAAAACAACACCGCAGTGTGAGCAGACGAAGGCCGACCGGGGTGGGGTGGAAGGGGTTTTGCTCTCGATCCCCCGTAACATTACCTGATTAGCCTGGGTGAGCAGCGGAGTATGGGCACGCAGGGGAAGAACGGACCGGATGTTAGGACAGACCTAAACATCGACGGCGCTTACTGGGATGCCGCACGTCTTCTGTGGGGGATTTCTGTCCTGTGGTTTGAGATGAAAGCTGAAGAGAGACTAGAGAGTAGAATCCTTCAGATGCATCTCCACATCTGGGGCTTTTTAATAAACCTCTACAGTGAGAGAAAGTACTAGCACCAGACACAAAACATCTACAGATCTACAGAGCCCAGGTTTTCTGCTGTTGGTCTCAAAGAGCAAAAAGAGTCTCAAGAATCCTGTGCATTATTGAGCTGCCTTATAAAAAAACCTCAAATCAAGTGTATAAATAACATGTGATGAATAATGAACAAGCAAAAAAAACAAACAAACTTGGAACATATATATGTATATATACTCTATCCATGCTATACTGAACAATATCAATACAAATGAAATTTGGCCTGGATATGCTTATGCTTTAAAATAAATATATATTTAAATAATTTGAAAAAAGAAAAAAAGAAAATTGAAAATAGGATAGTAAACAAAGCAGCATATATTATATATATACACTATATATCGTTCACTGAAAAAAGAAAAATTGTGACAAGCTCATTAAAAAATTAATCCATGATTAAAAATAAACATAAATTTCATTAACTACTAAGTCAAAAGTGTCCAAATTAATTTTAACAACACTAAAACGGCTTATTTAACCTAATTATGTATGTGCTATGCAGTTTAATGCTTATTAAGTGTCTTGTGGTGTTAGCTATGTCGTCAAGTCATCAATGCAGAGTGTTATTTACACGCATTTAGATGCATTTAGATTATTAACATGTATTGAACAAATCGATGCATATAATTTTTATTCTAGATAGAGATCATAGTAAATAATAGACTGCGATGCAGCATACTAAGTTTTGAAACAGAACTTATTGTGGACACTATGAGGAGAGTGAATGATGAATTATAAAGCTAAGACTATTGAGTCATTAATGCAAGTTACAACAAAAAGAGGGAAAAGAAAGACACAGACGAAACATGCTTGGGGAGGGGAGTGGGGGACTATAAAGTCCCTCAGATACCCAATTTGTATGTCCTGAGGATGTACACTCCTTACCAAACACCTGAGCGCACAGATTAGCAGATAAGACCCTCGCATTTGGATCAACAGACACAATTCAGCCATCGCCATGCCAATATTGATTCAGACCCTCCCAGACCCAGACCCCACGAGTCAAATCAGAGATAATCCACACAGACAACTTCAGAAAAGATCATTATCTGCTTCCAGACTCTCACAGGCCAGTGTAATCGGTATTCACGCATCAAATCTGCATGCTTGGCGAGCTGAAATGTCCACCATTGGAATCTTACAGCAACAGGTACCATGTGACATTTAATGCATTTTCACAATCACGTCGAAGGAAATTAACTTAAAGTAAAACCATTAAAATAACAGAAAACATTTATTCCGAATAAATTATACAGATTGTGTCCCTTGTTAAATAAAAAAAAATAATGATTTGTATCTGGCATGCGTTATGTCCCAAACTCATTCCCCTGCACATTACAGGCTAAAGCGACCAAATTCCTCCACGTTCCCTGTTTTCTGAAATGATATTTCCCCTGCAGGGCGTCTGCGCTTTGCACAGACAGAGCGTTTGACGGCTCATCAGAGAAAGATATTTCGGTGATCTACCTTCCAATTCCTCTCAGAACGGTTGCCGTCGGAGTACGCTCTTTCTCTTTGAACAGCTTATGAACAACTTAAAGTGTGACAACATCTAAAAGCTTTCACCACATGTTGCCAATGATTTCCCGACTCCTAAAGACCTTCCCTCGATGCCTCTAACTCGCTGATAAGGATCACATACCCAGAGGAGATTAAAGATGAGTCTAGAGAAGGGAGAGAGGTGTGGGGGAGTGTGCGGCTCGATAATCGTCGTACATTTAGCAACACATGCTCTCATCACCACCTATCCTCTCGTCTGTACCGAACATGCAAGGGAACGGGGGGAAAAAAGCCTGCAACGATTTTGGAATGGATTCTTATGTCACCACATTTCCATCAAAGGCTCTGTCTAACAGCTGTAAACAATCACTTTGAAGACAGTCAATCCCCCCAGGCTTCTTCAACCGAGCCCCCCAGGCCTGCGATGTGTTCTGGTCGTGTCAATCATGAAGACACGAAGGCTGAGGTGTTTGATGGGGGGGGTCGGTTTAAAGAAAGCTGACGGACACTGTGTCTGGGAGCTACCTGGTTACAGACTACATGGCTTCTATGATCTTTTCATTTTTTCCTCTGTGACATGGATCTTGTCTCCCCAACACAGAAAGAGATCCAAGGAAAAGTGGGAGAAAACAGTTCAGGGCACAATCACAGTGAAAGATTAGAAGTGGAAAATTATTTCTAAATGCTGCATATTCTGTATGGAATTCTCTAGAAAAAAAATAATATTCTGATGTATTTTGTATTTATTTAATTTTCAATAGTACTGTCATTAGAATCAGAACTGATATTTTTCAGAATTTGTTTTTTTTTATCACCCATCATTACACTAGAACCATTCCCACTGACTGCTGAACCAGGAATCTGATTAAGACACAAACTGTGACACTTTCCACACATACAAATGCTTATCTGCTGCTTGTTATACTGCACATTTTGCAGTTTATAATTGCAAAGACCATAAAATTAAAATACATTTATATACCTTAAGTATATACGAGCACTAAAAATCAGCATGTGCAACTGAGTACAACTCCAAAGCAATATCACGAGTTGGTTGTGAACAACCAACATAGATAAAGTTTCTACTGCTTTAGTGTGCCATAAAATCTTTGCTCTTTAATATTCTTTAAGAATAACTGCAAAGCTTCTACCATTTTGGGGGGTGAGATTAAATGCAATTGATCATAACTCAAGTCCTTAAACTTTAAACACAGACTAAAAAATGCTGTTTCATTAGACAAATACCATAATCATTAAAGTAAAACTTCTCTTTAATAATCCATGAGGAAATGGGCTTCTATTACTGCTTAGTATCAGCGTTTCTCTACGGCGTGGAGAGATTACAGTGTGAACTAATGAAGGCAAATAAAGAGTATCTTCACCACGTTCCCCTGGGCAAGCTCAAGTCAACGCTAAGAGCTGCTTAATCACCTCCTTCTCTATACTAGATTAGCATAGTAATGGGCTTTAAATTGAGGCTCTTTGTTTTTTAATTAAACTCCCAGCAGGTAAAAGTAAAACACATTAGAGGAGAATGTGCACCTTCATTACTGGCCCAGAGGTGTTTTCCTCCGTCAAACAATCTTTGGGCTCTTTTTCTCTTGAGGAACACTGAAGGAAGATCTCAGAAGACACGTTTCATCTCTCACTTTGTCCCCTGTTCGTTTAAAATATCTATCAAATTAGACGCAAACTGTTTTTGAAGCTTGTGGGGTGTTGATGATATGCCTTGTGGCTCGTAAGCCGTGGTATGAGTCACCATCGCAGCGAAGAACATGTGATCATCTACCTCGCTGTGATGGATAAGCGGATTTGCCTAGACAGGTTCTCCTTTGGTCTATGACACCATTGTCTTGTGCATCTAAGAATGCTGGGAGGTTTTTAGTGCAGGTAGGTGGCTGGCTTCAGGGATTGTTATTCATATTTGTTTTGCAACAGCTGATTTATTACCCCACAGAATTCAACACCTGAATTGTAATATGGCGTGCATATGAATTCCCACAATCATGAATCTGCCATTTAAGACGAATGATCGTCAAAATGAATGATGAGCGTCACTAAACATCTAATCACCGCAATCAATGCGGATCAATGTCGCTTTATGCTCTGAAGAATACCCCAACGCAGCTTTAAGGCCATCAACATCGTCCTCATCCACAATTTGACTGGTAACTCTCATTATACAACATATTTCATGTTCAATCTGTGTTTCTGAGAGTGCTTTAGATCCAAAAACTCATGCGATGTCTGAGGACGCAAATGAAATCAGTGCCTCAGGGTTCTGTCCTACTCTTTTGGAAAGTGGTTATGTGACATGTTAAATTTTCTCTTTCTGTTCACAGAAACACATGTTCCGTGCTGCTCCTGACAGGAAAATATTCCACGCGTGGCTGAAGGCCCCTTATTGATCTGACAAACTGAGCTGTATCACAACGTGAGGAGATGTATTAGAAAATACGGTGCGTTTTCTACCTGGTGGAGCGGTTAAATTATTCTCAGGAGTGATCATCAAAACTGCTTTCTGCTCCGGTGAACTGGAAGACGTTGTAACTTGAGGGGTCATTCGCAGAGGTAAGGAGGCACGGCTGAGGGAGAGTATCGGTGTCCAAACATGTCTACACACTTTCCTCAATGCCTCTCAGCGAAATATATGGCCAAGTGCAACATTCGCAAGCTGAGTTAACACAAATCAGGCTGTCTTAACATATGTCTGTAAGAAAACATATCTGGAGATACAGAATCTCTGATTCAAACCCTAAGTCAGGTGCCTTGCTGTCTATACTGTCACTGAACCTGAGAAATGACTGATTGAAACACTGTACAATTAGCATGACTACTAATTTATTTCAAGAAAGTTTAGTGTTAGCATGTTGCTAAGCTAACACCATATTCTAGCTATATACATTTCAATTACATGGAACATTAAATATATTACATATTACCTTATTATTAGTTTTGTCTTGTCTGCCATCTTATTTTTTTTTTCTCCAAGATTATAGACTAAAAAAAAGATTAATTTAATTTACTACATTTTTTAAGGTAAGAGGTTGCAAGTATTTTTTTGTTGTTGTTTTTTTACGTGGCTAAAATAAATTGTTTGCAATCACTTTAGTAGCATTGTTAGCAGTGTAGCAATGCATTCTGGGATTGTCTTTTCAACCTTAAGGAAATACTGCCTTTACCTCATGGAACTGTCTTTACATTTATGCATTAGGTTTTGGAACAAAGCAATGATGCACTACTCAAATAAAATGAATAAAGTTTTTACAACATTTATGTATTTGATCAAAAACAGTAAAATTGTCAGCAATATTGTCACAGTTTAAAATGTTTTGTATATATTTCAAATTGTATTTCTGTGATTTTAAAGCTGGCAGCATCTTACTTCAGTCTTCAGTGTCACATGCCACATGCTCCTTAAGCTAATTATTATCATATGCTGCTCAAGAAATGTACTTTATGATAAATGAATTTTGTAATTTTAATGACCCCAAATTTTTGAACGATAAAAAAATCAAACAGTTCACAAAAAACAATTAAAGGATGAGTGTGGAGAGATGGCTGCAGTGATATGAAAAGGACAGCAGGGCCGTGAGCGGTGGAGGTTGAGTACACAGCTAAGCCTGGGCATCAGGCAGACAGGTACACAGTGTGTGTTTGGACAGCTGTAGTTCTCCAGTGAGCATGTTTAATGCAGAACCACAGCTCCTATGTACAAAGAGACAGTGCTGCCTCTCACAAAACATGAAAGAAAAGAGGGATTGAGTGGGCGTGAGCACGAGGTACCGCATGCAAGATCTGACCCATCTGAATCTGATTTACAAATAAACATAAAATGCTGAGAGTTTGGAGAATCACCAGTTGCTTCGTGATAATGCTGATTGCAAGTTTAGATCAAACAGCTTTCGCCTCCCTACCGAAAACCAGATTAAACCAGCTTAAGGTGATCTGGTTGGAGGGTTTAAGGTGATAATTTGAGCACCTTTTACCTTTTTAGGCGGACCGGCAAAACACTTTTAGCTCCCTGTTGATAAAACAATGGCACTATAGTTAGCATTAAATGGTATTAAACTAATTTAACTGGTTGACCAATTGGTTTCCTAGACTGGATGGTTAAAAGCATGCTCAAAACCATCAATAAAGACCAGCCTAATGAGTTTGGCCAGTCCAGGAGACCATCCTATACATCTTAAGCCCAACAAACCAGCTTTTTAGAGGTCTCTTTCAGCAGGAGAAAAGACGAGATTCATAGATATAAAGATCAGTGAATTTTCCCCTTTTAGCATCTCCCAAACTCTTTGTCATTGTGCTACAGCGTGTTCCCTTGTAAAGGAGGCAGAAGTGCGTGAGTTACGGGCAGAGCTCTGCAGACTGCTCTGCTTCTCATCACAGCGTTCTGCTCTGTAACTTAAGCCTGCAGTAATGCTCATCTCCTCTCTGGCCCCGTTGGAGACCTGACATCTTTACAGCACATGCACTGCAAATGAGAGAGCATCTGAAAGAGCGAGAGAGAGCGAGGACTCTTGAATCAACTCTATTTTTAAAAAATCTAAGAGTAAAAAAAAACACTAAAATGAAGCGAATGAGAAAAAATGGAAGGAACAAAAGGAAAATGACAGAGATTTTGTAAAGCAAACAGACAAAGGGCTCCCTGTAATGTTTTCTGTACCTGTTTAATGATACTAATAACTCAGTGGTTCACCCTTCCAAGCCACTTTAAATGAGGTCTAACAGGCCTTTTTGCTGCGCAGGCCACTGCAGACAATCTGCTTACAGTGGGACTAATAACTCTCAGATGGCATAACGTATGCTATGAGCCATAACTTCCCATAGATAGCCTAATGAAAGGAATACTGGTCAGACCAAATCCTTGGCATTAGCACCAGTGGATGACATGCTTTTGGACGAAGAACAGGAGCAATGTTACACCACCATATAATTACGACACTTAAACGCCAGACATATGGTGAAATATTCAAAAAAGTCCTATTTTAAAAAATGTCTACACAACAACAACAACAATAATAATAACAATAATTTATATATTATTTAAACACATTGACATTCGATTATTTAAAAAAAAAAGAATTATACATTTTAAATATAATATAATATATTCATATAGATTCTAAAATTCAATATTATAATATTTTCATTTAATAGATAATATAATGTAATAATATTTATTTATAGCAATAATACTGTAACATACTAATAATAAATAATACATGTACATTTAAATAAGAAAATGTATGTACCCCCC
>JAUMHG010000290.1:3711897-3754161 GCA_032359395.1 Enteromius anoplus
GTTCAGAGACTATCTAAATAAAGACATTTTATTTTGCACCTGGGTTTCCTCGTGACTGCTTCTGCCCGCACCTGACATTAGCATATTTTTTCTTTAGGCTATTTGTCTTTTTTATAAATAAGGTTAGAGCAAAAGGATGAATATTAAAAGAATACAAGAGATATCAGAGTCAGCACCAGAGCGCCCAAAGAAAACAGTCACAGATTTGCTCTCATTTAGGAAATGTATGTGAATCGTAAAGTATAAAACACAGATATTTTAAATTCCTAAAGTAAAACATATCATAAAAGGAAATCACAGTATACTTGTGTTTTTAAATATTTTCACAACTGTTATAATTTGCTAATATAAAGTATGTTAAATGCATATTAGTAATATATAATCACATATATATTTGGGGCTTTTTTTTTTTTTTGCAGATTAATGTTTAGATTCAAATATTTAGATTTAAATAGACATCTTACCTGATGGTATTGATCTACCAATGAGTAAAGCCAATCCAGTAAATATTATAAATTGATACATCTTGCAAGTTTTTTGCTATCAAACCGAACACTGCAAAAAGATCTAAGATGAAACCTATAATGAATAAAGCAAACTTTAAGTTGAATACTTTTCTTCTGCCTGGAAAGTGATTGAAGACTGATGTGTTTGGCATCAAACTAAAACTTGTCTTTAAACTCCACCCATCAATTCATTTGTATAACAGGTTCTCAGAGGAAAGTCTCAGAGATTTTTTCTTGTATAAAAATGAGGACTCAATGTTTAATTTCTCACTCTAACTATCAAATGTTTGTGAAACTTTTTTCCTTTAAATCTAAGCTGTTATTAACTTTGTGTGTGTTAATACTAATATCTACTCTTTAAGAAATTGGTTTTCAAGTGCTTTAATATTTTTTTTCTATTGTATTTTCATTTCTTTACAAAAAATACTGTTATTTTACATAAGTGTTTTTTCTTTCTCAGTGAAGACACTCAGCTCAGCAGAATCAGTGCCAGTTGTGTCTTTAAACTCTTATTTAATATTTTTAGAAGTCAGAGTAAATTCTGCATACGGCTACATGAAAAATTTCATGCAAATTTAAATACAAGGAAGCATCATATAATTCCCCTCAGTCATTACTGGTCACATTTAATTGACTGAATGATCCTTAAGAGAAGATAAAACGCTTGATGCATTTATAATTATATCATTGTCATCTATACTCTTGCTATTATAATCAGCCATCTATGTTTCTAAATAGCAGTAGAATTGATAAAACAGATAAAGAAACAGTGATATATATTTTTTGTTTGTTTTTTGGAGGGTAAACTAAAATAAAACATTAAACCCCAAACTACTTGAATTGAATTGGTTTGGAAGCAAATGTGAGGAGAAAATAAACTGATACTTCATTTTCAAATATATTCTCATAAGAGAACAGTAAGTTTATTCAGGTTTCTTTACATGTCTTCATGACTTACTCTAGTTAATCAGCATTTTCTTGATCTGGATAATTGCCAAGTTTCTACAAGCTTTCACCCTTTTATGTTGAAGATTGTTACCGATTGTGACTTACCAACAAACAATAACTTCTTCCTTAGATAAATGTAAATGCACATATCTGGTTGATTAAAAAGGAAGAAGACTGCAATGGACATGAACACATGGACATAATCAAAACAACAACAACAAAGACGGCACATGGACACACGACAGTGTGACATCTTGAAGTAAAAAACATAAATATTCATATACATATATCACTTATAAGTCAGCATCAGAATTTCTCATTGCATGATAAATATCAAATTAATAATGTGAATGGTTTCTTTTATTTACGTTTACACAAATGCATCTAATTACAATCTGTCAGCGCTTCAACATTCTATTAGTATTGCTAGCCAAATATATTTTTCTTGTAAAAATCAGGAATCAATACAATATTAATATTACCATGTTTAACAAAGCTATTTTTAGAAGGGGTCATAGGGCTGGGCGATATATTCTGTGATATATTCATGCACATGTTGTAAGTAAAGCCAGTTACAAAGATCAAAATTTCAAAAGCAAAGAAGTATTCTTTATAAAAGTTATGACTAACCTTCCCCCCTTCGACCTGTTTCAGAAGGCAGTGTTGTTTTTGACTTCTGATGGCAAGAAGTAAAAGAGTATGAGCTGATCCCAAATCTCTTCACTGTGGTTCAACCATTCTGTGACTGAGAGTGCTTCAGTGTGGTTGCCAGACCAGGGGAATAGTGGTGGTTGGAAACCCAGTATGCATTTGGACTCGGGGGGGTGTTACATGTGACAGTTTTGAATGAAATTAGTAGTATCGGTCAACAGTCAATTTCTGAGATGTGTAGTGGCCGTGATACCCAGATGAGCTGGGCGTTGCGTGTACCTGAGTGAGTAGTCATTGTCGAAGGCACTCTGGAAATCAGGTGAGGTGGGCAGGACATTTGAGAGGAGGTCCGGTGCCTTGCTTAAGGATCTCACCTCAGTCATGGTATTGGTATTTGGACTCTGATTACTGATCGATCGACCCTTGCTACCCTTTGGACTATTTTTATACTTTTTGCCTGTTCTACACTTGTATACCGGTGTTTTACCCTGCCGATTTGACCATTCCAATTAAAAAAGCCTTGCTTATGGATCTACATGAAAAAAAAATGCAGTTTTGTTTGTTTTAGTTTTTGTTGTTCATGCTGCCATTGGCATTATTATTTCCTGGTTTCAGACCAGTTTAAAATGTTGATACAGTGTCAGATGTCCTTAGCAACAGAAACCTTTTCCTTTGTAAAACATTAACCAGTTCTGTATTTGTTAGCTGTTTTTATAAAGGCATCATGAATGGATTATGAAAACTGATACTGTAGAGTCAAATATAGCTACTTAGTGTCAAGTGGCTGAAGATTGTAAGGCTCCATTGTAGTTCAAAACCACAGCCTGTGCTACATATTTCATTATTAATTATATTACTGTTTTTTGTTGTTGTTGTTTTTTTACACCAACACAATCATAATAACTTGTATTTTTATTTATTTTCTTGTAATGCAAAATTAATGCATTTACTCACATGTATTTTGAGAGCGAAGCTACGTTTTGAAAAAAAAAATTATTTACTTTTTCTAAAAAGGAGAAGTCTCGTATATATATATGCATCTCATAGAAGTGAGTACACTCCACACATGTATGTAAATATTTTATCATATCTTTTCTTGTGAAAACACTGAAGACTAAGCTACTGTACAATGGAAAGTAGTGAGTGTGCAGCTTGTATAACAGTATAAATTTGCTGTCTCCTCAAGATAACTTAACACACAACCATTAATGTCTAAACCACTGGCCACAAAACTGAGTACACTTTTTCTTTGGTCATTTGTAAACTCGATGCTTCTGGTCTAATCAGATTCAATGATCTATGCTAAGCTACGCTAAAAGTGCTGTCAGCAGAGACCCCCAGGCTGAATGGATTCAAAAATGGTAAAACTCAACTTTTTTTCTCTAGGAGAAGTTGGAGAATGAGCATATTAAAAAATTTAAAAGTGGTGTTCCTTAAGTACTATCATAATGATCCCATGGCAAAAGAAACCATAAATATTACACTGAAATGCAGTATAACAGGAAGAAGGAAGAGACAAACTGAAACTTTAACCTTACTTGAGATCTTGCAAATAACATCAGAATACAAAATATTCTGACGATTCAAATTCCTGTGAGATGGCCCTGGGGCTGTCAACTGAAAATCGAATTGGCTGCAATATGATTGGAGAAAAACCTCTGTCGGCCCACCAGTTATAAAGGTCTTAATAACTAGTTCAGATTTCTTTCTGACAGTTTATATAACAATATATTTGGGACTTTGTGTTTCGATTGACATAATGGTTCTGGGTCACAGGTGGATCTGCATTCCAACAAACCCTGAGAGTAACTAACAATAGATTAAACTATGTCAATGATGCTGTTTTACAGACACACAGACCGAGAGAGAGAATATACTCTTCTTTGTTAGTGTACAATGTGTTTGATTATAACAAGCTTCTTCATAATACAGATTCCAAGCAATAAGCTTTGGTCTTAACAAAAGGTTTGAAGGAACTTGGTGTATTATGAACAGAGTCTAAATGCCGTTATGACCCAACTAACAGGAAGTTTTCTTAAAACATTCTGGCAAGATTCTCTCTGTTATGATTCCAGTCAGTGCTCTCCTGTCTAGTCAGTTGTGGACTTTTATGTTGAAAAAGTCTATGTTCCCCACTGATCTATATATAATGTTCTCTATTATAGATCAGTGATGTTCCCTTGTGTCTCTGCCCCCTTGTTTGTCACTATGTTTTTTGATAAGCCCCACCTCCCTCATTGTCTCACCCTATCGTTATCATGTGTAATTAAAGAGTCCTTTGTGTTCCAGTCTCCACCGAGGTTTTCTTGTGTAAAGCGTTTCCATGCTTCTGTCTTGTTTCCTGTGTGTTTAAAGCCCTGCATATGGTTCCCTCCGTTCTGAACAAAGGTTCTTAATAGGATAAATTTCCCAAAATCTTAAATACCCTAATCAAAAATATATTTATACATTGTTCATTGAATGTTTTTTTTTTTTATTGCTACTACGTACTGTAGTACTGGTTACAACTAAATAATTAAGCAGTAACGTTACAAAGAATCAAATACAAGACCCTGTTAGGATTCAGAACATTAGGAATTTTGTTGATTGTGAATTATGAACTCAGAGTTGTGGAATATAAACTCGCAAATGAGTGAAATAAACTAGGAATTGCAATATAGACAACTCAGTCGCATGGCAATTCGTACCTATTTTACGAGGTGGCTAATGCGTACAAAATTTGTACAACCTTACTTACATTGAATTCATACGAAAGGTGGATATTTCTTACGAATTAATGCGACCTCACTCAGGTTTAGGGGTTGGGTTAGGTGTAGGTCATTTATACAAATTTATACGAAATTGAAGGTATACGATATAGCCTACATTTGTTATTTCCTTAAGTTACTCACTATACTCTGTTAAACTGTTAATTGTGTTACTGACAATAAATGAGTCATATGTAATTGGTTTGGAACAGGTATAAACAAGAGGTTAGTTATATTCTGGAACAATTCACAGCAAGGAAATCTCATCTTCTGCTTGCGCCATTATGGAAAGCTTATATGAATCTGGAGGTGAATTAAAGTAAAATGCCTTATTGATTTCCTGTAGAATTCAAAATCTAATGTGTTCTAGTGATTTTACCATGATTTAGGATTTACAGTATTTACAATGCTCAGATCCAGCTTCTTTGGTTTTTAAAGTTCTTGCTTAAGTTTTAAGTAACCATTGACTTCCATAGTAGGGAAAAAAAAAACAGCCAAACTTTCTTCAAAATATCTTCCTTTGTGTTCGGCAGAACAAATAAATGCCTACAGGTTTGAAACTGCTTTAGGGTGAGTAAATTACGACAGAATTTTCATTTTTGGGTGAACTATACCTTTAATACATTAAAGGTGATAGATATTTGTAGAAAATAGATAGAACGATGTAAAGGGTGATTAATAGCATTGATTTATTTGCATGTGCTCTGCCCTACCTTTGCAAGAAAAGAATTTGACTTTTTCCTTCCAGGTGCACCATTATGTCTGCCAGCACTATCAATTTAAAGTGTTTATATGCCACCAGACAGGACCTTTATTTTGTGTTACTCAAGACAACAATAAGAGTGCATTTACAGAGGCTGCTCCCTCTGTGAGTCACCTGTCGAACTTTCCATACTTTCGTCACATGCCATTTAAACACATTAAAATTAATGTGATATGTCTGGTTTTTATTCTACTACTAACAAAAGATGAAATGCATCTGTTCTGAATATTCCTGTATGTGTGTCTTGTTTCTTGCCGTTTGGGCAAGGCTAGTTTATTTATGTAGCACATTTCATTCACAGTGGTAATTCAAAGCGCTTCACGACGTAAAATTGTCATTAAATGAATAATCACTACAATAAAAACAACAAATATAAAACTGGATTTAAAGAAAATCAAAAAAATTTAAATTAATAAAATAAAATACAAATGCATTGCAGTCAGTTCGGACGTAGCACAGCTAATGTTTTAGCACATCTGATCTCTTCTGGAAGCTGGTTCCAATTGCGGGGGGCATGATAGCTAAAAGCAGACAAAAGAACCCTTGGTATTTCTAACTGACTCAATCCTAATGATCTGAGGGCTCTGTTTCTCCAAGTCCTGACTGGAAACAAAACATCTATAACTTGCAATGTTTTTGAGATTGATGATTTTGTTACTGCTTTGACATGACTACTGAAACTCTTTCTCCAGAATCACACAAGATCCTTGACTTGAATTTTAGTTGATTAACCCCTAGAGTCAAGGTATGCATTCACCTTCAGAACTTCATATTTGTTTTCAAATGCAATCACTTCAGTTCTCTCTTTGTTTAACTAAA
Organism: Enteromius anoplus; assembly: GCA_032359395.1. Lineage (NCBI taxonomy): Eukaryota > Metazoa > Chordata > Actinopteri > Cypriniformes > Cyprinidae > Enteromius > Enteromius anoplus. The sequence continues at coordinate 3,718,332 of JAUMHG010000290.1, forward strand.
TCAATGCATTGCCAGAGGGAATCAACTGGGCTATAGTCATTTGGCAATAAGGCTAGGTAAATCTTGGTATCAGCAGCGTAGCTGTGATATGCAATTTGGTTCTTTCTCATTATTTGACTTAGTGGGAGCATATACAGGCTAAACAAGAGCAGTGCAAGGGTTGAGCCTTGTGGGATCCCGCTAGAGTGCGGATCGGGCTGAATTTTTCTGTCAGAGCCCGGCCCGCGTCCGACAGAGCAGTAACCAAACCTGTCCTGAGCCCGACAGGCATTAAGATATTTATGTCCGAGCCCGATCCAAGCCCGACACAGTTAAAATATTGACACATGCACTTTTTTGTGTGGAAAAACCGCTTTTATTTAGCAACTGTAGGAAGGCGTTCGGAAATGTCACCAGATGAGAGCATCAAAAAGCGCCGTTATAACACAGGCGCACATTCGCGCTTATGTGACCGAGCCTGAACCGAACCTGAGCATCCTTTTTAAATATCTGTCCGAACCCGGCCCGGCCCGTCGTGTACTGTCGGCTCGGTTCGGGTATCCATCCTCTAGATCCCGCATCATGGACGTCCACTTGGACTTATGCTCTCCTATACTCACATAAAAACCTCTCCCTTGTATGACCTGAACCATTTGAGTACCATTCATATTTTAATGAGTGCTGTCTCTGTGCTGTGCTGTACACTCAGAAACCAGATTGAAAATTGTCCAGGTATCCATTTGTGTTTAAGAAATTGTTCAGCTGATTAAAAAGTACCTTTTCAATAATTTTACCTATGTATGAAAGGAAGATTTGATATAAGTCTATAGTTGCTCAATATGGCTTGACAAGTGCAGTTTTCAGGATGTTTGGAAAAGTGGTCAGACTTTGCAACTTTAAGCCACTAATTTTCCTGCTTTCTTCACAGTAATCGTTATGGTTCCACTAAAGTTGGCTTGAAAGTGCTTGACAAACTGCGAAGAAGAAAAAAAGACAGTTAAATGCACAGTAACATGAATGGAAGAGGGCCAAGCAATAAAAAAATCTATGAAAATCTTGAGATTAAAGTCATTATAATGCAATGCAAGAACTTTTAAGCAAAATGTTGAAATAAAATAAACTGATACAGTTTTGACAATATAATTGTTGCGTTGGAGTAAAAAACTCAAGTTGAATAGAAATGTAGAGAATCAACTCATTATATTATAAGAGAAAAAAAAATCAAAATAAAGTGCTGAGATTGCACACTTGTGTCATGTTCAATGTATCTTGTGTCAAACGAGTGTCTAAATCGCTTTTCTTCATTTTCTCATCACGTATCACGCTGCCTAATGAGTGTTTAACCAGTATGTATTAATTAAGAATAGACAGGGAGGGTGTTACATTCTGTCTGTTTTAGTTTAGTTTTCATGCTATGTCCTTATTAGGTATTTCCTGTGTCTAGTCATTATTAGTTGAACCGTCTCCACCTGTGTTTCTCCAGCTGTCCTCCATTTAGTTATTAGTCCCATGTGCTTTTATACACTGTCTGTTTCTGTTGAGTTTGTGGATCAATGTTTAATGTTACTTGTCGAATGTTACGCTCCTCATCTCCTGTTGAAACCTTCTATTATTTTCATTAAAAGATTATTAGACTCCTCGACTCCTGCGATCTCCTTCATCCCTGCACCCACCGTAACAGAGGGCTTTGCACTCCCAATAAGGCAGCATATATTTAAAGGAATACTGTAGTAATTACGGCATATTTTACTCACCCCTAAGCCATTCAAGGTGTTTATGACTTTCTTTTGTCAGACAAACACAGTTGGAGACAAACACAAAACCTCAGACTGTGTTAATCTAAAAGACGAAAGTCAGGATGGGTTGAGGGTGAGTAAATTATGGTATAATTTACATTTTTGTGTGAAATATTCCTTTTATAATTTAAAAAAAAGATCATTTATACTGTAGTTTTTGCATCCTGTTAACACGCAAATAGCATCTTTTACGATGTGATATGCAATGAGAAAAGGAAGAATAGTGAGATTGGAAAAAGACACTTTCCAACAAGATACAATGTAAGTGACACAAATATTTATTTTCAGCATTTTATTTCAACTTTTCTCAAAATTGAACATGCTTTTACTTATAATTTAGTGACTGTCTAGTTGACATTCTCAAAATTGTTCTTAAAATTTAACAAGCTTAATCTTTATTTCATTATAATGACTTTAACCCAAAGTGGGGTTTTAGTTTTAATACTTATGCTTGGCCCTAATTCTCTTCTGTAAACATTTGTAAATATTGTCCCAAATTAAAACAATAATGTCAATATATATATATATTGCTAGCCAAATAAATACAACATTTAGGTACAGTCAGGGTCAAGTCATATAAAAAAAGAAAATATTTTTTTATTTTTGAACACTGCATGTTGAGATTCTCTGTAAAGTGTTGCTTTACCATGTTTTTTCTCTCTATTTCAGTAGTAATCGTCAGTAGTAGTCAGTGAGTTTTTGCACACGTTAGGTTGTGTTTGATAAAGGAAATCAAGATAATTCCTGATAATTTTTTGTGTGTCACATTGAAAGTTGTTTTGTTTTGCTAAAATTGTTTTATGAAATTGAAAAATAGCATATGGTTTGCAGATTTAGTTTGTGCATCTGCTGTTTGAGTGTCAGGCCTCAGAAGCCGTGTGACCAGTAAATATTTTATGTGTACGTGGTAAAAAAAAAAAAATCCACTGCAATTGCTTGCTTGATATTCTTTCAGTTCGACAACAAGTTAATACTTACAACCAGACAAAAAAATCTTAAAACAAAACTTACCTTTTTAATATAAGTAATGATATCATCATTACTAAGCTCAACAGAAGATCTCAATTGGAAAGCTGCATATGCAGATGCTGTCATATCTATACAATAAAAGCATCACTTAGATTCAGTAGGTGAATGAAACTCTAAATCGCCATTCAGATCTAGTGGTTAGATTAATTCATGGACATGTAAAAATATCTTTGCTTACTTTGTGGGACAGCATCTGGAGATGAAGATGTAGACTGGCTAGCTGGTTGAGTTGAAGATATAACATGAGTTGGTGTTCGAGTAGATGTTAAGGTTGGTGCAAATGTTTGGTTAGAGGTAGACATAAGTAAAACTGAACTCAAACTTGGTCCAGTTGTTCTTGGGTAAGTTGTAAGTGTTGGTTCAGTGACTGCTGAGTGAGATGTAGAGCTTGTAGCTGTAGCTAAAATATATGTTGGAGCAGCAGTTCTTGTTAATCTTGCTTTAGATGTCGATGTAGCTATTTTACATGTTGAATCAGGTGCTGTTATTTTTGTAGATGGAGCTGTAGATGTTTCTGCAGCTGGTGATGTAAAAGAAAATAACATTAATTGATGCATAGAATAAACACAGGTAACACTTTATTTCAATTGTCCACTTTCTTTGTCCACTACATGTCAGCTAGCAGTCATTGGAGCGTTAATAGACTGCCTGCTGAAAGGGGTTGTATAATGTTGCTAAAAAGAGCATTATTTTGTGGATTTGTTGTAATGCAATGTGTTTAAGGTGCAAAAACTAAGCCCCGCCTCCTGAAACGGGGCGATTTGTACAAAGCTCATTATTCGAAAAAAGCGATGTGTGCTCTGATTGGCCAGCTATCCAGTGCATTGTGATTTGCCGAATACCAAAAGCATGTGGCAGAAAGGACACTAAAACAATAAAACACATTATAAAAAAGGCATTTATTGCATCTAGTGGAGACTGACTATCATGACTTAGTACTTTCTTACCATGTCTGCATTCGTGATCGGAGAAACGACAAACATTACCTTTCATGTTTGAATAGTAAGTAGCAGGTTCTTTTAATAAGAAAAAGAAGCTTACTAAAAGGTTGTGAGTCAGAAGCGCCAGACAGTCCTTGCAGAGGTCTCTTTGCACAGCCAAAATATACTACTTTAGGTGTCTGTCCTCCGTAAATGTGCTGAACACACTCTAATATTTGTGTTTAACTGTTCTGGAACACTGTTGTGCTAACAACTTGACCACAGATTTCTATCTGTGTCCTCTTTTAGAAGCACAAAGAAAGCAGTTTCACTTTCACAATGACACACACGTTGTCTTCAGAATATAGCACCTGCATCAACACTTTAGTGTGAATATACCTCCGCCTTCTTTCTTTGCGTAGTCTTTGAAAATACATCCAATCTGTGATGTCGCAAAGTTGGGGGCGTGTTTAAACGAGCCGTTTTAGGGGGATGTGGACAAGTCATATCTTTTATAGTCTCAGCCTCAGACGTCACGCCCACGGAGTGTTGGCTGAACGTCTGATGCATACGGTACACTTTTCTGGAAACACTTCAGCAGTGTCGAAGTCATCGTCTAATTGGTTGAATTGGTGATTGGTTGTTTGACATGTCAGTCAAACAGCATTATAGGCGGGCCTTGCCAAAGTAAGCAGCTATGAAGTCCAGACCTTCAGCCGTCAGACTGAAGGTCTGGCTACACGAGACTATATCTTTTATAAAGAATATCTCTTTGGTTTTGAAACCTTCTTTATGCACCAACACTCTAAAGAGAAAGGACAATCTGAAATCGCATCATATGACCCATTTAATATCTTCCAACACTTTATTTCGGTGGATCCACAACATACCGACTATCAGAAATTTTGCAAGCGTACAGTATGTCGACTACTAACCCTATAACCTAAACGGTCTACTCTAAGAGTTAGTGAGCTCAACAAAACAGCGTAATGCACACAAGAACCACAAAAACATGAGCCCTAGAAATAACTCCTTCAAAGCAGGGTTATAGTCACCTGCTTTCACTTCTTATTTGTTGGGAATCTGATAATAATAAAACTGATAACATGGAATCAAGATTTTTAAACCTTCTTTGGCAACAAAACCACATACTGTGCTGCATACTTTAGTATCAGTTCTGTTATTGAATGCTTTTCATTCTTTGATAATGACATCAAAATAACCTGCATGGCAAGCTTCATTTGTTTTTCGCGGGAAGCATTTTTGCTTTGACTTTTCTTAGTTTGATTTGTATTGTAAAGCAGGAAGTGCGTAATAAAATGACACAAGCAGAGTAGAAGTTCACCTACTTTTGCAAAGAGCACTCCATAACTTGCGACAATTTTGACAGCCAGAGACCGTGCAGTGTGTCTTATATACGTTTTTTTATTTTTTTTATGTTTGACAAATTGACAGATTATTCAGAAATGGTAAAATTATAGAAAACTTTTTTTTTTCAGCTTTTTTTCAGCTTTAAAAGCTTTAAAGCTGATCATATCAGAATATCTCATGATATTTTTCTATTATCATCGATGTTGCTATTCAGTTTTTTTTTTTAAACATGTGACCCTGGAGCACAAAACCAGCCATAAATAAAATATTTTTAGTAAAAGCCAACAATACATGGCATGGATCAAAATTATTTTCTCTTATGCAGAGTCTCATGAGGATATTGTGTCACATAAAATATATAATTGACTACTATATATATAATATAAGTAAATAAGCAATTTATTTTTGCCTTAGAGACTTCCACATAAATTACATAGTAATAATTAGATTGAAATAAAGGTCTTACCTATTGGTACTGGTCTACCAATCAGTAAAGCCAATCCCATTAATATAATAAATCTAAACATATTTCAAGTTACTTTTTGCCACCAAACCTAAAAATGACCTCTGCGAAGCAATCTAGCATGGGTAATGCAAACTAATGTAGCTGCTGTCTCACAACGGCAACTGATGTTAATTGTCCTGATGCAGTTAAACAACTTCTTTTGCACTGGCACACTTTCCATTGATTACATCACAATAACATCACCACTCCTTTACGGTAAGAAACTGTGACGAGTGAATAAGGAGGAAACAGTTCTGCAGATGCAGTTAAAAGTTTATTCAATTCAATAAAAAAATCTTTTAGATGATGGTCAGCATAAGCTCAGCAAAACTATCCATTGATACCCACACACACACTAATCATTCGCACAAAAAACAGGCAAGAATGAGATTGTGAACCCATAAACCGTGACTGAAACAAAAAATGCCCTGATAACCTAAAAGAGATGCTATTGTCTTTTCTCTTTAGAAAGTCTTCCAGTTTTGTGGACCTTCACATAGCAAGTGACCACTGGATTTCATTTCCGGTTTAAAACGTATTTCAAAATTGCATCTGCTGATGAAAACATACAGTTTTACTTTAATTATCACTCTGTGTGGTTTTTTTTTTAAAACATGTAATAATATAGCTTCTAAAGGCTTTTGTCTTTTAAATGCACAACTTCACTTTATTACTTATTTACATGTAATGCAGGCATTTCAACTTCTTGAACATCCTTCACCTGATGTACTTATCATGATTTCCAGCTGGAGTGCCCTCAATCATACAATGAATGGAATGTTTTTTTGTTTTTTTTTAATTAGTCTTTGGGTTTTATATGTCAATATGGTACAAGATCCTATTTAAACCAATGATAAATGATTAAAGAGAAAAGTCATCTAATCACAATGTAGTCTGATTCCATTACCTCTAATGTAATGGATTACATTCCTAATTATAATTTTGTCATGTCATTTAAAATCAATACCAGATAACAATTTGTCAATCCAGATTCAATTATGATTATTAGTTTCCAGTTAGAGATACCCTCACATCTTCTTACCCACACATTTATTTCTTGGTTTGTGTGAATATTAAAAAATGTTTTGGTGCTTTGTGTTTGTACAGATAGAATAAAAATATTTCTGGCTCATGGGTGGATCAAAGTGTTCCAGTAACCTGAAAGTTCACAATGGATCAATCTATGTCAACGGTGGCATGCTGTTCTGCAGAGACTATGGTATAAAGCTGCTCCATTGTTACAGGTTACAACCAAGTAGCTTTGTTCTTAGATGGATGGGATTTGGCATGCTATTAATGAATTTAAACACAATGCCGTGATGCCAGGAAATGTTCTCATAATTGGGCCAACATTCTGGTATGTTTCTAGTACACCGATTTCAGATTTCTTGCTAAACAACTGTAAAATCAGCAGTATTTATCTTTAACATCACTGAAAGGTGTGTAATGTGATATGAGGTGAGGTTAAGTGAAATAACTGTAATATTAACTGGTAAATTACTGGTCTACATTCCCATGATGCATTATGACACTATTTGTTGCAAACTGTTTATATCTTCAGTCAGAAAACAAGGATAAATGCATTACCACACACATACACATGTATGCGCGCGCACAAATACATACACAAGGGCTGACTGTATGAGCCTAAATGAGCAGGTGTCTTGATAAACTCAAAGTTTGTTTGCTACTGAGCGTGCTGTGTTGAGAAATCCAATAGCGGATCAATATGTTTTCAGACTGAAAATGAATCGCCCACCTACAAGTAAGCAAAGATTCAACTATTTGTGCTTTTAAAATGCATAACATAAAGTTAGGTCATTAATTTCAAATAGCTTCCTGATTAGCAAGTTTTTTTAGCCTCTCCTCACAACTGTAAGTACATCCCTTTGTGTTGTTGTAACTTGTTTTATCACTGTTTTCAATTTTCCTGGTTGCTCAGGGTGTTTATATAGTGAACAATGAATCTTTTTTTGCCAGTTTTTAATGTAGATAGCCTTCTAATTTCATCTAAGCGGATGAGCATTGAGGGGAAAGTGACACACTGCATTGATGAGCAGTTCAATTTTTCTGCGGCACTCAGTTTTTTTCAAGAAGTTGCTATATTTGTCCCTAATTGTATAATATACTAATTACCTACAAAGCAGCCAAATTGTCAACACTGCCAACTTGCCCCAACACACCTGGGGGTATTCCAGAAAGCAGGTTATGTGACATACCCGGGTAAGTTTAAGGGTAAGTTAGTAGATAACCTCAACTTTCGGTTCCAAAAACGGAGGTAACTTTCTAGGTATGTATGTAACCATAGGAACTTACTCTCTGAAGATAACCTGCTCGGTAACAGGTTATGTTCCAGTGTTAGTTTGTTTCAGAGGGTTACTGAGCATGGCGTGCCCTTTTGAAGTTTTTTCAGCGGGAGAGAGTTATAAGACCGCGTATTGATGTCTTTTCATTTCCTAATGATTATTTGAAAGAGCGTTTTTGGTTTTCAAAACATTTGTTAATTTATTTAGCACATCTCTTGAAACCTCGTATTGCAAATGTCACAAACCGCAGATCTGCGCGTACGAATCATCATTATGCCGGTCAGGTATGTTTTGCTGTATACAATGTTTTTTACTATTTTTTGTATTGTACACTCGAATCATTACTGGACAGTACAATGGATACTTGCTGGGGGACAGAGGATACCCTTCTCTGCCCTATTTAAGGGGTGTCTCAGTTCTCCTTTGGTTGGAGGGGTAGGGGGAAGGGGAAGGGCTAGATAGCCCTCCAAATGAAGATTTTTCGGGACCTCATTTCAAACGAAGGGCTAAGAGAAATTTCCAACATGGCTGCTCACTCGAGCAAGCAGACCCATAAATGTAAGTCATTTTTGCCATTAATGAATAATTTTTCATTATATGTATATTACCATCGGTCTTGTGTTTGTGTTTACGGTGATGTTCTGTAAAGAAACGTTTGCAAAAAAAAACCTCTAAAGTTTGCTAGCACCGATTGCGCAATATTAGGAAATATATTTTTATGTCATATCCCCGGTGACTTGACTGCATGTGGTAAAATTCACTGCAATCCACACAACTGCTCTGACTGACGGCGACATCTTGGAATTTGTGATAAACATCGGCGTATGTTCTCTGGCGAAACGTTAGGAGCTAGTGACAATGGATGATGACGTATAACAGTGTAGTAGTCGTGTCCCATTTCTAAGGGGAAAATATTTAACCCTTCCCTTTCCCACTTTATTTCGCGGGGAAAGGGTAAGGGGTGAGGGGTTGTCAAAGGGGTAGAAAATAGAATTGGGATTGGGCCTTAATGACACCCTACCCTGACCCTGATCCTGGACCACAGACACGCTTTAACCTGGCTCACAGCCGAACACGGGCCAAGGTGGATTTGACCATAGGGATCGTCAAGTCTATGTTTCAGTGTCTGGGTGGGCTCCGGGTCAATCCAGAGAGGGAATGCGACATCATAAGAGGAGAGAGCCCCCCTCCTTGTATTGAAGAAGATGGCCCAGAGGAACCCCTACAGAGTTTTGCACACAACAGAGATGGAAGACTTTTGGATTTGTCAAAATTACTTTTATATTACTTTTGGTGCATGGTGTGTGGGATGAAGTGCCCCCTGGCCGGGAATGCCAGGAACCCTACTAAGGGGACAGAGCCAGCTCCTCAGATGGGGTTAGGGGAGTTGATGGTGGGCCCCCGCCAGTTAGACGGGCATCAGCCTTCTTTCTTTTAGCTACATGACAGAAAGAATTACAGAAAGAATTATTGCTTATTTTCATTATAATTGGCTTCAATTCTTCATACGCGTGCATTAAAACCTCCAACTCCGCCTCTGTGAAGTATGCCGCTCTCTTTTTTTCACTGTCATTTTCCATTTTGGCTCGTGAAATTGGTGATCCATTAGAGTAAAAATAGAGTAACAAACCGTCATTGTCCTTTCACAGTACACACCTCGGGATTTGCCCACAGATGAAGGTCCTTCACCCTCAACGCACAATCTAACCCGAGTAAGAATTTGAGTGCGGTTGTCCATATTGCAATTTTATTGTCTGACAGCATCTCTTTTATTTAACTTTTTTTTCCTCCTTAGTTGCCAGCAAAGAATATTGTATAAGGTCAATCTTCAAAAACAAATGAGAAAAAAGTGACATGGAGATGGACCTTAAACAGCTTCAAATGGAATAGAAAAGGCTATCCATTAAGAAAGCAACATTAGAAATTGAATTACTACTTTATTGAGTTCTAAGCAAACCTGAAGCGATTTTAAGTATATATATGGATACAAAGTCAAAAACACAAAATAAATATACAGAAAACACATTTAAATCACCAACAAATATCTGCAAAATGAATAAAATAAATCAAAGTATTCAGTGAAACAAGAGCAACGAAATGGCCTTTTAATGTATTAAAATATTTTGAATGAGACATGAAAACAAATTCAATCATTTTAGTGCAAGTAAAGCAACAAAAGTCCCTTAAAGTCCAAGACAAGTATCTCTTCTTACTAGAAATAGTTCACCTTTTTCGAGTCTTTGGGCAAGTGTCACGTATTCATCACGTGATGAACCAAAAAAAAAAAAAATAAGCCAAAAAAATGAATGACTCGGAATCATGGTCAAAAATTTAATTTAACAGTAGGGCGTGACAATAAACAAAATTTCTCACGAGCAATTTTTGACGGAAACTAAATTAATACACTCAAATTTATAAAAGTAAATTACAGCTGTGGAAATCTTTGCTTCTATAATTAATGTAGCGTGGAGACGTGTGCGTCATGGTTATTTAAGTTTTTCTCTGGTTTAATGAAAAGGCAGATGTTTTCTTCAAAACTATTGCAATGTTTGTTATGTTGTTTACAGTCGAGTCGCTCTCTCTCTGCTACGACGATCTCGTAGGCTGCACTCAACTGATAACTTCGGTCCCCGAGAAAAGAAATAAAAGCCCGCCCACACTGAAAGCTGATTGGCTTATTTTGCTTAGTAAACCAATAAGGATGATCTCTGTCTAGCATGCGCAATGAACAGGCACACACGGTGGATCTCTCCCTCTTTCACTCTGCCTTTTGCGCGCATTATAAGATACAAGATGCAGACATTAATGTCTCGTGTGCATGCGCGTGCCGGCTTGGTGTAGATACCGGGATATTTTGTACAATTTGCGTTCATCAGGGAGCCACTATCAATATACGGGGCATTAGGTGGCAAATGGGGTAGATCCGCCCCTGCAGACAAGCCAGATAAGTTTCAGTTTAGTTTGCACCAATCAAGAGGTAGGCTACCAAGTAACTTGGCTTTTAGCGAAATTCATTGCCATAGTATAATGCCAAAAACTATAAACTGGTTCTTCAAATCTGATTGGCTAATCACAATGTTGTTCACCAAAATGTTGACCCAGGGACAAGTCAAAAACAGGTTCTGTAGTAGGGCACACCCCACAGTTAAAAATGCTCCAGGGGAGGTTATGTTCTGGTTAAGAGATCGCTAACTGAAATTGGACCAATCAGATGTGTATAAAGTGGCATTGTGTCCCTCCCCCAGTTTCTTTTCCTCCAAATTTAAGACCACAAAAAAATCGTCTGGGTTTAATAATTATATATTACTTTATTTTATATGATTTATATAATTACATTACTTATATTATCATTAATCCATTATACATAATCAATTTTAGTTTAAAAGTTATTACAAAATTATTTTTTAAAATAAATTATTATATATAGAGATCGTATGTAATATGGTCTTACATGTTACATGTCTTTATTGCTTTATATTTTCAATAAACTAAACTAAGTTTCACTTGTGACTGCACTGATAGAGCAAGACAGTTTACTTTATTTGTCCTTTTTTATGAACAAATACTTGTAACTGTAAATGCATTTAAATTCAGCATATTCTTAAATCTCTTAACTTTTATCAAAACCTTTAACCTTTAACCAAGGCTCGTGGTTGGAATCATGGTACCAACTGAGCTGGATTGGAGTGGTTTGGTTATGTCAACACAAAACTAATCCTGTAACTCTGAATTTGTTTAACTACTATCATGGCACAGGCCCCAGAAAATGAACCAATGACAATTCAGTCCAACCCTGCACCCAAAATAAGTTTCAAAATAAAAGATACATTATACAGTACAAAATATAAATGATCGTTAAATGATTAGTGAACATTTATATTATTATATTAATGACTGTCTATTATATTCTTAATTATAGATTTACAGTTTCCAAATCACACATATTTGCCAATTGCAAACTCACAATATAGTAGCCTGCTGGAGGTTCTTTCTTGGTTGCCAGCACACCAATATCAGTTATGGCTTCAGGCCGAAGCTCTGCTTTACCACCAGGGATGTTCTGAAGATCTGCCATGCTTGCTGTGTGAAACAAATAAATTTACATTTACACATACAATTACAACAGTTACAATAGTTTATTTTTTGTTATGGGAAAACGAAACAGCTCTCACATCCCACTAACACACAGTACTGGGAATAAATAAAGACTAAAACACAGAAAGAAAATGCAAAACACTTTGAGCTGTTGACAAGGTGTAAATTTATTATCACCAGAGCATCCATAAAGACTTAGGCATCTAATTTTATTTTCCTATTAAAGCGATCTATAAATATATTAAGACTCTTATTGTGTTTCCAAGCTTTAGCTTTTTTGCTTGACGTAACTAGCTGGCAATCAGAGCACGGCTTCTCAAGTAAAATATTAAAAAATAGGTTTGGCAGACAAAGACACAAGAACACAGACCCACACACATATGCACCGGTGGAATCAAAGACAGAGTAAGAGATAGAAACATATAAATATATCAAAATAAATTCTCTTAAAGGCTTTTCAGTACCAGACTGAACTCTCAGTGTTGGTAAACTGAATGATAGTCGTTGTGCTAATAGCCGAGCGTATGAGTCTCCTAAAGCCAGACAAACAATCATGCGGCAGGTCTCGTTTGTACACTAAATAAGCTGCACAGACAATCATACTGCTGAGGGCCCAATTAGCAGGGTAATTAATTACTGCAAACCTTTTTTCCCCTGTAATGAGCTTCAGATATATGGAGTGGGCTGACATTATGTTCTGAACTGTTTCAGATGAAATGGTTTTAGTGGCGGTTGTATATAAAGATGAGCGATCTTCATTCTCGCGTTAAAGAGTGGGAGTAAACTTTTCACTGCGTAAATGCCACCAGCAAATCTCTGGAAATGAGGTAGCGCTTGGAATAGTTATGGCCTCTATTTAGTGTTGTCTTGTACATTTATAGAGATGTTAAGTCATTACAGAATGTTAAAATGAGTTCTGTTAGATACACGAAAACATAGGATATTTATTTAAAAAGCTTAATGCATTTAGGTGGGAATTTATTTAAAATGAATTGTGCGAAAGAACGGCAGTGCTATTTATTTGCACTTGCTGTCTGTGTTGTTTGAGAGCATGGTTCACTAAAGGAATCACGCAAATCAGGTAAATATGCAAATGCATTCACTAAATTAAAATAAAGACACCTGAAACAGCTGGTTAAAATGGCAAAAATGTGCTTGTCTTCATTGCACTATAATTTGCTAATTTACATAGAAAGGATGCATGTTTGCCCTGAAAAAAAGATATATACTTTAAATGCTATTTAAAGGGATAGTGAATGAATATTCTATCTTCATTTATTCACTCTTGTGCCTTCCGTGAAACACAAAAGAAGATCATATGAAAAACAAATTCTCACAATGAAATTCAATGGGGTCCAATTTTGCCTGGACCTCAATTGGTTTTATTCAGGTTTGGGACAACATGAAGGTAAATAAACATTTACAGAGTTTTATTTTAGTTTAAACAATTTTTTAACATTGCATTTAACGTAATACATTGTTATTCTGTTACAATTCAGAACACAAAAACATGATGCAAGAGACTAGCTCACCTCTAAGATAAAGAACTAAACAGATAAACGATGCGGTACACCTTTAAGGCTTTGAATGATAATAGGTCTATGTTAAGACCCAGTGGACCCAACACAAATGACCGGAGATGGAGTAGCAATACAAACATTATTAGGCTCCACCAAGTGAAGTCTCTCTAAACAACAAGCCATGGCGATCAGATATTTTCTAGGAAATCTAGATCAATCGTTGTCTATTTCCGTCCTGAGACGCTTCAGCCTAATGTGTATGCATGGATCACCAAGGATTAGTGACTAGCCTATGTGGAGGGTCCTTTGCCCTTTTATTAAATTACGTTTAAAGCAACCTACTGGAGTAAATGACACAGTTATTGCATTCAATCTAAATGTTTACCGAATTTATTGCAATTATGGTTATTAAATCTACAGGATTTACTGAGGCAGTGGAGGGTCTGTGTATAAAAAGTCAGTCGGAGGGACTTATTAAGGAGAACCCGAGGATGGCAAATAAGCTTATGGAGGGAGAATGATTTCTTTCTTGTGTTAATTTGTACACTAATCAATGCAGCCTTTTCCTAACTGTGCTGGGCTATTTGATTGTAAAGCAACTTTAATTGAAAAATGGAGGCCAGGCTGTCCAGACTGGGGGCGACTTTCTGTGGCACTAATGATGCACACTCATCTTATAGTGTCTTTATGTTAAAGATGAAAGAGGATTGAATGAATCAAGCTTGCGCTGCGACAGATGAAAAAGAGTTAGTAAAAGCAACATGCCACATGTTTGAGAACACCGTGAAAGCAATGCATGAACATTGGTCATTGTCAAATCTAGGCTACCTAACATAAATTGCATACATAAATTATTACCACCTGGATAAATAACACTCATTTTTACCAGACAAATACTGTTATGCATTAGCATACAAAAGTATATGTGAAAGGGTTTTGATTCCATGTGAACATTTTACATGACAAGTGTAAATAGTGAAACTTATACTATTACCAATTATCCTCAATAAATTAAAACATGAAAAATACTAGAAATCATGATCACATGTAAACACATTGATAAGAACCTGACTGACGTTCTTATTGAGCACTTGAAAAATTTAAATTAATGCAGTAGATTCTTTTTACCTATTGTTTTTCTATTACTGTCTTTAAAAGTGTTCTGTTTACGCTTTCAAATGATTTAAACCAGTACGAGTCAGCTTATGGACAGTTTAAAATAGGTCCAGTTGGCCAAACAATGTGTAAATTGTCATTTATTTGCACCTTTCTTTACCAATTTGCATTAAACTATGTGAATTTATCGTTTTTTGCTCACCTGAGAGAACCAAGCAGCAGACTGCGTACACGAATATCACTACTGAGGCAACATACTTAACCTTACACCGTCCTTTTCTCTTCCGCAAGTATTATCGATGTGACAAATTATTAACCAGAAATGTTGAGGTAAGGATCAAGGGTGACACCTGTTGTATACGTCCTACCTAAACAGGAGATGAGGATCTTTTACATTTAAATATCCCTCGTCCAGAGATGAAAAAAAAAAAAAAATCTTTATTGTCTGTCCAGTATTTTTGCAAATACTATCTGCTGTTATTTTGATATGTTAACACGTTTATTTTACCCAGTATTACGAAATAAAAGCAAGCACAGCACATTTCCTACTTTGCACGCAAATGTTGAAAGTTTAATTTTTCTTTTATAGTAGGCCTATAACACTACTAAACAATATGCACAGTATCAGATTTTTTCCCTTAACAATTTACATCTTGTTATTTTTAGTCCTGTTGTAATTATGAATAGGCAGTGTGTATATAATACTGCATATGTCCAGCATACTTCACATGTGTTTTCTGGTACTTTAATAGGTCTGTCATCGATTTGGAGCATCATTCTCATATAGTATCATGTGATATAGCCTCTATACTCTATGTACACATATAAAAATAGATATTAAATACTAATCACTAAAATAACATTGTTCCTCAGAAAACACTGTTCCATTGAGTCATCCAAATCATTTTCTATGTTTTCACTCCTTAAATTTAGGCAAGAAATATTGAAATTCGGGAAAATAAATATTCCACAATACCTTCCTTGCATTGTAGAAGATGAATAATCTGTGTACATGAGTAGGGAGGCTCGTATACCCTCGTGAAGCACAGCGAGGTGGAACAGATTACGCCACAGCCAATTGCGTGGCATAAGAATACATCAGTCTGCATCGTCTAATGGCAGCCGGACAGTGGCATAATCCTGATGGATTTGACTCTGTCATTGCCTTGAAATAAGTTTCAGAGAGGAGAAAGAACACAGAAACAACAGCAAAAAGCATCTGTTATCAACCCAGCGTTCTGCTGGAGCTAATAATGCTCAATAAGATCAAACACACAGGAACTAAACAAGATTTAATGAACATAATAAGGTAATGAGACCTCTTATGCTCATCATCATTCATGGAAAACTGACAATGAATCAATGCCCGTGGCCCAGAGCAGGCGCCCGCCGCTAGTGTACACTACAGACGTGTCAATGAGAGACTAATGGATGCCATCTCAACTGAGACTTGCTCTGTCAGTTTGGCTCGTAACCAAACCGCCCAAAAGCTGGAGAAAGATGCGTTGCAGATAGTGAGAGCGCTACATGTGTTTCATGTCAAAGCGTGTATACAGAGCAGAGGCACGTCAGGTCACGCTGCTGCAGCGCCACCTGCTAAGTCTCACTATGCATAGTCTGATATAATGAGCCTTTGTCAATATTCCCAAACCCGTTGAGATGCTAAAGAAGCATGCAAGTCATCCTGAAACAGTACGGCACTGTACATAGCAAAAGCTATTTCTTTGGTAACTGTACAGCAGCTAACACAAGCTGTCAAGAGGTATCTCATGCACTTTCTGCAGTACAAACATCTCCACTAACTCCCCGAGCTGTTCTCCTTCATCCTGCTGTGTTATAGTGTCAGCTGAACTTCTCAATGTCACACCTGACTCCACTCTGACAAGGTGGAAAAAAAAAGACTACAAGCTTTATTCTAACACCTCAGCTAGATTTCACAGACAGGCTGAAGTTGATGAAATAAAACGTGGAGTGTGGAGAGATGTTTTCAGAGGGAAGGAGGAAAGTGGGGAAGTGGCACACCTGTTAAAGTAATGGTCTAATTATGGAAAAGGTGGTGAAGCACTCAGCGCGAAACAGTCAGCGATCAGCATTCTCATACTAACTGTGAAAGCCGTCAGCCATTACGGGCTGGTTTTAATGCGCACCCCGACGCATGCTGGGGATTTGTGGGTAAGATGAATGATGCCCGCATGTGTGAATGCATGTGTGTGAGATGGGGGTGGAGATGGTCCGCTGAGCGATACAGATGGTACATGGGAGGGGGGATCATTAGATATGAGGGTGCTTTGTTTGCAGCGCTGCAATTCTTACATTCCAATAAACCGCCTCTTCAAGTCCAGTAAATGCCACCCGTACAGTTCACTTTCACGGCCTTAAACTTCCTACAAAAGACCTTGTGAAAGGTACTGGATAATAAGAAGTTGCAAAATTCATATAATCCTGCTTAAATGTCATGGGGCTCAAGTAAACAATGAAATGGCATGTTTACATATAGTGTATACAGCATGTGCTGTAGCTTTAGGAAGTTCCCAAATTTCCGCAACATTGGAACACCATCATGCACAAGTTTCTATGCATCCCTTGTGGAAAATAAATGTACCTTTAAAACATATTTTTGCATATTGTGTCTAGCCACTAACAAAACTCTCAGATCAAAAGTCCAAAAACAAATCTTACTTTTAGCCTTAATTCGATCAGCATTGTTCGGGCGAAAAACATTCTCCAACGGCTTTGATTTGCTGTTGTGACTTTGGCCTTGTCCCATGGAATGTTGGCTGCTTGCAGGTCATGCATAAAAGTGATTTTCAGTTGTCCTTGTTTTTGTTTACTTTGTGCAGGTAGCCAGAATATCTTGAGTAGTCAATGGTCAGGGAAGCCATGAGATGTGTATGGTTAAACGAAAGTGACATTTGATGATGCTCAAGAATAGGGGCCATGCATTGGCCCAAGAGTATGCTTCCGTGTTCGTAAGTTATCTTGTTAACGTGTAACAGACATCATAGGTGGAAACTTTCAACTTTAGAGTAGAACTTTAGACTCTACACATAGATGTGAGACAAAGAAGCTACCAAGTGAAATTTGCCACTTTTCCTCTTGTTGTCCACCGTTGGTAATCGAGACTCTTGAGTTTGTGTAACTGATGCTGGTGACTTTGATCTTCTGTCCACTGATTTGGAGTCTGGCATTGGCCACTTGATTTTCTAGGGCCATAGTGAGATAACATTGAGCAGTCTGGGCTAGGGCAAAAACACCAGTCTACTAGGCACAGTCAAGATCAGCAAGGAGGAGGAGGTTGCCACCTGTCCAGGGTATGCCAACGTGTAGGCAGTCGATGGAATGGCAGACATCGATGACAAGGAGAATCTGTGCATCTGTGAAAGCATGCAAACTTGTTGTACACCAGTTTTTATTGCAAAGAAATCCATTGGGCCTGTTTAAATTCACACACAACAGTAAGAGCGTCGGCACAGATTGCTAAAGATGAACTGAGATGGGATTCTCTAAACCCAGGCTATCTTCTATAGTGTCATATGACTTGATAAAGCCAATAGTTCAGTGAGATCCATTGTTGGAATTCCATACAAGAATCTCTGGCACTATATTTCAGCTTGATTACTGATATGCAGCCCTCAGTCACATATATTGACAGACAATAAAGTATATGTCAAAACATATCATGACATATATATTACAACCCCAAAATAGGCTGTTCTTAAAATGCTGTGGAAAGCACAGAAAAAGAGTAGTTTTTATTATTATTATTTGGCCCATGCCATGTTTATGGTATATAATATTAAGAAATGTCAGTATTATAAAGGCATTTTTGTTCACAATTATACAAGAAAAAAAATTGGTACGTTGTTGGGTCAGCTCGTATATATATAAAGGGAGAGAGAAAAAGCAGACACATTCTTTTTTCTGATCCCAATCTATCTTAATCTTATATTGCCAACTTTACTGCATGTTTTCCAGCAGCTATTTTCTTAGATGTTGAGGGAATGTTTGATGCTGTCAAGCTTTAGGAAAAGCATTTGGAAAAAGGCTGAAAATGCCTCTCTTCCATACATGTGAGAAAGAAAGGTCATTGCCTGTGTTTTCTAATTTACCAACACTTGTCTGGGGACCTACGGAGATGGAGATTTCTTTGTTACCAGGCAGTGTAATAATATCCTTATCTCGACCTGGGAAATCTACAGAACCCCTGGTGACCTCCGTCTCTACGCTCAAGCCATTACTTGCGGAAGAGTGAAAAATCCGCCACGCTCGCTTCAAATATGATCCCCTCCTCGCTCCCTTGTCCCCCCTTTTACTAGCAAGCATATGAAAAGGCCCCGTGTCTCTTGAATAGCTTATAATAATGTATTTTAAGAAGCGCAGCCTTACTGCACCCAGAGGACACAGCCGAGTGCCTGGATGTAATATCCATGTATTTTCTGCAAGTAATTAAAGGTCAGTTTGGGTTAGGCTACAGTTGCCTGGCTGGAAAGAAGCACTCCTGCTCTCTTTTCCTCTCATCAGCTGTGATGCTTTGCCAAATGTGATTACGTCTTTTTTTAAGCCATCTGTTTTCTTGGCACTATCAATGCATAAGTTAAAAACGTACCCTTATTGCTATTATGGAATACACCATCGCAGCTCTGTTGCCTTTAATCATGCGAGCTATGGTGTTCATTTCAACGCTAATAATGTAATAACGCTTAAGGAGACTAAACGCTTTGAATGCTGTTGCAAAAGGATTCAATTACATTTATCAGGACTCCACTCGAATCAAAATTAATGTGGACTCAACCTGGCATAATATTTCCCGACATCCTCATTGTTTAATCTTGACCCGAGTTAGCAAGGTCACATTTGCGACCCTGACTGCGGCGGAGGCCACCAATACTCTTTTGCTGATAGATTCAACTGCCAACCCTGCCCCGGTCACACACGCACACTGACATCGCACACGTATTCGCACACACACATACGCACGCTCGCGCTCCAGCGTCTGGCAGGAGGTCTGGCTCGCTTCGACTGGCTGCGCCTCGCTGCCCTTGTGCAGCGGTGTGCCAGTTGTGCCTCCCCCCCATCGCTGCGAATGCCACCATCTGGTGAGCCACGTGGACATCATAATCTCCCCTTAATTACATTAGCGCCGCAATCAGTTACTGCATTACAAGGCCCGGCGAAGAGCTTTTAAATCTTGGAGGAAATCATAAATAATTGCACTAAGTACCCGGCGCCAGATGTGCGTGCCAACTTGGCGGGCATGAGATAAATAGTCGCCCCTGCCGATGACGGTGTTCAATATTGGTGGTTTTTTTTGGACGATGTCATCCTTTTTTAGCCTTTGCTCTCTTTGCTCTCTCTTTCCCTCCATCATCGCATAGTCCTCTTGGCTCTCCTCTCTGCCGCTGGCATAAGGAATAGCAAGCGCTTATCGTCCATTACGGTTACGCTGCTGGACCTGTTGCTGCCATTTTGCAGAGCAGTGAAGAGTGGTCATCTAGATATGATCAAGTGTCATACTACTACTTTGGTTGTAGATAAAGTTATTTGGGGAATGACTGTATTGAACAAATTTTGGTGTTGGCGTCTGTCATTAATTAGAATTATTACATCAGAAATGCTTTCATGCATTGCTGCCTTGTCTCGCACCTCATCTGTGTTGATTTATGTCATGATCACGAATAGATGTTTAATGTCTAAATGTTTTGAGGGAGGGAAAATGCATTGTTAAGGCTGTGGTGAAGTAGTGACAGATTTTTGTCTTTTTGTGACGTACTGTACATCTGAGCTTAACAGATCATCGAAAAAGAAAATAATGTACAGCGAGGACTTTGTTCTTTGTTGATTGCATTTTCAGATGTGGGTGTCGCACTTAACAGCTACCTAAAATATGAATAATTAGGAAATTAGTAGTTTATTGAGGCAAAAGTTATAGCTAATGGTTTGTTTATAGCAAGAATTGGACCTTAAAAGTGTGACAAAAAACAAAAACAAACGTAAAATCTAATGAAAACTTGAGTTTTCAATCATTGTTGACTTTAAACATTACTAGGCGTCATATACTATGCAATATAATTAATACAGTTTGAATATTTTTATTTATTCAGCAACAGTTCTCTAGGAATCCTAGATATACAATATCCCTAGGAATATTTATTATTTAATGTGAGCACAATTTTGGGACATAAGAAGAGCATAATGTGGCCTCAGCAAGTAATTTGCACAAAATAGACCTACTGTATGTATAATGACATAAATAATATAATAGTTATTATATTCAAACATATTTATTAGTATGTCTGTGTTAGTGTCCACAGTTGACTTACTGTAATACAAATAAAATGCACAAACTTAATTTAGAGGTGCTACAGTGACAAATGGTCAATTATACAGTAAACAACTGTCTTTTCTAATTGCTTTCTTATCTCTCAGTTTGCTAATTGTTTAGAATAACGACAAATATCCAAATTCGTCACTCATAATTTTTAAAGTCCTCATGGACTATAATGTCTGGCAAGAGGAGGCAGCGCGGAGAATGATTCATTGGACCTAAATCTACTGATTCACAATTATTCGCTTATTGTGAAAGCACAAACGATTGTAGCATTCATCATATTCAAACGAGGCAGTGAAATAAATGATGCCTGTGTTTGGTTGAGGAGCAGACTGCATTTGGCATTTGTGAATGGAAGAAAGAAAGAAAGAAAGAAAGAAAGAAAGAAAGGAAAAAAAAAGAAAAAAAGAAAGAAAAGAAAGTCATGTTCATTTTCATCACTAAAGCAAAATGGCTCTCAATTATGAAATGAATTATTATTTGATTCAGCTCTTTTTTCTGCCATGATGTCTCAGAAATAAATTCTATACATCTAGCCTAGTGTATGTACAGTGTGTGTGTGTGTGTGTGTGTGTGTGTGTGTGTGTGCGTGACCACAGGCACTTTACCTCCTCTCATTTGCTTTCATTCCAAGCAGACCCTTGTTAGAACAAAAACCAGAGGGGGTTGACGAAGGAGAATTCCAGGTATTGACTAAATATATCTTTTCATTTATCATAATTTCTCCTTCCCACTTTGTCGCAGCTTCACTGTTTAAGGAAGATGGATGACACAAGATGTTGTCTTGCCTTTCAGACTCTTTCTGCTTGGGTAAGTGTGTCCAATGCGGAATTATTTTGCCAGTTTATTACTCTCCAGTAAGCGGCTGTCACTGTGTTCCCACTCGTGTCACTTCCTGTTCAAGCTTGTGTAAGGGCTTATCTGAGTGGCGTCAACTGTCAGATGGCTTGTCAACCATTGTGGGTCTATAGAAACATAGCTGCAGTGGATCCCAATTGTAAATCAGCATTTAAATGGAGCGCACTTAAATATTTGTGTTTTTCTGGTCCCACGAGCCTCATGGATTTAGGTCCCGCGTTTATGAAAATAGACAGTTATTCGTAGCCAACACTGAAATCAATAATTCTCATCTATCAAGATACCGGAGTGGTGGATGTTTAATAGCTTTATGTGGCTGGTGTATTGTAAACTAATAATATTGATTCGCAAATGCAGCATTTTCAGGTGCCAATCTTTCAAATGGCAAGATGCCAAACAAAAAGTACACTTCAGCTAACTTTTAAAAAGAGTGTTTATTACGGAAATATTATGCTTAAAAAAAAAGTCTACTTACAGTACACTTTACAAGAAAAAACTTATAGTAATATTTTCAGACATAACTTTATCTTGTTTACAATTAAAGGAAAATGTTATCATAGTTTGTTTGAATTTATATTAAATGTAAATAGTAAATATACTATACTATATATAATATACTTATATTGAAACGTGCATGTTATGTGTTTAAACACATGTATATTTATTAAGTCAATTTAAAATATAGCTTATTACTTTAAAAAGTTATATCAAATAACTAATCAAGTATAAAATTCTAAACAAGTATTTCACGTTTTGTTGGTTATTTATTTTTTTAACAGAGAACTCAAGTATGTTGAGATAATATTAATATTATCTGCAAGTAATTTTGATAACACTTTATTTTAGGGTCTATTAATTAGCTGATTATTAGCATGCATATTACTAGAATATTAGCCATTTATTAGTAGTAGTTAAGCACATATTAATGTCTTATTCTACATGACCTTATTATACATCCCTAATAATACCCAATACCTAAACTTAACTACCTTACTAATTATTAATAAGCAGCAAATTAGGAAATTATTGAGGGAAAGACTGAAGTTAATAGTGATAAAGTGTTACTGTAATTTAAAAAAGTAGTGTACAAGTGGATTTTCAATGCAATTTAGTGCACTTCTTTTTCACAAATCGAATACATTTGAGAATCTGATGGTGATTTGAAACATACAAGTTGCAACTTTGCCAAGTATAAATGTACATGGATGCACAGAAGATGTTAATTCCACAAACATTAGCATCAGCTTTAACATCATCGCAGAAGTAAACAGTGGCCTGCTATGTAATGTACATCCATTAGGATAGATATCCAATCAAGATTTTGGAAGTGTAAACCTCCCAGTAAATAGGTTACACATCTTTATTTCTACTCTTAAATTATATATAACATGGAGTTTGAAAACTGCAGTGGTGCCCTTAAATCCCTTCCAGTGTCTCCTGTAGTCTTTCGCCCTGTGCCACAAGGGCAGCCATTAATATCACAGGGGGACGATTCCCCTGGTACTGTGACTTATGAGAGGGGTCTCGCTCGCTACTGTGACACAGACCCTGCTGGAGTGGAGACTCGTAGAAAACGCTGACTTCCTCATAAACCAGACATGAACCCCAACCATCTGCTCCACCGCTAGTTACCTTCAACTACTGGTCTTACTGCTATCACCTGTAATACTTCATCACAGAGCAGCTCTACAGTCAGCAGTTCACAGCACCCAACTTTTATTTCAAACCCCTAGCATTTTCTGGAGTGCACCTGTTTCTCTCAGAAGGTCAGGGACTAGTGTGGTTAGCATGTGGAATATAAAGTTAAAGAATGTTTAGGATTCAGAAAAGCAGTAAAGAAATATATACACAGATATGCCTTTCTTCAATTGACTAATACAATCCGTGTGCGAGCAGAAGTGTTCCAGTATATAAGAAAATATATAATGCACAATACATAGATGGAGATGGAGAAAACAAAATATGTTTTTGTACTTGTGCTTAATTACCATATGTTTAGGATTGCCACCTCAGAAGTCTTGGTGGAAAACGACCCCATTAACTCAAACTGGCAACTAGTCCAGGATATTTGTCACTGAAAGATTTAGTTTATTGTGTCTCATATCTCTGCCAAACTGCAATCTATTACCGAATCAAAAAGCGGTAACATTTGGTAACCATAAATCTATCAACAAAACGCAGACAAACACATGCTGAATGAAAACACAATGACCAAAGAAATGCCAGAGGTTTAAAGACACAGTAACTGTTCACCAATAAACTCAAAAGGAAACTTTGTTATTTTTTTTGTCTGTTTAATTTTAATTTTTAATTTTTTTGCTTTTATTAGGGTTGCCAGGGTTTCACAACAAAACCCTTCCAACTACTACTTATAACTATCCCAAAACGAGTTTTGAAGGGGATACCCTGGTAAAACTAACATAGCTATGGGTAAAATACACATTTTTGGTGAGGTTGCCCTGAAGTAAATACTGTATCACATTGTTGGGGTCAGTTAAACCCACGGACATAAAAAAACAAATTGTGGCTGCAGTGTTAAAGTAGTAGACTTGGCAACATTGACTTAGAAACATTACAACTTTATTTAATTATAAAAAAAAATAAAAATAAAAAAAGATTACCATCTTTTTTTTTAAAGATTTTAAAACCAGTTTTCCATTATTTTGTATCACAAGCTATGTATTATAAAATTATTATAAAATCCAAAATGAGTTTTGACCTCACATTTATTCTCTACCACACACAAAAGCAAGGATCACAAATAGTCTGTCAATTAGCAATGCATTTAAACACTAACAATGCCATATAAACTCATGCACACACAAACATCCGCACAAATCCACCCACTCAGACTATCCATAACCCCCTTCCCAAACTCGCCCAACATCTTCCCCTCGGCATTGTGTTATTTCCATTATTATTAATATCTGCCAGCTTAATTTTCAGCCCTGTCATAACGTGACAGCCTAAATGACTAGAGACAATCGCTTATTGATAACTTTCCCAGCAAACCTGCCACTGGAGCCAGCTGATCGGGCTGCTCTCTCACGCTGCGGGCATCTCACATGGTTGAGATAATGGGCCACTGCTCCCATGCTGAAACAGATTGAATGTGCAGTCAGTCACTGTCTTACTGAATCATACTCCAGTCTATCAGACAGACAGACTCGGATTATCATTTTACAGAGGTGGGGGGAGAAAGAGAGCGAGGGAGCGGGAGAGAGACAAAGATACCGTGCATTATGTCATTCAATTTTGTGTTCATCCTGGTTTCACGTTTAAGCCCGAGACATCAGACCGAACGTGTTAAGTGAGATTCCGATATTCGATATTCAATTCCGCCTCCAAATTCCAGATTTGCGATGAATGTCTTCCTCTGTCAAGTGCCCCATCACTCACATCGGTGGAGAAATCTCTATTATGATATCCGACGTTGCTGCACTACTCTGTCAAAATCAAAGTTAACAGATCAGGTGTCAATAGGACACCATGCATCCGCTCGCTCACTCAGTGTCAAACCTGAGAGCCTGTATGACACATAGACAGACATTTCTACAGCTACACAGGTCCAAAAATGTCAGTCTCAGCAGCAGTCAGCTGGACTGGACCTGTAATGGACCGGTTTTCCGCTAGTGTCAGGACTGAGGTGATGTACCTTCTGCCCTGACAACTTTCACTGAGAGAATAAAAGTGCTGACTTTATGAAAGATAAATAAACTGATAAACAAACAGACCGTTAGACTCGGCCTTCGCTGAAATCAATTGGGGGAAGGTTTTTGAAAGTTTTACCACACCATAGCGAAGGGAGATTTATAATACATTAGGATTAGGGAAGCAGACTGGGTGTGAGATACAGTAGGCTATATGACAAATACGGGAAAAGACCACAAAAAGAATGAAAGAATATTCTGTATTGATATAAATGTATGTATGTATGTAAAATGTATACAGAAGCAGGATATTTGGAAGTAAACAACTGCACTTTAATCCTTGTCAGCCTCTTCGTTATGAAAGAAGAAGTCTTTTTATATTTTAGAGAGTCGAGAGGAGCTATGAGAGGGAAGTAATTGGCACGGAGATGTAAAATTTCCCCTCTTCAGTGCCAGCTGTTTAAAATATGGATGGTGTTGTTTGGGTTTGTTGGTTTCTGCTGGGATGTGCGGCATATTACTCTGACCTTTTTTTCGAAACACTGGAGAAGTAAAACAAGTTTACAATGATGGTTTCTCTTGGGGCCTGAAGAAGTTTTTGAGATCTTTTTTTTTGTTGTGTGTTTGTGAGATCTGACTTGTGCGAACTGCTCAGTGAAGCTTTACTGTAGGTTTCCTATAAGATATCTACAATATAGAGAACAAATTTTACAAATTGCTGCTTTTAGAAAACTCTTGTCAATAACTTGAATTTTTAAATCGTGGCATGATATAATAGCATATTAGATAGTATGTTTATGTTTAAATTATAATAATGTTTTATATATACAGTACTGTGCAGAACTGTCTTAGGCCACTAGTATTTTCACCAGCAAAAAAATGGTTTTAAGTCGGTTATTTCTATCTTTTGCGGTTATCTTGTGCTTTTGAAAGCACAAACATATACATACACACACATATATATATATATATATATATATATACACACACATAAACACACACACACACACACACACACACATATTAATTTTTGCATTAAAAAAAATATTTTTACAAAAAAGTAAAAAAGTAACCTAATTTCTAACTTCTTTTTGAAGTGATGAGTTAATATTTTTTATAAAACATTTACTATGTAATTTCTATTTTGTATATGTAATATGTATATCTATATTTTTGTTTTCTTCAGGGAATGAATCAATTAATCAAATACATTTTTATACCAAAAACAAACGTATATCTGATACCATATATGACTTTAGCTTGAATATTTTGGCAATACATGCCCTAATCATATTTGATATCATCTGCTTCGACCTGTGTGAAATCACTAAACACTTTCCTCATGCATTGGCTAGCTCTGTCACACCATTGCACTAATCTTCATCTGATTTGATTCTCTGCTCGACATCCCTTTGTTAAGTCTTGCATAAATGCATAGATAACAAAATTATTAAATTAAAGGGAAGGCCCTTGACGTTGCTCACTGTCGCCTTAAATCATGCATGAACGTGATAATTATCCAAGCACGACTAAGAAGGGCCCATCACGACTGCTTTAAATCCAATAAACGTCCTGACCCGATCATTAGAATTGACCATCTATCAGGACCATCGAGTTCCACATTGTCGTTAGCCGCCGCTTATAATCCCTCTTGATCAGCACTAATTACACATAGCGGGAGGGAGTGACCAATATTTTCAGTCTGCGAGCCGCAGGAGGCATACGTGGTTTTGGCTTCAGCTACACAAGATTCTTCAGGTTGGAGATAATGATGCTGAACACATTTTAAAAGTCTTCAGCTTGAAATAAGAAGGTAGTCGTGGTGCTCATATGGTTTCAGGTGACAGCAGCTTGGCAGAATGTTTTTGTTCACAGGGAAGATGGCTTGACTACAGACAGTTTTTAGTTCTTTCTCGATGTAAAGTATAAGTCTCAGTCATGATCATTTTGGGTATGAAACAGAGAAGTAACATTTTTAAAATATTTTTAAAAGCCTACTCAATTTCTTTACTAAATTCCAGCCAAAAATCTATGGAATTATTTAATTCATATTGAAGGATATAACAGTAAAATTAATAAAATATCAAAACATGTAGAGAATCCCACTATACTCTGCCCTAAGCACTTTCCCCTCATAATTTTAATTATTATTGTTATTATTATAATTAACTTCTTATAAAAATTATTTTATTAGGTTTTATAATTGTTTTATTAAATAATTTTAGAATTATTCTGAATTTTTATTTTATGCTAATCATTTTTTTTTTAATTTATACATGTACATAATTTATTTATTATAGTTATATATATATATATATATATATATATAACTATAATATATAAATTATGTACATGTATAAATTAAAAAAAAAAAAATTAAATTAAATCAAATATGACCTGACTTAATTGAACTGAATTGAATTTACTTCAAACAACACAAACATCAGGTCAAATACTATACCAGCTAACCTGTTGATCTAAAAGTAGCTAACACTTGTATCAACCCTAAATGTGGAGGTTTTCGGGACCACGTGTGACCCATAGACCTCGATAGACCACCTAATTAACTCCACCAATTAGAATTTTGAAGGCTAGAATGCTGAACATGCAAACAACCTGTGGTTTCCATAATGATTCCTTCAGAGATGGAGGCTGACATTCTGTGTTAACAATCCTGCGGGTCTGGCTTTTGCCTAGCTGGCTGCCACCCCCAGGCCTCGCAATGCAAACAAAAACAGAAAACAACAGGAACAGCTGCAAGAGCAACAACAACAAAGCCGTGTCCCCATTTACCCTTCAGCTGGATTTGCGAGCATGCTGCTTCAGCGCCATTAGCATCGAATCCAAGCTTTTTTCATTTTACATTTGTGGGTGACAATATTCCACACTGCGCTGGCTCTCGTTAGCCAGAGAGCAAAAGAAGGGAGAACAAAAGGGCCGAGATTTGTGCGGAGGATGAGTAGGGCCACCAAACTGGCTGCCGTCACACTGCGAGTTCCCCTGCCAGCACAGACTGTCCGACCTTGGTTTATTGGCTCTCCATTGGGTTTGCGGTCACATTAGATACACCGCCGTTCTGCCGCAAACACCCGGAGGAATGCATGGGTGGTGCACGATGGGATTCCGCACACAATACGGCTTTCATTTCACGCAAGGGCACAAATCCCTGTTCGTCTCAACCTCTTTTCCTTCATAATCACATAATAAAAGCTGAATTCATACACAGGCAAAACTTGTTTCATTACGCGACTTTATTTTTATTTATCACCAGAATGTGAAACTCATAACCTCATTTACTTTGGCTGTGCAGTTCATCTTAAATTGTCCACATATGCGACTCAAACTGATGTCAGATGGCCTTCATTTAGCTCACGTAGGTCAAAGAACGAGAGACAGAATAGGAAACAATGGTCACGCCGTGTCTGGGACTTCAGAGAGAAGCCCTCTGAGGCTTTTGGATTGTGAAAATCCACATCTTTCCATTTCTCTTTCCTTCTTCTCTCCTATCTTCCTTAGAAACACTTAGGCAGCACACTATTCTTCTCCAGGCTTTGAGCATTGTTCACGTTCTTTCTGCCTAACGCTTGAAAGCACCCCATTTTTCACTCGGCCACTTCCTCGTGGGACCCCATCCCAGAGAGAAGCATGCAGAGGATATGTTTTATTGGACTGTTGCTGACAAATAAATCTAAATATGTATTTTGGTCATGTTTGCAGGCAGGCAGTGTCCATAGGGGGTAGAGGTTGGTGATTATCAGCCATAAATAAAAGTAGCAGGTCATTCACATGTGCATACTCTTAAAAGCAATGAGTATAAGAAGGGAAGAGAGAGAGAGAGAGAGAGAAAGAGGTATAAAGAGAGAATATTTTATTTGTGCATTCAAAATCTAAAAATGTATACTTATGATGCCATATGAGCTCAGTATTTTGCAAGTTGCTGTAAGTAATCAATTTTAAGCAGTTGTTATCATTTAGGCTACTTACCCCTTATGATGTTACTTAGAACACACATACAAAAAAAGATATTTACATAAATAATATAATATAATATAATAACATATGTATCCTACTGATATCTGTATCTATCTATATTTATTTTATAATTTTTTTAAATTTTATTATAAGTAGTATTAGTATTTATTTATTGATTTCAATACAATGAAAGTAAAGGGAGACTGGGCCGGTCAAGCATTATTACAAATACAAACAAGCATCCATAAAAGTAATCACTCAGATGTTTTCAGTTTCAACTGTCTAATGCCATTGATCTGACAACCCTCATCTCTGGGAAATTTACGTTTGTGTACGTTCCAAAAATTGGTTGGCAACATCAGATTTCATTGATTCGTGCATTTGTATCATAATAATGATACATAGAGTACTTCAAAATAAGAATTTCTTACTTATATTATATTAGTAGATATTAAAAAATACCAGCCTGCTCTCACAGCAATCTGTATATATTTACGAGGTGGCTAATTAGTACGACCACACTTGTATAATTCTTTTTTTTTTTTTTTGCTAAATTCGTATGAATTTGTACGAAAGGCCTACACCTAACCCCGCCCCTCAACCTACCCATCACTATGACTGTAGTAGTCAAATTGTACATAATTATAAGAGTGAGGTAGTATGAATTAGCCACCTCGGAAAATACGTAGAAATTGGTCGTGTTGGAAATATTGTAAGTGTGAGATACTAAGTCACGGTTATGAAAAGCAATGTTGCATTTTTTAAATATTAAGTTGTAGTGCGGCTGGACAACACCATGGTTGAGCTTTTTTAATCTCAAAAGTTCACCATTCATTGTCAACATATGGCAAAGCAGCCAGGACATTCTGCTAAAAATCTACTTTTGTGTTTCACACGAGACAGAAATCGAATCAGGTTTGCAACAAAGCAAGTAAATGGCATAACTTTGATTATTACTCAAACACTTTAATTAGCTGTAATCATTATTTTAAATAGAAGTGTTGCACAAATTATACTCATAAACAGTAACGGGAGAGTTTGATACTGTCAAAGGCCTGCTTTTCAACACTATTTCTACTACAACAGTATCATACTTATTTTTTACCTGCACCTTTCTAAACTTAAATCTTAAACGTGTCAGTTCAGTGCCATGGGATCACAGAGGAAGAGCGCTTTATTTTACAGTCTTGTTCCTCGTGTAAGTATTTTACGCTATAACTAGGTAATAACCCCGAACCTACTCCTAACCCAAAACCGCTAGCACTTTATTTTACAGCCCTGGTCCTCATGTATGTACTGTAGTAATCACAATAACTATGTAATAACTAGGTACTAACCTTGAAACTACCCCTAAACCTTCCCAATGTAGTTACTTTATATTACTAGTACCTTCTTGGGTAAAGAAAATGCAACCCCAAAACCCTACCCCATATGGTTACCTTATAATCCCACTAATTTCTTAGACTGTAAGTACACTGTACTGCAAAATAAAGTGCAACCGATGACCAAACCACAGAACAAACGCATCTGAAAGAGAGAACAGGAAACTGGGGCAGGTCATAGGAGTGACAGGCACATATAATATACATACTTGAGTAGATAAAAGTCAGCAGCGTATTGAGACCTGCCAGCCCGACACAAATCAAGCTGTCCATTACAGGAGGCCCTCGCAGGTCACGCTCTTAATGAAATGGTCTGGGCCTGCTGACGGGGCTGAAAGAAAGTCAATGCGAGACGCTGGGCAGCGGCCCGCCTTTGTGATTGACACATCCAGAGCCACCGGCCCATCCGGCGTGTCAGAGAGGAGCGACGGCTTGGCCTTGACTGGACGTCCCCTATCAGGGTGTCACAGGGACTGTAAATTATGGCTGCTTTGTTCGTGAGCTCTAAATGTTAAGTTCGGCCTGATATATATGAGGATGGGGAGAACGAATGAAGATCTCCAGCTTGCTCCCGACGTAGTTAAATGTATTAATATACTCTATATGTCATTTCATACAGGCGATATCAATCGCGCTTTTCATACGGCACAATTACCGTTGTCTCTTGCGCTTCACACGTTCACCGCCGCCGCAGCGCAATTGGCACAAGACGGGAAAAGTCTGCTAAGTTTTCAATCCGAGATGGGCGCTTTGAAGGTAGACAAAACTGCAGGGAATAAAAGCGGGGGCCTTCGGCAAGCTGCACTTCTGAAGGCTGGCGCGCTTCTCCAGCTGCCTGGCTTGACAAGCGAGCTCTTCCACGGCGGCGCTGAATTATATCTGTGTGTCTAATTATGTCTTTTCAACTGCTCACAATGAAAGACTGTGTGCCTTCCACACGCGTGGAGTAGGACAGCGGGTGGAAGTGCCGCCCGAAAAGAACACACTCCCGTGCTTCTGACATAGATACCTGTCTGTGTGTCAACATAGCACATTGCATGACGTCCCAGCACCCTAATGAAAGAGTTCTGTGCGAGAAGCTGCCATTCTGTTCTTGTTTATTTTTATATATATATATATATATATGTGTGTGTGTGTGTGTGTGTGCGTGCAGTTAGCATTTTTTTTTCCAGTTCACAATTTAAACAAAATTGCTGCTGAATTAGTGTCTTTTTGTTAATAACTCACAGATTTTTCTAGGCAAATGCATTTCTTTATTGTAGAAACGTAACTGAATTTAGCACAGTTTTTAGAGTCACTTAAAACCTCCTATTTAACTGAATTGAAAAATCGAAGAAAGAAAAAAGACTTTTCCTCATCTTTTTCCGTCTTCTTTTGCTTCTGACGGAGGCTGGTACAGCGCTCCTGCACTAAAGCGGTCACAAGGGGGTAGCATTGACACAGCTCTGCGAGGCTCTCCGGCTGAAGACATGCTGGGGGACAAACTGCCTTTGATGTAATTGAGGTCTCAGACCTTTTACGAGAGCATATATTGGTTTGTACGTGAAAATGTTCAAGGAACAATGGATTTCCATAAGTGGATGTAAAATTGTGTTTGGAACTCACCTATGCATGCTAACCGCTTTTCTAAACAATAACAAAAAATGGCTGCACGGGCACTGGGTCTCGTAATTTCTCCAGGGCCGTGCTGAGGAAATGAAAGAGACTAAAGCATTAGGATTAAATAGGTGACTAAAAGATTCAGACACACTCGCTTATGTGTGCTGCATCCCCGTCGAGTCATCAAAATAAACATGCAGATTTTCATGAAGTCAAACTGTTTAAAGGAGGAAGGGGGGGACGAGTTTAGGAGCAAAGAAATCTGTCAGTGTTTGCCCGGAAAATATAAATTCTTTTAACAGGGAAATTCCTTCACCGAACGAGGGGAAACGTGAATGTAGATTTTATCCCGGCCACATGGGATGAGAAAAATTTGTCAAAAGAGGTAAACATGCTTTTTTGGATGGGCATATATTAACCTCCGCAGATCCGAATAAAGCACTGCAAACACATGGTATGATTATTACTTCATTAATGTACTAATTAAGCTTTGCTAATCATTAATCATATTAAAAGTCACCTAATAAGCATTTGAATCGATTTATCTTATCATCCGAAGCGATACTTTAAAACAGAGTCACACCCCAGGCTCATAAATAAAGGTTACGCATTTACATATTCAGTTTATCATGAATATTGCATACACTGTACATAAAAATTCAAACACACTCTTTATGAAATATGATCTAGCAGCCAGCGAGAAATGATACACGCTGTCCGTTCACATTACTCAATGTTCCTTATTAACTCCCTTTGTTGATGAATAAAGAATGAAAGATATTTGACCTGTTTTATTAATATAGCCTCCGAAGCCATCAATATTTCTGGTTTTATTGTGTGACACGTGTAGCGTTTAAATAAATATTTAATTAATATTTAATATTTGTTTATATGTTATCCCTTCGCAAATGCCTGGCTAATCGGATATTGAAAAATCGAGTTCATGGAGGAAGTGGGGCACGGTCACATGGTACAACAGTGGTGACCCAATGGAATGCCACCTCACCTTACCTCTGCCAGCTGTGACTTAATTATACTGTCTCTCTCTGTGCTGATTAACTATATTCATTATTAATCCGAGGGGTAACTATAGCAGAGGCATGGAGGGGGAAGATGACACAGACTTGAGAGATGGTGCGTTTCTCCCCAGAGGTAAGTTGACTGACACTCTGTATAATGTAACATGAACAGATATAGTATGTCATGTACAACAGATAACATATCTTTGCACATTTGTGTTGTCGTTAGTTTTTTTATTTCTAGGAAAATATTTTTTGTAATATAGCCGTTTTTAATGCAGTTTTAACAGTGTGTTTATCTTTAGCTTTATTTAAATTATATACATTAAAAAAATACAATGTAACTTTTTTTAATTATGAAAATTTTACTAATTTGAAATATATTTATAAATAATAGTAATAGTGTGAATAATAATATTAAGAGATATAGAACAATTTAAATAAAATAAAAAAAAATGTTTAAAAATCATATTGAATATATATATATATATATATATATTAAAACTTAAT
Source organism: Enteromius anoplus (assembly GCA_032359395.1). NCBI lineage: Eukaryota > Metazoa > Chordata > Actinopteri > Cypriniformes > Cyprinidae > Enteromius > Enteromius anoplus. The sequence goes on from JAUMHG010000290.1 coordinate 3,752,287, forward strand.
TCCCCAATTTTATTCAATTCCAAATTAGTAAATGTTGAATTAGCTTTCAACTTCTCATGTCAAAACCAAAGAGAGAAATGGAATAGCTTCTCTTGTAATTATAGCAATTTTAATAAATATGTTTTTTTATTTATGAACACTATTTTAACAGTGTTTTTATGTGTTATGCCCTATACAATAATAAAATAATATAGGCATATAGCAAAAATACATACACACATTTTATAATAAATATAATATAAAATATAAATATAAAAAAATGCATTTAAATATAAAATATTTGCAATTTAAACAACTTTATTAATTTACCAAGTTAATTTAGAAATTAGCAATTTGTGAATTATTTTCCCATTTACAGTGCAATAACCACAATATGACTTCCACGATGCATCTGCCCTGAGTGAAATGGGAAAAGCCTCTGTTTAGATAATCTCCACAGCTTAAGCCAAGAAAGAGTGTGTGATCTCCAAATGTATTCAGCAGGGGGAGAGAAAATGACCTAGGTTTGGTGGAGAGGAACTAATCTGTGCAGGCCTGACACAGGACAGGAGAGGCCTCTTACAGTTATTATGATGTGTCGCCTCAAGTTAGAAGAGAACAGGGCATGATGGCCGGAGAGAAAGCTGTGTGTGTATGTGGGGAAATACTGGAGGTCAGGGCAGGAAACGACAGGGAATGAGAGAACGATGCCACAGGCACCTGCAGTCTGGCTGATTTCTAACCAAGGGGAGCTGGAGAGGAATAAAATGAATAATAAAATCAATGAATAAAATAATAATAATAATAATAATAACAACACACACACACAAATAAATTAATCAATGACTTAGTAAATGAATAATAATAAACACACACACACACACACACACACAACAATAAATAAAGATAATTTATAATAGATAACACAATATAATAATAATTACAGGTAAATGTTTATATTTTAGTAACTTTTTTGCTTTATTAAACAAGCAAACAATCAGACAGACAGACAGACAGACAATAAATAAATAAATCAATATATAAATATATCACACACACAAACACACCTCCCCATACCCACCATATATAATGATGAAGTGATTATGACGGGTTTGTGTTTTTTTTTTACTGTACACTTGCATTGCACTTCCATCACTGTCTCGCAACTGTCTGTTTGCTTTGTCAAACAGCGTTACAGTTGCTCCGTCGAACAGACAACTCAGATAAGCTCTCATGGTCAACACCCGCAATCCATTCTTCAGACACTTGATTTAAAACACTTGATTTGAGAAACTCAGCAAAACACAAACACAGTCTCACTCATGCTCTCTCTCTCGCAGTCCCTCACTTCCTGTGACACCCATCCATATCATTCCGCTACGCACATTTTGGCATACGGAGCTAAACGTCAAAAGCGAGGACGTCACGCTTTGACAGAAACTAGCCCGGACACAATACCCTGCGCAAGCACAATCATCTAATGCTGTGAGCCGCGCTTTTACGGCCTTGTTAAGTGAAGTCTCTCTGGAGGCAGGGCAGATGACACGCGTGTGTGATCTAACAGAGAGCAGGACCAATGGCAGAGCTGCTGGGGAAGAAGGGACGGGCCTGTGTGCTGTCACAGGGCGTTTGTTGACCTTTGAGTGAATGGTGCTCAGAGGAGGCTAAATGACAGGATGAGTGGAGACTCTTGTGAGTGGGCGGTTCTCTGCTGTAAACACTACAATGAATTGAGCTTCTAGAAGTCATGATATTTGATGCTTTATGGCCTTTGTATTTTTTATGCCATGATTTATTATAGCAATGAAAATATTTAGTCAAATTGTTGGCAAAAAATAAAACTTTATGATAACCCTTAACAAGTGACATGAACAAGTTATGCATTTTATAATATTT
>JAUMHG010000290.1:3757130-3769726 GCA_032359395.1 Enteromius anoplus
CGTGACAGCATCAATATGGCGGATGTAGTACGTCCGAGTTCCATTCATACTACCCCCATTCATACTATATAGAATGTCCTGTTTTAACGGTCGGGTAGTACGTTCGGTTTTAAATGTAGTACCTACTTAAGAAGTATGCGATTTTGGACGCAGCCTGTGTCTTGTTCAAAGCCCTTTTGTTATATATTTGATATGTAAGGGAAAATGTACAGCCAGCAGATTGTTATCACAGCTTATTACACGCCGTCGTGGAATACTTGATTCTGATTGGTCAGTCACCAGATTCCAAGGTTTGTTATTCCCAGATAACAACCGGTAAAACTAATAACATATTTATTAATTGAAGGTAATTTTGAACTAATGGTTAAAAAAAAAATCTAATTTAATTTTTGGACAGAATCCCGTTACTCATTAATTCTGCATAGACGAATCCAACAAACATTGCATTTTCAACCAAAACATCCTGTGCCAGTCCAAGCACACGTCACAGCTAAAGCACTGAATAAATTTGTCTAAAACCGTCCACAATTCAGTGAATAAGCCTAGCTGAATATTTATACAGCAAAGACCTTGTGTGTAAATAACAAGGCTGAGGTGTCAAAAAAGCAGGCACACAATTTGAATAGATAATGTTATAATATTATAATCTCAGCGACCCTACTGGCACAGATAAAAACATCAGGGAGAGATGTGTTCTGGTGTGAAGATACTGCCTGCCTAACTAATGCTCTCCAGAGCAGTGCTTTAATTAAGTCCCTATAGGTTCCAGTCTACGTGATTAAAATAAGCACTTGTTGAGGCTCTCCTCACACAAAGCCTTCTTCCACAAAACTGTTTTCTCCCCTTTCCTCAGGACCAAGGGTTAAGAAGTACCGCTGTTGGGTAGACATTGAAAAATCACGCTGAGATTTTCACGGAGAGGCGAGACGGAGCTGTTTCTTTGAATATAATCACATTTAAAGGTACTTTGGATATCCTGCTTCTTATTGGACACCCTGGGAAATTACCGCTTACCAGTGCGGTGGGATTGGTCGTTGTGCGAAAACCCACCGGACTTAAATTACAAGACTGGTGCTTGTGCAATTGCCCGGCTATTGTTGGTGTGAAAAAGATGACACATTTGTTAAACTTCATTGAGCAGAGGGATTACTTATATTGAAGCTTTCTTTGAAAAGGAGGTTCCAACACACACACACTTTACATACCGCATTTCCTCGCTTCCTTAAGGCATCACAGGGCATTTTTTGCACGTGCTTGAGCTTTGCCTGTGAAATAAATTGTGACAGTAACTCAATATGAAGTGAAATAGCTGAGAAAGCCCCGAGTTCACTTGCGCTGACAGTGCTGTTTAATTCCATCTCGTGCCGGCCCTGACATTTCAGCTGCCACTAAATATTAAACATGTATACCCCTTTCATTTGCATCCGGTAATGAGTATGAAGACAGCACCCAACTGGTCAAGCCTATGCTATCACACTGGCTCCCATCAAGTCACGTGCCACAGAGATAGAGAGAAAGCAAGAGAGAGAGAGAGAGAGGCAGATATTTTTCTCCATGACCTCTGGGTTGACATATTTGCCTGTTTTTCACACATGTCTCCCCTAAAGCTTGAGGATACACACCGCTCTGTGTCCAAAACCCCTTCCTCTAGTGTTTTGGAACAGCGGTGTGTATGCCAGAAGAGGTAGAGTTAAACGCATTTGCTCCAAATGCCAGCCGATCTTGATAATGCTATATATATTCATGATCTGGCAGCCATGAAAGAGCAGAAGCCAAAATACACTTAGTAATTCCTCGTGTTTGCGTCAGTTCTGAAGCTATCAAATCTGCAGATAAAATGTAATATATTAGCAGTTATGCGAAGGAGCATCTGAGGTCACGACTGAAAGAGTCTGGCATTAACGCTGGTTGTTATAAAAGTGATCAAATATGTATGATTTCATGTGATGTTTGGGAATTACATTTAAAATTGTGAACAATGGAAATGCTTCTTCAGAAAAAGGCTGAATGCAATACCTAAGTCTTTGATGATAGCATTGAAGATTGTGTGAAAATACCACCATACATGGTGAAAAAAACAAAACAAAAACAAACATATTTAAAGGGTTTACAGGTATTTTGAATTTTTTTTGCTGTACAATATTATATTATAATACATATTTGAATACATTTATAATACATTTAACAGAATGAAAACATTGTACAATTTTACATTTTAAAAATATGTTGTCATAATGGGAGCTTCCAATATTTTACCTTCTTTTTTTGATAATGTGTGTGTGTGAAACACAGAGGTGAAGGTAAACAAATTAAATATACTGGTAAATAAAATTAAGTAAATAAAATCTAAAACATCACAAGCAAAAAAAACCAAGAAGTCTCTCATGTTATGCAGTATGATTTTATTTGATATATTTTATATTTTATCTTGTGTGTGCACAAAAATAGAAAGAAGTCTGTCATATTATGCTGTATGATTTTTTAAATGGTTCTTTAAAGCACTTGAGTGCCTTTTTAGTTAATGTATTTACAGAACACGAGGAAATATCACAGCATGACTTAAAAATAATAAAGAGCAGTTTAAAAGAACTCCCATTTTTCATAATCAAATTTAACAAATTTTGCCTTTGTCTGCTGTGAGCTAAAACAATATCATTTGTTTACTTTTGCTATGTTTCATGTGAAACGCACACAAAAAAGACACATGTCTACAAGAAAGACAAAAGAAAAGGAAAAGATAAAAAAAAAGCTTAAAAATCATGCCATTTTCTCTTCTCTTTGACAAATTCTCCAGACAGCACAGGAATATAATGACTTTCAAAAGGAATCATCTGTCTCAGGGCTCTGTGAAGAAACTTTACAAATTAATTTCACTTGTGAGGCGCTTGGCAGGATGTTTCTTTTCTTTTTCTATGCTTAACTTAGAACGTAGCATTGTGCGTATCATTCTCCCTCACCGACGCTGGATGTCGAGAGATTTTGAAGACCTTTCAGAAGAATTGTATCGCTTTAATAAAATGAATCAGATGTGTCAGGTTATCAAACTATGATCAAATGCAGAGCTGACTGTTGAAAAGACACAGGAGCACATCAAAGCATAGGGATACCGAAAACCAGAAAGAGGAAGAGATGGGGGATATTGAAAACTGTCGGTGGTGAGTTTCGAGAGTGTGTGTGTGTGTGTGTGAGGGGGGGGGGGTTCTTTTAGTTTCCAGCGCCATTCACATTGTTTTCCAAGATACACACAAACAGCTGCAGCAGCAGCATCAAATCCAGTCCACTTCCCAAGAGTCCGGCGTGATGATTCGTTCTGAAGTTAGCTGATGTTAGCTTGTCATGTCTGCGTCAAGTGTGCTTATAGCCTTGAGTCGAAACAACAGGATGTCGCTCAGGTACTTAGTCACAGGTTTGCTTTTCGCTGCCTCAGATTCTCTGTCACATACAGTTGCCTGTCGAGAGGTAGGGAGCATGAAGTAGCCTTGCAACAAAACCATCAAAACACTGTCATCAAAACGCTTAGCTAAAGACGATTTTCCTTGTGATTCTTGAGTTTTATTCTCTAGTTGGTGCTTATCAGGCCCATAACAGTATAATCTTTTGTAATAGAGTAAAGCCGCCTCCTCATAATCCCTTTCAAACAATGCTAACAACAAGTGATAGCAAGAAAATGCTAACACTTAGCTTCCATTACTCCAAAAATCATCTTACCCCGTTTCATTATCTGGTTTGCCATACCAATAATTTCTGCGCTATTTCTGTTTCGATTTTAAACAAAAAAATTCACTATTTATTTCTTTTCCTCGGCGCTCAGAGCTTGACTTCCATCTCAGGCTTTTTGTTAACTCATTTCTCTTCCATACTTTTCTTGTCTGAAGCCTGGCAATAGTCCTCTATTATTTTAATACGCACTTGGTTTTAATACATTATTGATCTTTAGGTTGAACTAAAGGGCACTGCATTAGGGCCACGATTCTGAGGCTTTCTGCCGCATGACATTCATGTACTTGTGAAAAATTATACCAATTATGAAATCAACCAGCAGCTGCCTCAAAAAGCAATCAATTGTCACATTGAAAAGCGTTTTGTTCCATTGCTATCAATAGCTTTTTGGTTACACAGAGGGTGTGAGAGAGGGGGTGTGAGGTGTTTAACGACCTACGAATGCTCGTTTTTCTTGAGCTTTCTTGTGGCTTTTGTCGTTTGTATTTATTTATTTATTTTTTGGTGGTGGGGTGGGGGTCTGGTTCATTTCATTCTGAATTGTGCACAATAGGATTCATATGTTCCCTAAACAAAACATATGGAAGCATGGTGCATTGTATCCTATTGATCTCCTCGGTGTTTTCAACCATTTTCTTCCTTCATGTCTCATATCTATGATGGCAATTAAGGGAACGCAGGAGAGGTGTGTTTGTCACTCCTGGGGAGCCTGTCTCACCACGACACATGGACAATTAGCCTGAACGTCTCTGCTGTTGCAAATGAAACATTCCTTTGAAAACAAGAGGTTGTACCTCCTTCCTGCAGAAGAGCTGAATATATATACACAATACTGATCAAAAGTTTGAGGTCTAGAAGATGTTTTAATGTTTTCAAAAGAAGTCTCTTGCACGCAACAAAATAAAATTGATTTAATAAAAATGGAATAATAGCACAATTTACAATTACTGCTTAATTGTAATGTAGTTTAATGTATATATTAAAACACACATAAAATGTATTTTAACATGTTAAATGTTGAAAACAGCTGTGCTACTTAATACTTTTGTGGAAAACAATTATTATTTTATTTGTTTGTTCGGAAGAATGTATGTATTTTTTTTTTTTTTTTTTTTCAGAACACCATTTCTTTGAACTCTTAAAAGCTTTGTTCATCGTCAGAAAACAATTTAAGATATTTTGGAGAAAAAACAAGAAGGCTGACTGTCCCATTGAATAACAAGTAATGACCACTGTCAAAGTCCAGAAAACACATCGTCAGAATAGTCCATCTGTCGTCAGTGGTTCAACCGTAACGTTATGAAACCACGAGAATATTTTTTATATGGAAAGAAGAAAAGTGTATTCTACTTGTGTGCAGCAATACTCTCCAAAAATGACGCTACAGTGATGCTACGGTGCCAAATTTGTTGAATAAAGTTGTAAATTTTTGTTATCTTTCCATCCAAAAAGTATTCTCATCGTTAAAGTTGAATCACTGATGGCAGATGAACTATTCTGACGATGTGTGGCACACTTTTCTGGACCTTAACAGCAGGGTTGGATGATGTAAAATTGGCATTGGCCAGTTTCTACGGTGAAACATCGCTATGGATGATGACAACTGGGGGCGGGGAGGGGGAGGGGTTGCGTGATGCAAATAACGATTGCCTGTAACATTTGCCTGTAATCTTGTAAAATGTGTGGTAAGTACTTTCACTATGTAGTATAAACAGGGTCACAATGCTGTTTTGGGTATTTTTACCAAATTCATTTTTTCTTATTCATTTCTTCTTATTATTTTTTTTTTTAAGTAATTGTTCAGGCACCGGTTTTGGTACTGGTACAAATTAAAAACATTGATTTTGCACCTTTATCATAAAAAAAAACAAACAAACAAACAAAAAAAAAAACAATAGATATATCCTAGTCATCTCTCTCTACCAGTGAAAAGAAACTGTGCTCATGTTTTATGTATTTGTCCAACAGGACCATATGTCTAATATGGGTTGTGTATCTATATTATGTGGACCAACCAGAACTCATGCTTCTCCTTTTTCAAAAGCAGCTTTTAATTTTCTCAGTGGTTAATTGCTAGTAAAATCTAAACACAACACAAAAGAAATAACTATATATAACTATAGCCATTCTCAGAACTTCACATGCCATAATTCCTCTCATTGTCACCATCTCATTCCTCAGTGTATAATATCTGTTTATTGGTCACCAGCTACTGAAAGCATTTCTCTGACTAACTCATGCACCCTTTTGCTTGACTTCACCTGCAGAAACCGTAACTGAGTGAGACTCAACAAAGCAAGCCTCCCGTGAGATTATTCAGAAACAAGGTATTATCTGCAACCTCGCAGAAAGAGTGGATTTACTTATTTACATTTTACAGAGCCTCGGGTAACAGGAAGAGCTGAGAGAAAGGGCAGGCACAGCGTTCCTGTGGAATAGTAATGTGGTCGAAATTCTCACGAGGTCAAGTGTAAACCGTGGCTTCGACAATGGCAGACTGTCTGCATCTCCAGCCCAACAACACTCCATCATGCAGCCCTCTCATGCAAAGAGACTTTATCTCAAAGCCCGGGAGCTCTGCTTATGTTTACAAAGAAAGTTATTGCAAGAGGACGACACTCAGGAACCAGGTGACAGAGATACAATCAGACAACAATAGAAGCTTAAACCTGATCAGAAGATGTGACCTCCTGATCATGTTTGCTTTACGCCTTTGCATCGTTTTCTGTTCCTCTTTACTATCCTTTGCTGCTTTCTGATTCGCAGGGTTGCTGATATATAGGTTAGGTATTGTATGTCTGCGTATTTAAATGAGTTGCCCTGTAATGTCGTCAAGCACAGACAACAAAAATATAAATAAGCCAATAGCAGTTTTAATGTCATGGCTGATATCAAAATTATTTATTATTTTAATTAATAGTTGATCAAATAATTTATTAAAAATAAAGCATTAAAAAAATGAGGTCATTTGCATTTAAAAGTTAATTTGGACATTAAAACCTATAAACAATAGCTATTATAGGGATTTGCTAAAGACTTGCATTTAATGCTGCTATTAAATTATTAGTTTTTTTACTTCAAGTAGTAGATGCCAGCAAAGTTCATAAAAATAGTGAAAAATAATTTTAATAAGTACAATTAAATATACAATATCATCCTAAACTGGGAAAAATAAAATAAAATAAATTGTGAAATTGGCAAATAAATTTGCAAATAACCAATATTCAGTATTTGGTATTGATTTGGTAAAAATATTTGACTATTAATTTGTTCATGCACATTTACATATACTGTATGTGAAAAGGCAACATTTATTCTAGCAGCATGCAATTGGTTAAAAGTCAATTCTAAAAAACTACAGGCCAAAATATAGAACAACAACAACCACAACTCATCAAACTTGCAAATGAAACAGCAGTGTGTATCTGGGGAATGGAAGGAGTGGCACAACATCCTGTGTGTGCAGTGTGAAAGAAGAATAAATGAAGTGAAGGAAAGGTAATTCAGTGTGTTCCACTGGAGACTGACAAGCCTGTTGTCTACCCTGAAGCAGCTGAGCTGGCATTAACCAGACAGGATGGGTGCGGAGTGAAGCGCTCACTCAGTTACGGGCGGCGGGAATAATGAAGGGACGGCTCGGCAGAGCTGAGCGGGGGGCGAGGATGAGGACGGCCCAGCCATCCAACTGGAGAATTTAATTTCGCGCAGGGGGTCTCTCCTCAACCATGCGCTCGCATGCAGACGGCCTACCTGTGCTGGGGACCTGCTGTACTCCTGAGGCATTATGGATCAGTGTTTCCTGGTTTAGTGAGTGGATGAGAGGGAACGGATGGAGAAAAGTCTCTTGGGTGTCTGTCAAGTATGTTAGGAAAGACTAGTCTCCTGAGGAGTATCTTAACACACTGATACATTCACACTGGCCAAACTAATGCAGTTCTTGGTTTTTGTTGCATCACAGTGAAGATGGTAGTCCTGATACAGTTTTTGTACTCGTGCTACATGTTGAGGAAATGGTCCGAAAATATTAGAATTTGCACGTATTTGTTAAGCATTTTATGTTTTAAAAGTTAATGGAATGCAATCGGCAGTGAAATAGAACTCATTTTGCTGTATGTGCACGCTGCCAGAGATTCTGTTTCTGAGCATTATTATTGCTGCTTTTTAGGCTTCGAATTGTCAAATACATACAGTTTTAAATGCCTATCTTTGCAAGCATCCTCATAAACACAGTAGGTCTTTTGTTAAAGCAAACAGCTGAGAAATAAAACATGCGTAACAGTATATTGGATACAGAGAGCTCTTAAAGTGACAGCAGCCTAATATTCCTGATGTTTGTCATGCCAACACAGTCTCACGATCAATATGTATGTATTCATATGAGGTGGAAACTTTGTGCTAATTCGTACAAATTTGTACAACCTCACTCTTACGATTTTGTATGATTTGTCTAAACCCCAGTGGCGGGTAGGTTTAGGGGCGGGGTTAGGTCTAGATCGAATTAGCCACCTCGTAAAATATGTACCAATTGACGTGAGACTGGGCTGGCCAGTCAACAAAACAGAAAAAATCTGACATATAATAAAAAGACATATGTATAAAATAGCAAAAATAATATACAGGAATAGATTGTTACCGCAGAATACAATTATACTGTGATATATGATGTGGGTCATAGCACCTACAGTCCCTTACTCTAACTGCAAGATAAAAACTCAGAATTGTGAAATGTAAACTTGGAATAGAAGGGAAACAAGATTTTTCAGAATTGTGAGTTTGTATTTATAAATTATTTTATATTTGTCTATATATAACAATAAAAATAGGTTTGAATGGGTTTAAAAAATTCTAATATTTTAGTATTTTTAAACAAATGTATTTATATTACATATATTACAATTTTACTACATAATTAAATACTGCATTTGTTTTTACATACAGCAAAAAGAAAATATCACAGGAAAAGTATAAAAATGTATAAACCTTTTTTAAAAGTGGTGATAAGTTTTCGAAAATGTTTATATATTAAATTGGCATTTGAACCCAGGTCCCGGTGTAAATTAAATGAAAACTGTACAACAACAACAACACGTATACTAATATGCATGTATTTCATATCTTCATCTCACCTAAGGCACCAGGTGAGTCAAGACTGCAAGTGATTAAAAAAAGAAGAATATTCAAGAAACTATACTACCTGACTTCAACACTTTACAGTTGCTGAAAAAAATGCTACAAACAGTACAAAAAAATGGTGCAAGTTAAAAATTGACCTTCTTTAAATTGGTATCGGTCAGAAGAATATTAGTATGTGATCTTTTTCATCTTCTTGTAGGTCGCATTTGACTTGCAATTCATTAACACTGAGCAGGACACTTTCTTTCAGAGACTCATGGACTAACATATTCACTAGAATAAGATCAAACCAAGAACTGTAGTCAAACGCACACATCATTATGGGATGTTAATCACAGTTTCATCTTAGGTCCAGTTTCTCTTCATGAGTTTAAGATGATGATAACTATCTCATCATAGACATTCCCTTATCTGATCCGAGCGCTATGAAGGGTTATTCATTCAATTAGGGATGAGCCATTGAGATAAGAAGCAGATGCTGGGTGTCAGGGATTAGGAGCGATTGCTGTACACTGCATCTGCAAAGGCTGTACTCGCATGTTGGCATCTCACATACATGAACGAGTTTCACACACACACACACACACACAAAATAAAAACAAAAACACACTCATGGGCATTCAAGGGTTTTTGGCTCAAGGGGACAGCTGTGGCCCCCTACATGTGCATGCACACACACTCACTGTGGTTCTGGGTCTGCGGTTTAGTGGACCTGCCAAGGGTTCAGGTCCTTTAAGTGGAAGTAATTGGGGAAGAACACGCTCCATTAAAAACAACTATTTAATACAATAATCATTCAATTAAAAAGCCCTTGTAGCAGCTGCCACAGCTCATTTGTGTCAACCGCATATTTTATTTGCAGAAAGCGCCACAGATTTACCATCACTTTTAACTGAAATATATATCTTAAACAGCAGTTTTCATCGCTCATCATTTAACAAAACCTGAAATACCTGACAATGCATCACATTTGAAGAAAATGATAGTAACCTAAAAGTGAAGATTACAGTCAACTGATGCAGACTCAAAAGTAGCTACTGTAGGTGTCTGAGTTTACCTATCAGGCATTTAAGCATCTATTTGCCCTTTAATATAGGAGGTTTCAATCTGGTAACTAAACTAAACTAAAAGAATAAAGGTTCAGTACAGTCTGAGGATACATGAAGAACTTTTAACACCCATTCACTGAACAAAAGGTTCTTTATAGTTGAGGGCGGGAAATCTTTACATCTGTTATAAGGCTCTTCACACTAAGAACATTTTTTAAAGAATGTTGTTTATAGTGATTTTTGATTATATGACTCAGTATTGACTAATGTAATGAGATTCCATGCTGTAGCATGCTCCTGAACATAACGACTGGCACCTGTAACATATCAACCAACCCGTTAGTCTCTGTCTAACACCCTGTGCAGCGGCATTTGTGTCCATGTGCCTGTGGACAGCTCACTGCAACACTATACAGGAAGCAACCCGGTCAACTTCCTATGGCATTTAAACTGATGGGCCTTTACAGATCACACTGTGTTAATATGGTGCATGTGTATGCATAACAAGCACAGCATTGTACTTCTTATAACCTATTATTTGTAATACATTAAAATGTGTAGTCAGATGTTTGTTTGTTTTTTGAGAATTATTATTGCAATTGTTCTATTTTATTATATTTAAAAAGTGTAATGTATTCAAGAGATTGCAAATACTCCAGTCTTTAGTGTCACATGATCCTTCGTAATACAATAAAATCATCTGATTTGGGTGATCAAAAAATGTTGAAAACAGTTGTGCCGCTTAACATTTTTGAAGATACCTGTTTTTTAAAAAAAAAAAATTGTGGCGTCAAAAATCTTTTAATATATAACAGCCTATTTAATATGAAGAAGGCTTGTTTATTTGACAGGGCTTGTTCTTTGGGTAATCTGTGCAAAGTTTAAACAGTTTTTTCAATTTAGCTTTAATGTGAGCTATTTCTATATGCAATTTGATAATAGTGTTACAAATATCTGAACTATCTGAACGAGATAAGGCTGGATGAGAGTAGAGAGTTTCAATGGCAAAGTTCAATACTTCAAAGGGCAAAGAAGAGCAGACAATTTGCAGAAACCACATGGCATTTGCCAAGGTTAACATTGACAGCATATTAATCACCATCTAGGTAAATGAAAAAGTATAATCCACATTAAAGAGCTTCACATTTACTGTACTCTTAAGTGGCTCATTGTAAAATCTTATCGTGAGGATGATTTTAATCAGATATTAAATATCGCCGGTGTCTTACAAAGATCACTCATCTCTCTGGTGGCGCTTTAGAGAAGGCCCGGTTAATTAAGGAAGTGCGGTCTCATCGGGCTCCTCCACGTTTCAACAACAGATGTCTTTTTATGGCTGCATCCCAGTGAAAGGTAGCACTGAGCTCATGGGCAACACTTAAATTCTGAATCAATCAAAGCCTATTGAGAAGCTTGTAGCTGTATTTGTAAATAACATCGTTTATACTGCATATGCAACAACACTTCGTGATTCAAAAAAAGGAGGTCTGAGTGAAAGTATAAATTTAATATACAAAGTTATAGAGTATCAATAGGTCCCTTTAAGGTGGATATCTTTTAAGACGGTCTGGGAGTCTCTGAAAGACTATGAGGGTTAAGTTCACAGTCATGTACAAATTCATCCCCTGTCCCTGATGAGACGTTCAGTTTTAAGTCGGTTTACGCCACTGTGTTCTCATTCTCTGAACGCAGACCGGCTCGCATTGTGTTCTGCCTGCCTCAGCAAAGAAGCTCATTACTTCCCGCCTTTTGTTTTATTATGTTCAGCAAATTAATAAATGGGGAGAGTGCCGGAAAAAAACAGATATGAAAATGTATACTTTGCATTATTAAAAAGGCACAGCCTCCAAAGGTTACACAGGGCTATTGTGGCACTACAGTGTGTGAAATGTAATTAAGGGGAGGGTGGAAGAGGGGAGAAGATAAAACCTCTGTGGCTGGTACCACCTCCCTCTTGTCATCTTTTTCTTTTTTTTCCTTGTGCGTTGCCTGCTGAAACTTATTCTCTCTGAACTAATTTTGCATGACATATTGCGTTTCTGCATCAGCTATCATGAGGCTACCTGTGAATTAAACAGGGCCTTGATATACAGGCAAATGCGCGGATTACATTTGAGACGTGCAGATACTTCATACTCCTGCCGTGATTTATTAATTCCAGCAAAACAAAACTCACAACATCGCTTACAATTGCATTTGTCTGAGACCAGGCACAAGCAAATGGAGGATGGAAGAGTTATAGGGATGCTTTGGAAAATGGGAAGGCTGGGGAAGATGGATACATGGACAGCTTCCGAGCCGACGGTGAATCCGAATATAGGTGGATGAAGTCAGTCATGTGTCCTTGAATACGCCACATCTTGATATAAATGTTTCACAGCTCATAAATTTATGAGTTAATAAAGGACTTTTTTGGTTACTGCCTTTCTTTACATGATGATAAAATTAGCTGTAAAATATTTCTTCCCATGGAAGCTGGACCATGCTGAACAGATAATTCTTTATTTGATGGTGATGATGTTATTTAGAAGTTAAAGGTGCCATAGAATGCATTGAGAGAATATTTCAGATTGTTCTGATATTTTCATAGAAGGTATGTAGCTTAGGTAAGGGAAAGATGCCCAGAAACAGTTTTACAGGTCCATTTACAACCCTAGAATTTGACCCTAGAATGAAACAGTCTGTTTTTGCCTT
>JAUMHG010000290.1:3769826-3792693 GCA_032359395.1 Enteromius anoplus
CCTCGGTCCCCAGACGTCTGTTGAGTGTTGTAAGAAGAAGGGGAGATGCCACACAGTGGTGAAAATGGCCTTGTCCCTACTTTTTTGGGATTTGTTGACACCATGAAATTTTGAATCACCATGTTTTTCCCTCAAAATGATACATTTTCTCAGTTTAAACTTTTGTTCCGTGATTTATGTTCTATTCTGTATAAAATATTAACATTTGCCATCTCCACATCATTGCATTCAGTTTTTATTCACAATTTGTTTAGGGTCCCAACTTTTTTGGAATCCGGTTTCTATATAGATTAGGGTTGGGTCGATAGACGATGCCATTGTCCATCGCCAACGGCCGATAGACATCGCGATGCTCCACCCCGCAGCAGCAACCAGCTCTCGAAAAACACGCTTAATTTATGGCGGCAAATCCATGGCATTAATAAGCGAGCGCATAACTGATGCTGGCGAGCGTGGTAAATCACTTCCACGAGAGGCAAACAGATGTACATGCGAAGAAACGGGCCCGCAAGCTCATTTCAAACCCTCGGTCGCGCTTATGTCATCCGTGCGCAACTCACACTGTTGTTTTTGTCAGTCCTGGGGCGGGACTTGCTGTTTTAGTTACAACTAAACATCCCGCCGTCTACGACGACGATGCCATCGTCCATCGCGATGTTTCACATTAGACATCGTACGATGCCAAATTAGTCGACATCGCCAAACCCTAATATAGATATATTAGTAGCTGTATTTGCAATCAGATACATAAGTTGCTAACAAGACTGTCGTGTTGCTGACTGTGAAGATGGGAGTTAACATGCTTGATAAATCGAACTGCCAATTTGCAAAATTTACTCCAACAAGCTGGCAAAAAGGTCTACACCATAATGAAGTGCACCAATTAGCTTTAGTCACGGTGTTAGACAAAAGGTCAAAATAAACGAGAAGACGTGTTGTGAAAAAGTACCACAATGGCTGTTACTTTCCAAACAGCATAGAGGACTCCAGAGGTTTCCAAAAAACAGTAGGTAATTCGCTCTCTAATTTTAACACAGGCTGTGTGAGGAAATACACAGACGTGTTCAATTTGGACGGGATTGAAATCACAAAGTGCAGCTGAGAAACAAATTGACCTGACCTCCTCTGGGAGAACTAGTCCTGTCCAAATAGGGCAGATAGGGGTGGAAATGAGCATGTGTCGTCATCTGAAAACAAAAGTCATTTCACAAACAGTGTTTGCTAATAAAGCCTTTGGTAAATGTCAAAGCAAACATCTTTGCTGCGGTCATGTTCTCACAATGAAAAATTATTTTACAACGTTTTTGTTCCGTTCATTTGAACTTTCTATTCATCAAAGAATGCTGCAAATTAGGAAAGTACAAACGGTTCGATCAAAGATATAAAATAGCACAACTTAATAAGGCTGATAATAATCAGAAATGTTTCTTGTGCAGCAGATCTGCATATAACAAGGATTTCTGAAGGACCATATGACACTGAAGAGAGTTCATGATGCAGATTCGATCACAGGAATAAATTATTATCATTAATTATTAAATTACTAATATATATTTTTGAATCTTATTTTAAATTGTAATAATATTTCACAGTTTTTCTCTTTTTTAAGTATTTTTAATCAAATAAATACAGCCTTGGTGAGCAGAAGAGACTTCTTTTAAAAATATGACAACCTTTAAGCGTATACATAAATAAAATGTACAGTATATAATAATGAACATATGAGAACTTATTAACATTAACATTTTGCTGTTCATTGTTGGTTCATGGCACCAAATACCAGAAACACCTATTATGAAATAAAATATGGCCAATTATGAATTCATGCTGACTTGAAGCATATGTTTACCGTTTCCTGTCCCAGCAAAATACCAGATTTTTATCGGCCTGATTATAATTCATCCTGTTTTCTGGCCTCCCGTTGTTCTCTTATTCTTTTGGCCCTTTATGCTAAATCTAATTTCCTCAAAGCTTTTATCTCAGATGATTGTCAGTTTGTGTCTTTTCTTTGTTAAATATTAACGTGCCGTTTCTGACCCTACGATTTCAAGTTCTGATAGAGAAGTTTTTTTATGTGACTTCTTCAAACATCGCTCGCAGCGCAAATGTAAAATCCCGTAGAGATGTCAACGAAGACAGCCATGAGCGAGTGAACCGGATGGGGACAAGAAAAGAGCAAGTGTGTTTCAAAGCGAGCCTTTGACTGTCGGTGCATTGTTGGGAGTCGGAGGCAAGGACACGTCAGCGTGTGTCCTTTATTTAAAGCTCTGCTCTCCTGCTTTTATCAGAAATCTCTCAGACTGTGAGATATCTGCATTCACTTCTTGGCTGTCATTGCGATCGACAGTTTTTTTTTTTTTTGCAATGAAAAAAGCTGATTGTGCATTAGAAAGAGGCTTCCTGACAGGTTTTCTCCAGTATATAACCTCTAAATTCCATATGACTCATTCTTTAGGGTTGTTTATGAACAATGCCCCTGATGTCGAGCCGCGCACGAAACCCATCGTTAATTTTCCATAAGCCTTGTGGATGTGCGACCCACGCTGACCACAATTCTGATGAAGAGTGTGTGTTTATGTGAGATTACTGTTGTTTATGTACAACCCCAGTTCCAGAGATGTTCATCGACCAATAAAAAAACAGAGTTTGTTATTAATCTAAACATTTACAGTAGGTGGCTTGCATCCTATAAATGATCCTGTTATCTTTGTGTATAAAGTTTAAGTGTTGTTGACTACACACACACTGCTGTTTAAAGGTTTCTTATGCTCATCAAGGTTGCATTTATTTGATACCAATACTGTGAAATAACCTCAACCCTAACCTGATCCTAACCCTTTTTAATGTACTTTAAAATATAATATAAAGTACTTTTCTTTTACTCTCCAGTATACTTTCCAGTGGCATCCAATCAAAAGTGTTCACCGAGAAGCTGAAAGTGCTGACTTAGCCAGAGAACCCCATTTTTCCAAAACCCCGCCTTCCAGAGACATCAACCAATCCAATGCCTGCAAACACAGACATGCAAAATGACTGACAGGCGGAGAGCGTTTTTGATTGGCTTAAAACTTTCAGATTCTTTTTTGCTGATTACAAGGCATTGTGTTGACACATAGATGTGTGATTTCTCAGGACACCTATTTCAGTGATATCTGCCATGGCCATTTTATGAGCGATATTCCCTGAAAAACACTTACAGCCGCTTTAATACCAGATGTAAAAACTCCTATCGGTCTCAAATGACCGTTTGTGATGGCATCACCCGAGACAGATGTTAATTCAAGCAGCAAACAGAGCCCTGGAGTGTGCGTCTGTGTGTAATTGAAAGCTCTCTCTCGTTCTCCAGGTGCTGTTTTTGCTCTTGTTGGCCATGCCGGAGGCGTTGAGCAGGGAGGCGGTTGTAGACATCCCGCTGGCGTCATCTCTGCTCTCTCTGCCCTTCTACCTGCTGTCTCTGTTCGGCTCGGCCCTTCATGTGCTGGTCTGCACCTCCGCCGGGGGCCCCTGCTACCTCTGCTCTCTTCCTTGGGTCCTAGTGTTCACCGTCATCCTCTTTTCCTCTGCCTTCACGTGCGCTGTGGTTAGTATGGCAGCGAGGAGGGTGCCAACCAGCAACAAGACCCCAACTAAGGTGAGTAAAAGATGGTAATCATCAAATGTAAAAAACAAGTTCCATCCCCTTTTGTCCTCTCCTGATTCAGATGAAACAACTTTTTCACAGATGAAGGCATTATTCTAGATTATGGGCTCATTTCAGAAGGTTTAGCTGAAAGCAGTGGTTAAAAGTATAAAACCTCTTAGTGATGGATTCATGTCACTGTTGAAATCAACAGTACCCAGTGAATAAATCATGAGCCATGAAAATAAATAGGCCATTTTTTACTAGTATTTGTTAAAAAAAAAAAAAACATTTCATTGGTGGGACAAACAAACAAAGCAATGTTTTGCCATCGTGTTTACACTTTTTAGGGAAGTCAACCTGTGAATGTGTGTCTTGTAGTCGTCTCTGCACATTAGGCTGTGATGGGAGAAAGTTTTTGAACATCAGAAGCATCACACAGAGCAGCTTTATGTCTCTGGAGAACCAAGCAGAGTTTCAGATTTTCCATTTTGCTCTAAACACCAAAAACAAACCCTGATTGAAGTTTTATCCTTGGCAGTTTATTTAAGGATGAGTAGAGAAGCTCTCTGGTTACTTTAGACACAGGCTTTGCTGCATTCGCTATGTCCTTTTATTTGTTTAAAGGTCATGAGTGTACAGGAGCTGTTGTCAAAAGATGGCTTTGGCAATAAGCCTGTTAAAGATGTCCCAAAAAAAAAAAAGATTCATTTGCAAGATTCCTTTAAGAAAACAATAGGAAGCTTCATGTTAATCAAACTTTTGGAGGAAATTGTAAGCAGTCTTAAGCACATTTCTTTGTTAGTTTGAGATTGAGCTGCATGATGTATGTGATTTTGGTCTCCATGATGAATGTGAGATGAGAATGTGACCGTCATATCAGCCTTCTCTTGCATCTCTTGGGATAGAAATGTCATCATTAAACATCAGTGAAGTTTATAGCACTAGTAGGGTCTCACAAAAAAACATTCCGGGTAATATTTCATCCACACAATCATAAGAATGGAAGAAGTTGTGTTCTTTTATCTTCATTGCATTTTTTTTTTTTTTTTTTATAAAAGTATAAAATAATTTATTAACTAACCAAATGCAAAGCTTCCATGAAGAAAACTTATCTCGGAGTGTCGCAACTGAACCAATCAGGATCAAGTATTTTACAGAGCTGCGTAATAAAATACAGCAAGTCTTAATTCCTAACTTCTTAAAGAGGTAGTTCACCCAAACATGAAACTACATTACGTCATTAATCACTCACCCTCATGATGTTCCAAACCTGTAATAACTTTGTTAATCTTAAGAAAACAAAATTAATCAGTGATTGCATAAAAAATATCTTCATTTGTGTCTTAAGTCGCTGGGGTATTTTGGAGCAATAGCCAAAAATACATCGTATGGGTCAAAATTGTATATTAATGTTCCATGAAGGCATTTAGTCAATTTCTTACCGAGAATATATTAGTACTATGCATTGACAAGATCTTCATTTGGACAACTTTAAAGGTGATTTTCTCAGCATTTCGATTTTTCTGTGCCCTCACATTCCAGATTTTCATATAGTTGTATCTCGGTCAAATGCACCATCCATCCAAATCATACATCAATGGGAAGCTTATTTATTTAGCTTTCAGGTCATTTATAAATCTTAATTTCGTAAAATTAACACTTACGAACAGGGTCACATATAAGGGCGAGTAATTAATGCCAGAATGTTAATTTTGGGGTATACCTTTAACAAATAACAGAGACCAAGCAGACCAAGAAACACCTCCGCTATGTTTACCAGTGTGTACTTTAACATCAACAAATATGAGCACGAACTCTTTATCAAAACATCATTCATTTAAAACATGATTAATCCAAGAGGAATCCAGGAGCTCTTTACTTATTCATGGACGCACCGACAATAAACTGCTGCCTGTGGTGTTTGTAAAACCTTGAGTAACCAATATTGCATGAACACCATGTCTTAAAGCGAGCTATCAAAGGACAGACTAAGGGAGGAAAAGAGAGAGAGAGAGAGCAACACAATGCAGCAAAAGCAGATGTGTCATTAATTCATCACAATTTCCCCATCCAGCAAATCAACCATAACTCCTTCAAAAACAGACAGAAACCTTGGAGTCATGATTGATGATCAGCTGACTTACTCATATCTTTCTCAGTAGATTTGCTTTAGTCAACATCAAGAAGAACAGGCCCTTTCTTACAACTCCTTCAAGCTCTTGTTCTGCCCAGGCTGGACTATTGTAACACTCTCTTAGCAGGTCTTCCAGCCAGTTCTGTCAAACATTTACAATCAATCCAGAACGTGGCAGCAAGATTCATATTTAATGAGCCTAATAGAATGCATGTCACACCTCTGTTCATCAGTTTGCTGTGGCTACCAATAGCTGCTCGCAGAAACTTCAAGGCATTAATGTTTGCCTATTAAACCACCAAGCCTCCTTGTTGAAAGTCCTGCCCAACTTAGTCCTCAGTCCAAGAATCAGCTAAAAACACGTCGCATCTATCTTATTTGACCTTCTAGTTCTAGCAATCTCAATTCTAATTCTATTCTTTAAGAAATCCCTTTTTTGTACTCGCACTTGGTGCATTTACTAACGGCTTGTTTTCTTAAAAAAAAAAAAAAAACTAAAAGAAACTATTCTTTTTGTATTTTACCCTTTTCGTTTTACTTGTTATACAATTAACAAAAGCATAAAAGGCCTCTGACACTCCACGAGCTTGCTCTATTCTGTTTTCGTTTTGTTTAATGTACAATAAAAAACCTTGCTATTGTACTGTGTTAGGCTAACTGAGACTTGTCATAACACGTGCGTATCATTGCTCTTTGGTTGATTATGATTGCTTCCATTGTCCTCATTTGTAAGTCGATTAGGAAAAAATGAATTAAAATAAGAATTATGATGTCAGCTTTTTTGATTTTTAATGACCTTAGCTCATTTTAATGTATTTTTGTCTTATTTAAAATAAATGTAAGTTATCTTGAGGCCCCAGGTAAGAGATTTCAACAATGTCAGCATCCTTCTGTGATGACTTTGCGTTATAAAGGTGAAGTTATGAAAAATGAATGGATTCAAATACAATAGCAGCAAAGCTATTCATAAAGCATGTTTGAGCTGTTTTATTTGGTACGTTACTTAAACTGTCAGTCAATCAGTAGGTGTTTAGGCAGCGATGTTAAAAAAGAAATATAAACCCGATTTAATCCAGAAACCAGACAGCTGTCAAAGCTTATTGCCATTATTACCGTATTATTGATAGCTTTCAATCAATAATTGCAAGTTATTTTACAGCGTCCCAATCCAAATCTAAGAATCTAGGGTGCTATCAAACTTATGTAGGAAACTGTAAGCAATCTTCAACACATTCCGTTGTTTGTTTGAGATTGAGCTGCTGTTTTGCTCTCCATGATGAATGTGAGATGAGAATATGACCGTCAAATCAGCCTTCTCTTGCATCTCTTGGGATAGAAATGTCATCATTAAACATCAGTAAAGTTTATAGCAGTAGTAGGGTCTCACAAAAAACATTTTGGTTCATATTTCATCCACACAATCATAAGAACGGAAGAAGTTGTGTTTGGCTCACAGTCTTCTCTCTTCATAAAAACTCCTCTTAATAATGCATAACTGCTTTTGGCCTCCTCCAACAGCAAAGACACGGGGAAAGATTTCAGGGATAAAAAAAGAATTTGCTCCAGAGTTAATGAGATAAGAAGAGGACACCTCTTTTAATTACCTCTTTGCAGGAAAGAAAGATCTCCTCCTCTCTCTCTTTCTGTGGCACGCGGGAGAAAATTGCTGACAGTCAGAGGTGAGAACAAACAGAACGATCATTAGAGAGAGAGCGGTGCGGCAGAGGGGAAGAGCAATAAGGCAAGGAAGTGACTGTAAGACAAGTCGAGTGAAAGTTTTGCAGCATCACTCCTCGATTCCCAGTCGAGTTCCTGCCACCTTCCAGACGGCTGTCTGTTATTTTGAAGCATCACTCATGCTCAATATTTAATGAGCAAGTTTTTTGCCCTGGTTTCCATCTCTGGTGGCAAGAGCTCGGTGTCATGCACAGGGGATATGTTGGGCTCTAAATTAAACGCTGGCATTTAGGAGCATTCAGGTTGAATAAAGAGAAGTTGTCTGGCCTAAGGCGTCTTCAAGGGGCCGTATCATGGAAATCAGGATTTTTCTGACTCGTTTGATGTACTGTGTATTCTAGAGACTGACACGCACTCAAGTGCTCGTATGACAGCGAAGATCGTTTGTGAAAACACACTAATGATTTATGTGATTGGTGATGATGGCATATTTGGGTTAGGACAGCGGTTTTAATATGCAATCTAAATATTAGATTTTTAACTAAAAGAGAATAAGAAATGTTAATAAAGTTGAAATAGTTTGTAGTTACACTTTTTTTTTTTAGCTAATTAAGAAATGTTTCATTATTATGTATTGAACTATATTAATAAGAATAATTTTTCTTCCTGTTATACAGAAAGGGTACAAATGAAGCCACTTCATGGGTTACACAGTTTTAAAGAATTTTATTTATGTGGTTTTTGGTATAAAACACACACACACACACACCTCTAATTCACTAGAAAAATTTACGATATTTATGGAAAGTGCGTGCTATAACTTTTGAAGACAATCATTCAGTTCCCTGACTAAATTCCGATCTCAAACTACATTCCACCTAAACGCTCAGCTTTTTGCTTTACATGTCAGCAGGTTCATGTGACATTTGCAGAGGGACAGCAGCTACAGGTCACCGTTGCAGGCTCTCATCCGGATTTATTCTGGGCTGAATCATAGCAAGCCCCGGGCTGTCTTGATAAATAGCTACTACAGGCAAATGGAAGAGTGTGCTCTTTGACTTCGTAGGTCATGCTGCCTTGTTGTGGGGACATGGACTAATGCGCTCTGAAGTGTTAAGTTATTATGGTGAAAACTAGACCAGCGCTCTGTAAGCGAGGAAGTCAGGTAGAAGGAAAAAAGCGGAACGGAAGAAGAGGAAAGGGAGAAGGTCACACAAGAAGGAGAGAGAGTGAACAAATGAGCAGCTGAAGAGGACAAGTATCACTGTGATGATATTAAAAGAGGGGAAATCGCTTTCTGGTGACTATGGCGAGGAATGCAAGAGAAGAACAAGAAAGAGAGACTAAAAATCCATGTAAGAGCTTTGACTCTCAAACCGTCTCATTCACAGATCATTATATTTTGTATTAAGTGTAACAGAATAAATGAGCTGCTACAGTGTTTAAAAAAACACAAAATTTGGCCGGTCAAAGTGCAAAAAGGGAGGGATTTTTTCCCCATGATAGTCAATCACAGCCATCACTACGTTTTACCTCTGAATATATATAGTCCAATCATCATCAAGTCATGTGTAGCACGGCTCACAAATGTGCCTGAGCGTTTTCATAGAGCTGGACTTCCACACAAACTTGTTTTTTTTTAACTGCAGGCACTGCAATGCAATCTCTATGTGTTCTTGCACTAAACCAGAATCAGAATAAGCTTTATTACCAGGTATGTTTACACATACAAGGAATTTTGGAGAAGCTTCACAGTGCAACAGAATGACAGCGACAGGACAGGACCCAGATGATAAAAAGAATAATATACAAAATATGCTTCCATCATGCAACCTTAACTTGTGCAGCGATTGGTGGGAACAAACATACCTCTAATAATAAGAAACATGATCAAGTGAAACCTAGCACAGCTTTTAACTTTAATGAGTGAGATTTCCATGTCAGTCCCTTCCAGTATTTTAGCAAACCAAGAACAGTCGATTATGGTACACAAGAATATAAACTGGTTAGCATAAATCTTGAATCTCTTATGAAAATAAGGGTTACACTATTTTACAGTCCACTTTAGACATTCTATTAACTGTAAGTAACTTTGTAACTACATGTCAACTAATTTGAATTAATTCACAACTACATGTCCATTAACTCTCAGAGTAGACTGTTAGGGTAAGTTTAGGGTTAGTAGAATAAGTTGACATTCACTTGCAAAGTTTCTCACACTGTAAAAAATGGCGGGGATTTTAATGGTAAAAAACTGGGAAAATGCTACGGTAAAACCCTTTTAAATGGTTAATGGTATATTCCTATTAAATTTACAGAGAAACACCGTAAAGTGACATTTGTTCATTCCCAGAATTCCCTGCATTGAATCTTAAATTTTGTTTGAATTTGATGTTTTTTCTTTAAAATAACTGTTTTTTTTTTTTGTTTTTTTGTATCAGTTATGTTTAGTAGGGTTGTGTGTTACATGTAATGTTGTTAAATGAATGTTTATTGAACATTTCAGTTTAATAATTCTTACCATGATGGCCTTGGTTCATCATGTGACTTTCTCATCACCACCTGCATTTGGTTATCAGTGTATTTCAAAGGTACAAAATAGATTCCAGTGCTTTCATAGGTTGGTACTGTATATTAACATTGACATCAGTTATTATGGTTTATTATTAGAAATTGTGGTATTTAACTGTTAATTAAACATAAAACCATAAATAAAAAAAA
The DNA here is from genome assembly GCA_032359395.1 of Enteromius anoplus. Lineage (NCBI taxonomy): Eukaryota > Metazoa > Chordata > Actinopteri > Cypriniformes > Cyprinidae > Enteromius > Enteromius anoplus. Next base: position 3,779,981 of record JAUMHG010000290.1, read on the forward strand.
ATATTGTTACTGTATTTTTCAAGGTTTTATTCTGGCAACCACGATTGCTGTTTTTTTTTTTACCGTACATTTTACGGATTTGTTTTTACAGTGCATAGTAAACATTATGTTGCATGTTGTGGACACATCAAAATAAATTGAAGATATTAAGCAGACAGTTTATTAATACTCTGACTGCTAATTGACATTTATTTGCAAAGTAACTTACTTAATGTCTAGAGGACTATCGAAATAAAGTGTTATCAAAAATTAACCATTGTTTCATTATAGTGAAAGTGTAGTAAGTGTATGTTTTCATGCATATTGATTACCATTTGTATAACCAAAAACCATGGTAAAGCTATGGTAAGTGTAATAAAACCATGTGGTTACCGTGATTTAACTAACCACGGTATGGTTGATTTACTGGTTGTCCTATTGTAGTAATCAATTTATTGGCTTGAAGCTTAAATAGTTTTAATGTTTATTACACTATATTTTTCACTGCAAATAGCTTACTTACACATTGAAAAATAAGGTTGACTATATGAAGATGCAAGCATGGTAATGCTTTTAAAACGTATTGTATCTCTCTCTCTTTCTGTTTATTATGTAAATGAGCAGATTGCAAATTTCCCGTTCTTTGGCCCCATGCTGAGCTTAAGTCATTATGACAACCAGTGTAGATAAACCCGATATTGACAACAAACAGTTTAAATCACTTGCGAAATATCAGTCCTAGAGATTGCGCTCACACACATACACATGCAAATTGAGTGCTGTGTGACCAAAGACAGAGAAACCAGAAGAGATGGGGACAAGGAGGAGGAGGACATTCAGTAAAATCCACAGAGAAAGGAGGAGATGTAAGTAGTTATTTTTTGAAAATGAAAATTGCGAGTACAGTATCTAGCACAGGGGCCTGTACTACACAGTGTTGCCTTGTTAGAGCGCATTGTTTGGCGGAGGAGCGCTGTTTGTTTATCCAAGCTCAGTTGAATAATGCAGTAGTAACTCAACTCTCTGAGTCTCCTGAGCAAAAGCCTCAGCACCTGTCAGAGATCTGCTTCGCCTGTCGAGAGAGATGCAAAGACGAAAACACGCCATTGTTACAAAGCCAAATAAAGTCCAAGTAATCGCTTACAGATGGCAAAAACAAATCACAGCTGTTAATTCCACGTGAAACACAAAATATGAAATATAAATGAAGCTCGAGGGGAAAAGCAAAAGCAAATCTACAAATCCAACCACCAATATCTCTTTATTACAAAATATGAAAACGTGCCAGATTGTGATAAACAGAATATTGCCCTGCAAACACTCCTGGTACATTAATGCCAGGGTCCTTATTTAGGAAAGAAAGGGACTAAACTGAAAGATAGATTCGATTAATTCACCTACGAATGAAAATTACTCTTGCTTTGTCGTTCCACAATATAGTTTGCTGGGGAATACATAAACAGCATCCAGATTTATTCCCAGGATTGTTCATATAACCAAGGGCTGTCAAGCTTAAGAAGGCACAATCGTTAACAAAGCAACATAAAAGTTCTTAGCTTTAAAACATTAGTAAAACTGTTAGTGACATCAAATCTGCAACCAATAACTGCTATATTTTGTTGTGGCTGTTTTGATAATGGTGGGGTTTTATGTGACAGAGATATAAAAAAAAAAGTAATTGTCTATGTAAAATATTTACAAATATATATTTAGCATTTCGTACAAAAATAACAGCATACAAATTTGGAACGACATGAGGATGAGTAAATAACAACAGATTTTTCATTTTTGGGTCAACTATTCCTAGGTGCAAATATAGGGCAAAATTGAGATAGAAAGGGGAAAAAGTCAGATTCAGTGATGTGCCTGTGATGTCACTACACTTTAAGAGCACAAAGGCTCTGCTATGCTGTCTGACAACCCTGTGTTGAGAGGTAAAAAGAACACCTGTCTACTGTCACCAGTCTTCACAGCTCTGCCATTGCCCAAAACTCACAGATAAGTCCCCATGAACGGTACACACTACCTCTCCTCGCTCATACACCGTCTGCAGCCTTATAGCATGTAATATAGCTCAAGGTTGAAGGTGAGAAATACCGAATGGATTGTTGTTGAAAGGTTTTGTTGAGAATGTTGCGTTTAAAGAGGGGACTGTGGCATGTGATAATTAGTCCAGCTATTTACACAAGCGTGAAGAAAACAAAACGTGGTGGTTTCAGAGCTCAAAAGTTTTAATTGGATTCTCAAAAGAGAACTTCATGTTAATTGTATGGGCATTAGCAAGTGTTTCAAAACTATTTGTCTTGTAGTCTTTGTTTTTTAAGCTGTAAATGCCAGGGGAAAAAAAAAACACCTGGAAAATAAATCTGTTGAATCTTGATTTATACAAAAACCAAGGCCAGATCAATTTATTTTTCACACTAAATTGCCATTGAATAGCACCTCATTAGAAACTTTGAGGTTAAAGGAACCTGGCAGTAGCGTGCATCAAAAAATTACAATTACTGTATGTTATTTACATCTATTCTGGAATAAAAAGAGACAATTTAAAGATGTGTTTATGTTTTTAAAAACAATTGCATAAAAGTGGTCTATACAACGTACCCTATATTTGAAGTCATCTGAATATGATTGTTTTATACCAAGAATAGATTGAAATTTAGTATTACTAATTTTGTTTTATATAAATATATAGGTAAGCTGCAGTGTGAAAGTTTTGCCTCTTTGTTGCCATCTTTGTATGAAACCTGCAATTGCAGTTGTTTGCTGAATTATTTCTTTATGTTGCGGATTCTAATGGTTCAAGGAGTATGGTGTGGATACTGTACTTCAGCATCATATATTCTTGAATGCATGACCCAAATAAGAAATCATACTGTCATCTGAACAAGTAAGTAACAAGTCTGCCACTTTTGTTCTGATCAACCGAGGAAAAATGTTATTCAAATTAGGGCTGCACGATTTATCGTACCCACGATCAGTTATTAAATATCGTCGCGATTTTACAGTATAAAGACTAAACTGTTTTTATGGATGGAGTTTACAGATTGGACTGTGTCACTATGACGTTACTGCGTCTAGATTGCAAGCGCTTTCTGAAGCAGTAGAAGAATAGCAGAGGGCTGCAAGATAATCATCACGCGACATGTAATGCGCATCTCGTCAGTTAACCTAATGGAATTTACCGCTGATTACAAAACCGGCTTTACTTGGACCAACTTGAGGAAGGTGCAGAAGTGCGATTGTTAGTTACAAGTTGATGTAAAAGAGGCAGTTTAATTTTATTTATTTACACAGCTGTATTTATATTAATTCACAGCAAAGAAAAACTCCCCATTCTAAACATGTTTGGTTTGTTTGTTTTTCTTTATTTGTGGCTGTAAAGTGCAATAAGAATACACAAGTGACTAAAAGTTCAATACCAAAGGAATAATCATCATTATTAATCGTGATAAACATTTTGAGCAAGATAATCATGAAAATAATTGTTTCTGTTATCGTGCAGCCCTACTATCAATGGTGATTAAATCTAATGGTCTGTTATCACATCAAACTATTATTGTTCCATGAAGATTTCAATTTCTCTATAGTCAAATTGTCATGCCATTTGGGTTTTACATAAATCCAATCTTTTAATCCAAATCAAATTAATCAAAAACCAAGTGACTTAAACCTGGTACTCTTTAAAATACAAAACTTGTAATCCCAGTTAGGTTATCTGTAATTATAGGTACGTTGAAAATTGAAATATAATCTTATTTGTGTTTGAAAAACACAGAATCCTTTCTGGATTACAAGCTGCCATCAGAATGATAAATTTAATGATTCCAGCTGCTGTGAGAAAAGGCCATAAACCAGGGATCCTCAAATCTTGCCCACACAATCCACTTTACTGCAGAGTTTAGCTCTAAGAAAAAACACTTAACTCAAAAAAGCTAAACTAAAACACTGCGCTCCGGTGGATACCCCCGCGGCACCCAGTAATCCTGCTCTGACCCCCGCCAAGGTACCAAATGCTCAATCGGCAGCCTTTGTTGAGCTGGCCGCGGGAGAGGGGCACCTCTTTGGGCGACGTCGATGGCATATCCGTCCCCACTCCCGGAGGAGGGCCAAGAGCTTCTGTGTATACGGAAAGAGCAAGTCTTAACAAAATCGCCCTGGACCCAGGTTCCTACCACTCCTTTCCGCGATCAGTCAGCGAACCTGCAAGCTCTGCCCCGGGAGGAGGCAGATTCTGTAGAGCTGCGGGCAGGGCGACACCCCTCACCTTCGCTAGGTTTTACAGAAACAAAGGACCTCTGCGTAGAGGCCACGTCTTCTCGCGTCCTCAAGAGGACAGCAGGTGAGCGAGAGGACCGGCTGGTGCCGGCTTGCTGCGCCGCTCCCACGGAACCGGTGCTTAAATATCTCAGTGTTCCCTTGAATGTGCGTAACCTGAGTCCTCCCTGTCCCTCAGTCGGACTAGAGCGGAGTGGCTCCGGCTGTGCTTCCTCTGGGTTTCCTTCGCCCAGAGGTGTAGCAACAAATCTCAATATTCCACAGTGAGACAGAAGGCTGTGTTTCCCTTCAATTATATCCATAATCTTATCGATATATTGTATTTCCTTGTTCCACAGGCAAGAACTTGTACTATTCATGTGCTCCGCCCTCAACCACCTGCTTCAGAGAAAGCAACTCTGTCTGCCCCCTTTATTGGGCCACAGAGGGTTGAGAAGGTTATGTGCAGATCCTCCACTGACGAACTTGAAAAGTATCTCGCCTGTTTGTGGGGGGTCTCCGTGTAACGCGGTCTTAAAGTCGTGGCCTGTTCCATGGGTGTTCCCATATGTAACGTCGAAGTGATTTGACTGAAAGGGTAACGTCTAACGTCTAACCTAGACGTTTTATCAGGTTTGGAGCTAAACTCTGCAGTTGGTTGGATCTCCAGGGTAAGATTTGAGGAACCCTGCAATAAACGATCCTCCACCTGCAGCATCCTCACATGCGATATAGCCTACTAGTGTTTATTTATTTACTTGATCATTTTTTGAGGGACCAGTTGGAACAACGTGTGTCCGTAGCCACGCTCCATCCAAACATAATTATATTAGACATTCCACCATGGTAGAAACTCAGGGACCATAACCTTTCCTTCTTATCCACCAGACCGGATGTCCTCCATCAAATTAATCAAACGCTGACATCCTACAACAGTGAGCACAGCGGCAAACTTCAGAGCTCAGTCGAACTCCCAACCCCAAAGTATACTTAATTTGACAAAGTATCTGTAATAAATCACACACTCATTCTAAAATAACCACTCCATTTATATTCAGATATTAAAGGGCTGGACATTCTCCTTTAAAATGTAGAGTTCACTTTGGATGGAGAATAAGAGAGACCACTGTAATGACTACCAGATAGCTGTACTCTCCGAGAGGGCCATACATCATACTTTAACAAGTACCAATCAACACATCTACACTCCGTTCGCCCTCCCCGTCCTCTTCTTCAGTCTGCTGGGTAACTTGTGGAAAATTGTGTGTGGAATACTTCCATGTGGGCAAGAGCTGGTGACCTGCATGCGATATTGCTGTTGATATTTTTATAATGTCAATAAAAATCGCTCGAGATGAGAATCGGCACTTGTTATATTCGCTCAATCTTTAGTGACTCGATTAAATAGCAAGATACAAAATTAAACACTGACAAAGGCATGGTAATCAGTTACAATAATCAATAACAGATATTTGACTCAGATTAGTCAATAGTGTTTCATACTCATTTATAAAAGATTTCTATGTTATTTAATATATGAATTTATATATTCTTTTGTAAATGTTAATATCAAAGGGCCCCCGTTTAAAAAAAAATGGTGACTGATTAAATATGTGTGGGTTTGTGAAAGAGAGAGAAGCAGATGAGAAAAATTGGCATCAGTGGAGTGAATGAAATATTAAAGCCCTCTAATGAAAAATAGGAGGTTTGCTTTTTCACTTTACACTTTTAAATGTATTTATTAATTTATAGTTTTAAATCACAGCAGTTTCATTTCTGGCTGAGGAGCATCAAGCAAAAAGGATGGTTTAAAATTTTAATGAATAAACAATGTCCTTTCGCTGAAATGTTACATGGGTCTTTGAACAATGCACCAGCAGCAATTAATCAATACCAGAAGAAAATTACATTTCATATTTAACAGAATATGAACTCTAGCTTAATAAATGATATCTTCTTTTAATTTAATTGGCGTCAGCTCAGATCTAGCAGATTGCTAATAAAATTCAGGATTTCCATATTTAATGATGCATGCTTTTCCTGCTAAATTTTACAGGGGAAATGTTGTCTTTAATGAACCTTAGAGACAATCCTAATAGACATTGTCTTTAACAAATGTAACTTTGCCTACATTAAAGGTCCTTTGGTTGAATCTGCTGATTTAAACGCATTTATAGAGGGCCGGCGAATTATGATGTTCTTCCTACTGTTTTTGTTTGCTGTATTACTGCTGCATTATCCATTATTCGGAATAGCACAAAATTAAATAGCCTCTTGCAAGCTACTTTTCTCTCTCTTCGCTTGGGTTAAAAGGCACGGTTCATTTTGGAGGAGTCTGCAGCGAAAATGGGAATAAATGGATGTCAATTTCCATTTTAAATTGGTAGCCAATGACCCATGGAGGAAGCCCTTTCCACCACAGACAGACAGAATAACTCGAATTAGAAGCGCCTGACATTTCAGTTAATTGCTGCGAGTGTGGCCGGCTTCAGCAGTCACCTCCAAACCAGGTTCAATTAAGTCTTCACCTTTGCAGCTGAGTGTTTGGAGGGGAGGAGAGACGGAAGACTGTTAGGAAGAGTGATGCTCTGACTGAGGATACTGACAACTCGGGCGTTCTTGCCCAATGAAGTCTCAATAGTTGTTATGAAGTGTGAATCTTGTTTTATTTTGGCAGAGAGCTGAATCTGTGTGGGGATAAAAACTTATGTCTTTGACTTGTGAGTCTTTTTGACAGCATATTTCAAACGTGACAACTTTCATCAGCATTTTCAAAAGATAAAGCTGAACATTATCCACAAATGGTACTGTGATGTTTCCCGGGTTCAAACTTCAGTAATACAACAATTACTTTGTATAACATGAGTATTAGGCCTACTCTGTATAATGCAATGTATTGCATATTGGCTGCATCTGATAAATATTCTGATAAACATTATAAATAAAAAAACCTCTACCTGGTCTCACGGCATAAACGTACCTTGGTGCACTTTTTAGCGAGACACAAAATATGTACCAACATGATTTGTCAAGTACACAACTTTAAGCATGTTTCCTTATCAGAAATGTATGGAATCCAGTTTTTGAAAATAAAGTTGAAAAGTGAGAAAAAATTATGTGCAATATATGGTCAAATTCTGATATACACTTAAAAATTATGTGAAACGAGAAATAAACATTCACAGTATGAGACAAAGTCACATTGTAAGATATAAATTGCTTTGTAAGATTTAAAAGTTACAAAGTTTGATATAATGTAACATTATGAACTATACATTTCTATCATTAACATTATAAATTGTAATTATAAATGAATAATTAAACATATTTGAAATTGTTAAAGTATACAAGCTATATTTAACTGTTGGACACAAAGTAGTAACTACAAGGAATAAAGTCATAATTACAGTCCCTTAACACAATTACTCAATTTTAAGTCACATTGTTTGATATAAAGTCACATTATAAATTATAAATTATGAGAAAAATTATTTCTATAAATTATTCTATTTAAAAAACATATTGATATAGCTTTGTATATGTAAAAAGTAATATTTTTTATATGAACTAAAAATTTGATACAAAGTAGCATTTGCAAGAAAAAGTCGCAATCACCTTATTTTAATTATTTAGAATGTTTTTATACAAGGCAGAAACTAACTTCTATACTGTAATAATCAGCTCTCAGTCAGAACAAAAACAGTTTTCCCCCTTTAAATGAGCACAAAAAAGACACACACCCCCTCTCTTAGCAGTCAAACCCCTCTCAATGCCCACATTACATTAATATACAAAAACACCATCGCAACAAATGAGGCTATTGAAGTCTCACATTGGCAGCTAAATCATTCTAGTAGGATCAGAGGGGGAATTGTTTAAATTGGCTTTCATTATTCAAGGTCTGTATATGATTTGCGCTGGCCCTCTAATTACTAGGGGTACTGACCACCGGGAGCAGTTGACTGAGGCAATGCTAAATAGGTTTACCTGCAACAAGATTTGAAGGTCAAACTGTTTATCGCTGTGCCTCTCTCTCGGCCATCCAAGTAAAAAAAAAAAAGACAAAAAAAAAAAAAAGATGACGTTGTTTCGAATTTGGGCTGATATTTTGCAGATGGTTTGGCAAGCTATTGAAACGCGTATAGTAAATCAGTTTACGGTAATTTAGGTGGCAAAATGATCAAAAAGAGTGTGTAATTTCTCATGGCATAATGATTATACCCATGTCTTCCAGGCATTAGACATCTAATACTTTCTTCCTTTTGAACCATTAGTTCTTTCTCTACTTGCAAAGTCAATCAGGTCATTAGTCAGAACAGAAAGTGCTGTAAAACTCCTGGTGCATACTAGCTGGTCTAAGAAAGCACTACTTTAGGTTAAAAGTGACACTTTAACTGCAGTGCATGACCTTATTTTGAGCTTGGTAATGGTTTTATCTTTTGTCAGCTAATACTTGGATTTGTCTGAGGTAAGTTTGTAGTGCCTTGTCAGGAAAATTAGCTCTGTTGTCCAGCGTGAATGTTTTATCGTTGATTTAGGGTTAGAAGTTAAGTTATTATGGTCATTTTGGACCATTTACTTTACTTTTAAACCAATCCAAACTCTCAGGAGTGAAGTTACAGGGTTGAACACTTTAGCGTGCGGTTAGCTTATTTGCTAACCACCAACAATTCAGCTCAACCACACACAGTGTTTGTATCGCACAACATACAGATAGAAATCAAGTCATTTTCATTCATTACAGCAAAAACAAGCTAGTTTTGTGTGTGTTGGTGTAATAGTTTCTGTCAAAATAGACTGCTTTGCAATGCTAATATTATAACTCGATATTTTGCAGATATATTTAGATTGTGCTGTAGTCACGAAGCTGGATAAGTGCCACTTAAATTGTTTGCAAGAACATTTAGAAATGTTGATATTTTCAGGGACAGGGGGAGAGATATTATGATTATTCTTGGATACAAAGTTTTACAACTTTTCCAAAGAACATGAGGTTTTTAACAAACCCAAGCTGAACTAAGAAAGAAGTGCCTGATAAACATGCTATTTTTTTTAAACACAGGGTGTTAGTGATTTATATATTTGTATTAAATTATCTAACCATCATAAGATTTATGATAAGTAGTTAAAAACAATTACGAAGATGAGTACCAGACTTACCTACAAGTTAGTATAGAGAAATATTATTATTATTATTCACAATGCATACTTGGAATGAAAGAAATTTATAGGAACATTTTAGCAGGTTCAAAATAATGAATGTTAATGTAATTCATGAGAAAATGATTTATTCTTTTAATCAACTAACAGCCTTAAAATGCATTAATATTCTGTATTATTATGCATCCCAACTTCCAAATCATTAGCCATTATAAGTAAATAACTAGAAGAATATTGTTATGATATGACTACAATAAGAAAATAAAAAAGTAATAAATTTCAGTTTAATACTACTAGAAATGGATGACACTGGAAGCCTTGCACAATCAAGGAAAAGATACTCATCCTCGCTCTTTCATTAAAAATGAGGTAACATTTGAAATACATATTTGAAATCCATTTTCTATTGATTGTTAGAGCAGAACTCCACAATCTGCTGGCTAAATTAACTATAGAATAAATACTGGGCCTCGATACTATCATATAAAAATTGTCATTATCATTTATTTATGTATTGTAATTGAGCTGCATATGTTTCATTTTTGAGCATTTGTTCACGTTTTGAATAGAGCTTCCCTTTATCCGTTCTCTACACTGCCAGACTCTCATTAGACTCATTGTCTAAAGATCACATCCTGTTTATTTGTAAAAAAAAAAAAAAATCCTGGATTTGGGCCGGAGTGCGATTTCGCAAACAGGCCAATTAAAGGAAGCTATTAATTTAGTTGCATTTGTCAAAGGGCTCAGGCAACAATTAGTACTATTAATGCAATCTTGTCACATGTCGCCATGCCACATGGAATAGCTTCTCACAAGCTGTTCCATGGATCCCTATCAAACCAAATAATTCATTTGGCCCCAGCAGCCCGCGCTATGCTAAAATCCCTCTCTTTCTCTTTGACTGAGAACAAGCCTGCGGGGGGAACCATGCTTTCTATGAGGGGACTGTCAATTCTTCTTAGAAGCTCTGTCATGCGCATGTGTGGTTTGCATAGACGTGTACTAATGCATTTAAGATATTGGCGTATGATTGTCTAAGTAATGTGACACAAGCACTTACGCTTTAGCAAAATGGGGTGTTGTGTTTAGTTCGGCGTGTGTGCTTGATTTGATACATGCACGCTGGAGGAGAATAAATCTCTCACTTTGTTAAAATCGGCATGAAGAGGTATTCATGCAAATGAACAAAACTCTGGTTTTGATATGTGCATGGATACACATGTATATGCAACTCGGGTCACCAAATAAATGTTGTGTAATATCTTGTTGTAATCACCTCAAGTGCACCTAAAACAGAAGGCAATATCAAAACAGTCTGTCATGAAAGGAAAACAGTTTATTCATGTTTGAAATTACACATAACTACCACAAGGAAGACTTTTCAGTCCAGGGTGTAGTCTGGTTAGAAAGAAACACGAAACATCTTTAATACATTAGAACCACTGCCACAAATAAATTTTGTATGACTTTTTTTTTATCAGTTTCAGAATCACATACGATACAAAAAAAGAGAAAGAAAGTCGGAACCCTGTCACACAGGGTTTTGAAATGTACAATTCTGAATACTGAAACCTCTATGCATTACAGGTTTTCTTTCTTTTTTCTTTTTTTACTCATGGGTTTTTGTTTATTAATTTTTTTATTTCTTTTTTGCATGAATTAGTAACAAGATGAGCAACATTCAAAATGTTCTTCAGTATTTACAACAGTTTTACTGTTTGGTGTTAATTTTTATGATCGTATTTCCCCCTCCCTGTTCCGGCACAAAATTTACCCTCCACCAGCCACTGTACTCTCCGTACTCTCAGTGTTATTCGTATTATTAATATTACGGTCATTTTTTATTTTTTTAAAAGTCGCAACAAAGCAACTCAGTTTTCTTAGAAGGTTAAAATATACATTAGATTACATAAAGAGCGCGAGAGAGAGAGAGAGAGAGAGAGAGAGAGAGTAAATTTCTTACAAGATGGAACCTAACAAAAGTCAAAAAAAGTTGTTTTAATAGACAAAAAAAGAATGACAGAAAGTAAAAGACAAAAACGGTGGTGGTGGTGGTGATTTGGTTGAGAGGTAGTCAGTGAGAGCACTATAAGCTAAAGAAATGTTTTAAATCTATTGGTTTTCTATGAGTTTCAATGAGGTAATAAAGCGGAGTATTTATTTGTGAGATGTATAAATACTCTCAAGCTATGTCATATACAAGAACATTTTGGAATTGAAAATTGCCAACAAGATATTTCCTTTTCACACATTTTGCGCTTTCTTTTCCTTAATCGTAGTGGACTGAATATCGATTACGTTTTGCGTTTTTAAAAAAGGACATTAATTGCCAGGTATTTCAAAAAATCACCCCCCAAAATGGAGTGGATTGCCTTCCATAGGTGGTCTTGTTTAAGTCATTGCTAGGTGTGATATTAATAAAAACAATGAAGTCCCCAAGCTGCCTTCTGTAGCATTTAGCCCTGTTAAATGCATCGTTAAGCATCATATGAATATACTTTTGTTAAGTATCAGTTGTATTCCTGCACTAAAGCTTTGCCGACAGTTGGTTAGAACAATGGAGAGGGGTTATGACCGGTTATAAAGCCAAAAGAAGAGGAAGAAACCCTAATAACTCACATACATTTTGAGCTTGTACACTTCAAATTATAAAGAAAAAAAAAAACATACTGGTTTAATATGACTGGAGGAGAGCTTGTTAGTAAAAACTGCAGTGGACTGATGTTACGGCTAAGAAATGTCCAGCTTCCAAAAGACTGTGGAAAAGCACTGTGGATGATTCCATGTTTCTGGATTATCTGTGAGAGTCTATTCTGTGTCTCTGATTGGTCAGTCTGTGGTTTTGTAATTCTGTGATTGGTTGTCCACAGCTTGGGAAGGGGCCATGTCAATGAGGAGATCAGTTCGAGGTATCAGAGTGCACACTACCAGGGCCTTCTGCAGGGGAGATCACAGAGGATGGAGTCGTAGCATCATGCCATCCCCCGTTACCCTGAAAACAAAACAGAAAAAAACATCATTAATTTTAGAGACAAAATACACGGTTATATATACACGGACACGGATTCTTTTTTGTATTTGTTTTGTTTTTTGTAAGAAGTCTCTTAGTTTTTTTTTTTTTTTTTAAATATGGAACATGCGCAAAAAATAAAAATACTTTTTTGCTTGAACCTGTGATACAGCACAACTTAAAATAAATGAAGAAATAAACACTTATCAAGGATGCAAGAAGTTGATCAAAAGTGACAGTGAAGACATTTTTAAAAAAGTATTTATTTTATTGTATTAATTAAATGATGCTCCGTGACCTTTATATT
>JAUMHG010000290.1:3792793-3819566 GCA_032359395.1 Enteromius anoplus
CACACACATTCACACTTATTGTGTACATATATATATATATATATATATATATATATATATGTATGTGATGTGTACTGTGTATATTTATTATGTAAATAAATACACACTCATACAGTATAATGTTCAGTGCTTTGCTACAATCTGTATTGCTAAAAGTGCTATATAAATAAAAGTGATTGATTGATTGATATATACATGTATATTTAATATACAATAATATATTTTTTTATCATTTAAAGCTTTTGTTTATATACACATAATAAATAGAAATGGCACATAAACATATATTACGTGAACAAACACTTTTATTTTGGATGTGATTAATCGCAAATAATAGTTTGACAGCACTAATATATACACTACATCATATACTATATCATAAATATTTATATAATCATTTATAGTATAGAACTTTATAGTAAAATAAAATAAAATACAGATAATCTCTCCTAGTATTCACACATTCACAGGAAGTGTGGGTGTTTATTTAAGTGTGTCGTAATCCTGGTGTGTACATGTGAATGAAGCATGCATACATATGCATACTAATGCATTAAGAAATTAATAAGAGAGCCTGTCTCCTCTGATCTACTGTCTGACATGCCGACGGCCATCTTGCCACGCTAAACCCACTTTGGCTTCTCCCTCTCTCTGTCCCTGCTTCCCTCGCTCTCAGAAAACAAATTCACATAAACGTTGTGGCCAATGGGAACGATTGCTGAAATCAATGTCTAATCAGATTTCAGCGGTGGGCCGACAGCTTGTCGCTCCATATTTTGATGTCAGTCAAGGGGAGGGAGGCCGGAGCGGGAGGGGCAAAGCTGGAAGGATGCTGAGTGGAAGTGACGGTGCAGGCCTTTCTTCCACCCTGCTCGCCTGAGCGCTCCCGACTCAATCGCTCGGATCTCACTGGAGACTAGCTTTAGCTGGATTTCTTCACTCCAAAACAGTTAAATCTCCCACCTAAGTCAACCCTCCCTCTCCATATCAACACGACAAACGGCCAGAGGATGCCATCAAACCCAACTAAGACAGCAGAAAAAAGATTTTGTGGTGACTATTTAAAAGTATTTGGTTCCATTTAACACTGGTATTATATGTCTAATAAAGGGAAATGTCAGACTACATTAAATATGAATCAATATGAATCGATATGAAATGGCGTAATAAAAAATAAATAAATAAATAAAATGTATATATATATATATATATGTGGTGAATCATTGCATAATAATAATAATAATAATAATAATAAACAAACTAAAACAAGCAAACGAACATCAAAACATTGTCTTCATAAATAACAAAATTATAAAAATAATTATACAAATATATGGTGTAAATATATATATATATATGGTGAATCACTGTTTTAAAAATAATAAAAATAATACTACTACTAAACTAAAACAAAACCCAAACAAACTTTAACAAATTGAAATTATGAACACTGTAAATCATTGGCTTCCTAAATAAATAACAAAATTACACAAATATTCAATTATACAAATAGTAAAGATAACATATAATAATAATAATGGTTTAATTAACATTTTATTGAACTTTTCTTTATAATGAACATTGTCACTTCATATAAATCTGGATCCTGAAGCAACACTACTTGAGAACTACTGCCGTATGCTGATTTGCTAATGAGGTGTTTGGTTATCAAAACAATCTGTCTCTATGTTTCTATATAAAAATCATTGAGAGATGCCTGTGTGCGTGTAGAGGGAATGTTCAGTGGCGGAATCAGGATTTTGCTGATTTCGAGTTCCTGGAACAGGTCAATAAATAGATTGTGCTAGTCTCCTCCAGCCACAATGTCTGGACTGATGCTGAAACGCGAGCGTTATGAGGAAGTCTGCTGTACCCTGATGACATGGATCACTCGCATTCAGCCTGACACACACGCACACAAACACACACACACACACTTGTTGTAATGATAGAGTGAGTTCTGACTTGAGCAGTGGACCAGAGTGAGAGAGTGTGAAAGTGTGGCGTTTGAGCCTGCGAGAGGCTGACACTTCATCTGCACAGCTACAGGCCACAGAGGCCTCCAAACACACACACACACACACACGTCTCAGCATTAGCCACAGATACACTGCCACGTTTGGGCCCCGCTGCTGTGAAAAATCAGGCATACGTTTTGACTTATGACATTTATCGTTGTGTGCTTTGCTAGAGTTAATTCATGCAAATGGAGCGCTAATAGTCATCAGAAAGTACACATATGACAGCTCTGCTCTATTAATTACCTCACTGCAAATTATTCCTCCATCTGATTGCATCTGTTTCTCAAAAGAAAGTGATTTGTTTTGCTTTTGGAAAGCTCATTTGTCTCTTTTGATAATATACAGGGACCATTTGGACCTATAAATAAGCTGTTTTGTATCAGGAATATGTAATAATCCTTAAAACACATTTTACTGGTTCATTTGATAGTATTTCAAATCCAGAAAATGCTCAATTGTCATTCATAAACTATAAATTTACATGCATTTTATCAGCTCACCAGCCACCGAGTCTTGTCATTCAGCAGTTTTTTTTTTTTAGATTAATGTTTAAGGCTAACACATCTAAGTTTATGTTTTAATAAACAATTCTTTGACAAGCCAGGTAACAGATATAGCATCTAAACCTGTGTTTAGCTCAAGGAAGATATATGTCTGTATTTCTCTCTCTCTCTCTCTCATCAAATAAATCAGTCTTTACTCTGATGGTTTCATATTACGCTGTGTATGGTTGGGAAAAAAACATCATATCAAACCTCATCAAGGAAGATAAAATTCATGCCTGCAGATGGCTGCAGGCAATCATACTTTCATATTTCATCATGTTGATAAGGATATTGCAAATTCTTTGAAGCATTGCAAAACAGGCAAACAGAGGCAAGACGTGCTAGTAAAAGCCTTTTCATCTTACCACGTTATAGGTTACTGTAATAGGAACTGTTTACACAGGCAACAAACTGACTTAATATATTTCTGAATCTCATTTTCCTCACAACACTCCCAAACACTTGAGCCGCTTGAGCTTTTACTGAGCAAAGCATTTAGTCCCGCTTTAAAAAATGGTCATATTTTCCGCTTTATGCATATTATGGGATAGATACTCCTGTCATCCTTTGAATCATCACTCTGTTTGTTGTGGAGTTTGGATTTATGGTGGTTCCTAGCTGTCTGACTCAGGTCCTTTTGATTTATGTTACAATAACTATATGTATTTGCACATTACAGAGTTTCACATCATCACTTCTTAGTACGTGTTAACCTAAAATGTTATTTTGTCAAACAAACAAAGCAAATTCTTAACAAATCAATAATTTGCATTACGTTGATCAGAAGTGTAAGAATATTCATCCTAAAAATTGTGGTTTCCAAAAAGTTATTAATCAGCACAACTCTTATCAACATTGATAAGATAAGAATGGTTTCCTGAGCATCGAATCAGCACACTAGAATAATTTCTGAAAGGTCATGTGACACTGAAAACTAGAGTCGTGGTTGCTTAAAATCTAGCTTAATTACATTTAAAATATATTAAATAAGAAAGCAGCTATTTAAGGCTGTAATAATATTTCACAAATAATCAAATAAGCATAGCTTTGGCGAGCGTAAGAGACTTCTTTCAAAAGAGAGCTCAAACTCTTGAATAGTAATGTATAACAAATTTCATTTGAAATGGTTTGCGTCATGTATCATCTCTATAATGTTATAATGATGAGTGTAGTTTGTTTCTTATTGCTTAGTTCGATGGCACTTCAGTCATGGCTGACTGAGACTGTACTTACATTCAAGCCATGTGGACTATACATGGGATTCCCCCCCAGGGCATCATTGTATCCTGCCGTCTGACTGATAACATGGCGCAGGGTATCCACCTGCAGAGGACACAACAGGAAGTCAAGCTTGTCAAGATTCTGCATCACAAAAACACACGCAAACATCAACACAGTGATGTATGGTGACAACAGACAAAGGCAATGGTGTTTAAACAAAAATCTGATGGCTTTGCGGTTTGCTAAGTGAATCATACTAAAATGGAATACGTGGCTGAATGAAGGATAAATATGTGGTTTAATGCAACATTTAGGACAACATATGCGTTTCCTCTCTCTATTGCTTTCTGGCAACGGTTACTCTATTTCCAGGCTTGAAACACAAAATCACAGAAAGAAGGAATGGAATAGTTTTGGTTTGGAATTCGCTACAAAACACGGTAATATTCACACATGACAACAGTTGGAGGAGAATACGGTATGTAAAACATTATTATCAGAGCATGAGCAGATCTGAGAAATGTTCACTACACATTTACTCTTTGTCGCTCTCCTTCAAATGGTGTCTTTTAACATGAAGATGGAATGAGCTTACGTGAACATGGAAAGTTGGGATAATCATGAAAAGGGGACAGAAAAGGATATAGAGGTTTGGAGGAAAGAACAGTACCATACAACCAATACCAACCCAAGAGCTCAAGTCAGAGCCAAATGCATTCACAACATCAACTACAAAATGGGGTCTGCTCCAGGATCAATATACTAGCATAATGCTGTAAATAATGAGTCTCTAGTCAGACGGCCTCTTATGGGCTGTGATATGGTAATTTAGTTGGGGGTCCAGACTGGAAATGTGAAGGACCCATCCATGTCCAGACTATAGTTATCATTAATCTTCCATGACTATAATGAAGCTAATTGTTGGGGGGGTGGAAGATCAAATCTGTATCACTGTCTATATGTTGAGGGGGGAGGGAGTTGAGATTTTAATGTGGATGGTAGGCTAGCTGACAGGTCTGCTCTGGTTCACAGCCCCAGTTCCTGTGCGTAGCGCCTACCTGTGACTGCACATTGGCTCCGACTTGTGCCCCTTGGTAAGAATCCCCATTCAGATTCTGCATGCTCATGAACATGTCCCCCGAGTTTGGGAGGTTAAAAGAACCTGACGAACCTAGAAAGGAAAGATGTAAGGAGCTGAATAACGAGGGGATGAGAAAGAGAAAAGAGGCTATCACAGACTCACACGTACACGCAATGTGTGCGAGGACACACGCCACGCTAGGAAGTGATGCTCGAAAAGCAAGCAACAGAAGGAGAGCAAAAGAAACAAGGAAGAAATGAAAGGATAGGGATGGGGATGATGGCTAGGTTGCATTACATCTCTAGAAGGGCATGTGGGGGTCACCGAAAATGCCAAAACAAAGGGAGGAGGGGGGGTCACAAAAAAAGGACAAAGATGGTATATGGAGTTGGAAGTTCTTCACAGGGGTTCACACCTATACCTACTCTAGTGGACTAGTTCATAAAGGGAATTATATGCCAATGACAAAAAGGACAATAAGAAGCTTATGGAAAAGGCCAGTACCAGTGAACATGTTGGTTAATAGAGTGTTTTTGTTCTCTGCAGAGTCCAGCTGAAATTCTTCATCTTTCATCTGGAATCCTGGGTGCAAGAAAAAGGGGACCCCTTAAAAAATTGCTTACCCACAACTCCTCAGGGTCTAAGCCATGTCTTTATCACAGTCAAATCTTCTGCTTATTATGTCTGAAGAGCATCAGTTTAAGGTAGACACTGTATCATTCTGCTAATCAAATATTAATTATTATTTCATACTACACATTTCTTCAAGAATGTAACATGCTCCGAGCAAGAGATTTCCATCAATTCACAATGGGGGTAACACTGTCACATATTTATGGATAGAAAGGGAGGACAGTGGGTGAGGATTATCTCTTTTTCCCCCACCGGCAACCGACACCTTCCCACCCCCTCAAATCTACAAACATATTCAGCATGTGCAACCCGCTCACACAGTTTCTGCTTGACTTTGCTCGTCTCGTTCAGCATGTATAGTCTCAGAAGCAGGAGAGTGAGGCTCATCCCCCAGGCTGGGACCTCTCACTGTCACAGCAGCCAACCGGCATGCCAGAGGGAGCAGAGGTTCAGAAGGGACCAAGCTAGAATTGGGGATGGCTGGTTGGTTTTTGGGGGCTCGTCCGGGATGAGTGCAAGCTTACCGGAGTTGGGTGTGGTGGGCGAGTTGGTCTGACTATTCTGGACGGCGGCAGCTGCTGCGTGCGCGGCAGTCACGGCTGTCTTAGCGGCATACAGGTTGGCCTCCTCTTGGAACTTGCCAATGTTTTTTTTGTAGCGGATCCTCTTGTTGCCGAACCAGTTGGATACCTGGGGGAGAGATGGAAAGAAAAGGAAAGAGGGGGGAAAAAGAGGAGGGGGTGTCAGACGTCAATGCAGACGAGGCACTGTGCACTGAGCAGAGTGATTGTTTCAAGATGTCATGTTTGGGTCCATCAAGTCCACAGTCCCCAGCCTCCCACAGTAATATCCGCTGGGCATGCAGACTAATTAAGCGATTATCAGTAAGGGCTTGTGCGTTATTGCGGATGGAGGCGTGACATGCTCTCTGTTTGTCTCTAGACAAAACCAACACACAAGGGGCTGCTCGTCTTGTGGCAAAATTTGGATCAGTGTTGTGCTTGTGGGATCAGGTAGCTAGTGCCAAACGCGAAGGGGGTATGTTTCCTCATAAGGCTAACAGAGATCTTGCTAAAAAAAGGGTTTGTTCCGGTCCCTGGCCCCATTTAATAAATAAGAGTTTTAACATAACTCTTTCTTTTGTTTCTACCTTTCTTTAAGGTAACTTGGATCCATTTGGTTCCCCTCATTTCAAAGGCGAGGCTTTTATGCATCTTAATAACGCTAATGTTCTTTTCTTTTGCATAAAACCACTTTTGTGCTCCTGCCTTAAGACAAATAATAGACATAATAATAACCACAACTCAGATAGGACACCTAAAAGCAGCCACACTGCCTCACCGCAATACATTAATAATTACAATAATGCTAATTTTACTAAAAACAGCAGCCAGGAAACAATAAGATCTGGGTCACATGGGGGGTGGTAGATGTGCAAATGCTAGCACTGCATAATTGTGGAATAATAAAGAGATTAAGGGTTGTTTCTTAATAGCCCTATAAATTACGGTGGCCTGTCGCCGTGGCGATCTCTGCTGCCGTATTCCGGCTCTGGCTGGACTGGAGGACCATAGAGCCTCAGCCCCTTAATGATGCTTTATTTAATTTCCACCTCTCTGCTTCAATTTTAATATCTCCAGCAGCCCGAGCCACACTACGCTACAGCGGCTGAATTTACATGACATCAGATCATTTCTACCCCCACCATGCCTCTGCGCTTCTAAATCTTTAATATCTAGGCAATTAAAATTAATGACCATTCGGCTGAAGCCACCACCGTTGGCAGGCTTTTGCCTTAACATCAATTGTTTGATGGGTTTACCTAGAGGTTAAACTAACAAGCAAGGTTTAATTGGAAGCAATGAAAGCACTAGCCGTCATCCTTTTTACTTAACCTGCTTATGAAGCAGTTTAAGGCCATGGAAGAGAGGCATATACAGTCTATAAGCTAACATCCTTCAAAAGATTAAATACCTTAAACTTAGCTGTTCCTAACTCTAATGTTTTCAATTTTAACAAAAACATGTTTACAACATGTACAGTGCCCTCCACTAATATTGGCACTCTTGGTAAATCTGAGCAAAGGCGGCTGTGGAAATAAATCTGCATTGTTTATCCTTTTGATCTTTCGTTCCAAAAATTTACAAAATTCGAACCTATCATTGAATTAAAACATTTGAAATGGGGAGAAAAATTGTGTCATTGTGAAATAAATGTTTTTCTCCAATACTTGTTGGCCACAATTATTAGCACCCCTAGAATTTTATATGAGTAAAATATCTCCCCAAATATATCCCCATTCAACAAAGCCCAAAATACCTTAATCACCTCCAGACCACAGCTGGAGAATTGCAGAAAATAGTTCAGTCTCAGGTTAAGAAAACCTTTAATTAGCACATGTTGTTTGGGAGGATTTAAGAATAATTATCTTCGCTCATCTAAAAACAATCTCCAGCATGTTCAGTTGTCAGACAGGACTGGAACTACAAATGGGACTGGCTTCTATGATCAGATACTCCATGTGTACAAGGAAGTATACTGCTGTGTTTTTGATGTTGTGGGTCTATATTTCAGCTGAAGGTCCTGGACATCTTGTTTAGACACATGGCATCATGGATTCTATCAAATACCAACAGATAACAAATAAATATTTCTTTGACACTGTTAGAAATCTTATAATGGGCCATGGTTGGGTCTTCCATTGGGACAATAATCCAAAACCAACACAAGAATTAGTCACTGAGCACAAAATGAAGCTTTTGCCATGGCTGTCCCAGTCCTCTGACCTGAACCCTGAGTGAGGTGAACTAAATAGGAGAAGCACCAACATGGAGCTGGTAATCTAAAGGGTCTGGAGTGATTCTGGACGAAGGAATGGTCTCTTTTCTCTTATCAGGTGTTCTCCAAACTCTTCAGGCATTACATGAGAAAACTCAGAGATATTATTTTGGGAAAAGAACATAGCAAAAATTGGGTGCCAATAATTGTGGAGAAATTTCAATTTTGGAGAAAAACTATTATTTCATCATAAGTTTTTCTCCCCATTTTCTTCAATGATAGGTTCGAATTTTGTAATTTTTTGAATGAAATATCAAAAGGATAAACAATGCAGATTTATTTTGACAGCCACCTTTGCTCAGATTTTCCAAGGGTGCCAATATTAGTGGAGGGCACTGTACATTTAAGTGATTGTTCTCCACCTGTACGAGCCATTGACAAATTAGGATGAAAGATAAATATGATGAAAATAGGAAATCTTTTTAAATGTACTATCGACATTACCAAATGCAATCCTTTTTATTCATATTGGTTTCAATATGGAAAAAAAAAAAAAACAAGGCACCTTTCTGTGACATAGTTTCATGTTTTATGATTTTGACAACAAATGACTTCCTGACAACTTTAATTTGTAATAATAATAATAAAAAAAAAATCATATTTTAAAACAAATCTACCTCACATATTTGGGTTGCATATTTATGCAAGAACAGACCAGAGATGCAGTAGTCTTTTATGTCTGGAACCCAGAACCTGGTTTGTTTGCTTTAAACCAACGGAGAGAAAAGCATGTGTGGGTGTAGTAAATAATTCACCACTACTCCCTCCCCAAGCTTGGGTCAATACGCCACTAGTGTCACTGAAATGGGATGGATGATCTTACCCAGGTCTCAATACCTCTCGATTTATACTGCTTCTCTTGCTGAGTGTGGAGCTTAAATGGAGACTCAGACTTCTTGCTTCATCACACACACACACACACACTCCCTGTCATGGGCGTTCGCAGTGGCCAGGGCTGCTGATATTATCAATAATAAAGCGGTCTGCATTAATAGTTAACACATTAACCTGAGGCAGAGCTCTGCTACATGTATAATGAGCTGAAATATTGATAAGTGTCGCTCGTTTGAACCGCAGGAAGATCAAAGCGGAAGAACCGCACTTAATTGGGTGATGGGCACCACATTTTGTGCCCACTTATTTACAGAGTGCACAACATCCCCTCTAGACTCAATGCTTAAAATCACAGTGGTTATGAAAACTCTCTTTCTCAAAAAAAAAAAAAACATCATGTGACCTTGTGTGCCTCATTTAGAAGACAGAGAATCACACATGCACAGTGATTGTGCCCAGATAATGAGGTTGATTCTGTGCAGTGAAGTGGTGCCTGATAAAGGCAACAAAATTTCATCAACAATACCATTAACACCACACATCACTTCAAATCAGCACATGTCTCAGATACAGAAAAAACGGCAAAGCAGGCAGCCTCTGGGATCTACGTATGCTAGAATCTGTTACAATAGAAGTGGGAAACTCTTGCTACCACCTTAGGAATGTAAATAACAGAAAATAATATTACTGTTATTTCAAAAATCTAAAAACAAAAAACACTCCAAAACCACTCTTTTTTAAACCCCATTGGTGTACTATTCCAATAAATTTAAGATCAAAATATTCCAGCATAGAAATTAATTTAATAAAAGATATTTCTAAATAAAAATAGTTTCTGAACATACACAGAACACACTGATTAAATACAATGTGGGGTAAATATCTATCACAGGCATGTCAAAAAGTGCAATGACAAGACAACACAATCAAAAGGGACACATACTTTTAGCGCTTTGACAATCGAGTGAAATTCTCTAGGGGAGAGTGGAGGGGGTGTATATATGTGTGTTACAGCAAAAGTCTTACAACGAAAAAATATTATCCGATACTTGGTTTGATCTGAGCACTCCAAATGTAGTCCCATTCCACACTCGCTTAAGTGTGCAGATTTGTTGGCACTACAGTAAGTTCAGACTTTTGGGGAACAAAGTGCTGAATATGTCTTTACATGTTCTAAGGTATAAGTGAACACACATAAAGGGGTGACAGAATAAAGGAAAAGCAACAAAGAAAAACAAACGGCACAAGAAAAGTGGAGCAGGAGAAGTCATGACATACCTGTGCCACTGTGATGGTGGTTCCCACCCCCTGAAGGCAAAAAAGAATGGCTTTTACAGGATCTGACTCTGAACAACCCTCCATAAGCCCCTCCCCACAGAGAAAAAACATTTATTACATCACAGAGTATGCAGATATGCTCTAAAACCAATAGGTTAACAGTACACATTTTCCTTGACCACCTCTGTGACCGTTTGAAAAAAACAAACAGAAAAGAGTTTTGTCTGTGGGGAGATGGGTGTAGGTGGGTACTCTTGCCTTCAGGTGGATTCTGAATTTAGTTATTAGAGTGGGAAAACACTGCGATTCTTTTAAATTCCTTGGGATAATGATTCATACTTTGCGAGTAAAATACAGTCCCTCTTCTTTCTCTCCGACACACATACACTCGCATGCACGCACACGCACATTTACTCTAAAACACAATGACTGACACAGATCACCACAAACTGTGGCATCCATCCACAACAGGGTACACTCTGTGTCTTCAGGCCCTGCTTGAGACTCAGCTCAGTGGAAGTATCAGACTGATGTGTTAGAGCAAACAGGTATGCACGCTAGACAGTGACGAGAGGAAAGAAGAGGACAATGAGAGAGAGCACACTGGAGAGTCTTTCTGGTCTGATCAAGCATGGCCCTGTCCCAAATGGCACCCTCAGCCCTTGCGATCCTCTTCAGAGTATATACTTTGCCACACGAACTACTGGGTAACATTCGAGGATGCATAGTGGCTTCGAACAGGCTGCTTGAGAAGGTTTGGAAACCTAAAATGACAAGCTGGACACCATATGAGCGAAGGTCACCAGACGATAAATTCACATTTAGTACACCATTTGAGACAGGGCCTTTGTGTGACCTAGAATAGCCAATTAGCCGCTGTTAGCCTAGATTAGGGTTTTATTCACTGAAAAATTGCTTAAACCAGTCTAAGATGGTCTGTTGGCTGGTTTTAGAGCAAGAGTTTCCAAACTTGGTTCTGGAGGGCCAGTATCCTTCACAGACAAAGGCCCTACAGGACCTGGAGGCCACTGTTTTAGAGGGTTCTTTGGTATTTTTAAGCTGATCAGGCTAGGAGACCAACTGGGCAATGCAATAAACCAGCTAAAGAAATAGTCTTTGACTTTGCTCCTGTAGACATCTGTCTTGCAGAGTTTATCTCCAACCTTAATGAAACAAATCTGAACCTCAATCTTTAAACCTAGTTGAAAAAAAACAGCATGTGATAGGTTGATTTTGAAGCATGGCTGCTGGTTTGAGCTTGTTCAAGCTGGTGCTGGTCCTATGTAGGAGCTAGTTGCTTGGGACCAGCTTAGGGCAGGCAGAGGACCAGCACATGAACAGCTTAAACCAGCAGCCATTATTATAAACAGCAGCATATGCTGTTTTTTTCAACAGGGAGGTACATGTGTTGGAGCAGGTTGTAACAGTGTGGCTCCAGGAGCAGGGTTGATGATCCCTTGAGTTTGACCAGCTGAGGACTAGCTTAAATCAGCTAAGACCATTTTAAATAACACTGGATTTACCCAAGTAAACCCTGAGCACAGGAACTTTAAGTAGGGTGACCATGCGTGACATTTTCCCCCGACACGCCTATATTGCTTCCATTCAAAGTACCTTGAAAACTTAAAGAACCAATGTCATACACAAACAAACTAAGCTAAAACCTAGATATTGTAGGAAATACAGAAATCCTGGCCAGGATGTGTCCGGCAAAAATGGCACATATGATCACCCTACTTTAAGTCTTCAGAATTTGACCTGTTGTTAGTCATTCTTTCCAGACTATCCAACAAACATGGCATGTGCGGCATGGATGGTGGTGTGGCCTCACCTGGGATACTGTTATGCTACACTTCTTAGCCAGCTCCTCTTTGGCCTCTTCGCTGGGGTAAGGGTTACTAAGATGCGAGTAAAAATACTCATTCAGGATCTCGGTCGCCTGCTTGCTGAAGTTCCGCCGTTTCCGTCTGCCGGGGGGAAG
Organism: Enteromius anoplus; assembly: GCA_032359395.1. Taxonomy (NCBI): domain Eukaryota; kingdom Metazoa; phylum Chordata; class Actinopteri; order Cypriniformes; family Cyprinidae; genus Enteromius; species Enteromius anoplus. The sequence goes on from JAUMHG010000290.1 coordinate 3,805,226, forward strand.
ACAAGAGGAGGAAGGCAATTAGAGAAACTCAAATAAAACCATGTGTGATGGCCAAACTCATAATGAAGCTGCTGGCAGGAAATGAATTCGGGAAGGCTATTATCCGAATACATATGTAGACACACAAATGGACAATGTTACGTTATCGGTTGAGCTCGAAGCGAAGCGTGTAATGCTCAGTGTTTAGAGCAGCAAGCCTTCCCCTCTCTCTTTTTCTCTCTATCACGCTTTCTTTCACTCTGATGGGGGCGTTTAGAGGTGCTCAAGCATTCCCAGTTAGAGCTGTATCTTGGGACATTAGGGAAATCAAGCCATGGCCAGCTGAACATTGTTCCTCAAGTACTGGGGCAGGGCCTGATGGAGTTGCACTTACCGCCACTCACTGAGACCCACCCCGCCACGGTTAAGCGATGGCTTCTTTCGCCTTGTTTAATGCCTTTCACACGAGTGGCCGGCCAAACGATTGTGCTTCTGCTTCACTTGAGCGTTCTCCTCGAGACCTCATCCGCTCTTTTCTCATGTTCACTGCATCATTTCTCTACCCTCTATGCCTCTCCAGATCTCCTCTACCAACTGTTTGTGATTACAGTAATCAGGACCACCTGCTGATGACCTCCTACCCACCAAACGCAAATGACTTCATTTCCACTCTATAAAACTCTTAACTGCTTTCAGGTGCTTAGTATTACTGTTCAGTGGTTGGCCTTTAGGCTCTAAAACCCTAGTCTTGGCAAGTCCATATCTTAACCGCTAATGGTTGAATAATAATGAATGCTTTATTGTGGTTGGTTGATAACAGGTGCCTTACCATCAGTGGCTGTGCTTAAACACTGACTGGGTAGGTTAAAGGTCAAATGAACCCAAAATAGTGCTAAACATGGTTCCTACTTCAAGTAACTGGAAAAATGAATCTTTTGAATAGGTTAATGGAAAACATTGCCCGTGGCCAATTTGAACATGGGTGAAATCTGTTGGAAAACCTCAACGCAAGTACATTAAATATCAAATTGAGAGGATTCCTATTGATACGAATTGATTTGTAAATGTGAACAAACTTTTTTGGTGGCATTATAATTAATGGTTACCTTGAAATCCTACTTTCTAATCATTGCTTGCTTGCATTGAATACACATAGTATAAATTATGTGGACAGATCACACACTGATACTAACCTGGCATCGAGGAAGCGGGACCTCAAGATCATGACGGCCTCACAGGTGCTCTGTTTAAGCTGCATTTGGATGGAGCTGAATTTGCGATGGATGATGCTGACCATGCGCTCGATCTCTTTGGGCGAGATGGGTCGTGTGCGAGACTGCTCCCTCAACAGATTCATGACGTGGGTAGTGAACTCGTTACATGCCTGCGGAGAAAGACACAGCTTTTATTCTGAGTGAGGATGTAGGTGCAAAATGCATTATGCAAAACTATACTACTCTGAAGTCTTTAGAAACTGCTGCTGAGACTCAACGGCTACACTAATAAATAATTTCTGAATACACAATTCCGGCATCACATCCTCACTTAAACTTCAAAAACATCCTAGAGATTGACCCTCTTTTTAAAATCGTTACATACTCTCAGCACAGTGACAGAAATGCTCTTTGACGTTATTCCGCAGAAGAAGCACATCAGTTCAACTGCATTTGTTTGAAGCTCTCTAGAGCGGCAATCAGCAATATTTGAAGCAAGTTCAAAGCTGCCGCTGTTGAAAGCATGGGAAAAACACCATCCATACTGTTTGTAGTGCTGCGGAGGACTTGAACGGCTTAATAGGTGAAGTCATCTATGAATGCAAATGCCGATTTGCAATTTGGCACCTGCCCAGCGCCAGCAGAATTTAAACAGCTTTTCGTTAAAGCAGTGGTTCATACATGATTAATTAGAATAACTAATTTAGGTAGTGCGCACTTTAGCTCATTACTCGGAGTAAAATTCATTAAGTATTTACATTTAGATAATTAAAAGAGGGAACACCCTTAAGAAAGATGCATTTACTGGGTGAAAGGGTTGAGCCACCTTTTTTCACACACTCCCTTTTTAAACACTTGCGAGTTAATCAGACTAATTTAGGCCATTGGCTGGCTAAGCCATCTTCAGCTAAACAACTTCCATATCATATTAAAAGGACTGTTATTTAGAAATAAAAGTGTTCTCCTGACCACTCTTTATTGTTTATGGTGCAAGAACAGAATCACTTGGAGGGTCAATGAGAAACATGACGAAAAACCTTGTAAAATCTAGTTTAACACATGTTCTTAGAGCTTTGTACTTGCATTCATGTTGGTTGCAGATACGGGCCAAAAATGATCATAATGTCATTAACCCAGTGCAACAAGACATGCAGCTATTACTTAGAAAGGTTTCATGCATCTCCTCAAAACACCAAGCACTTTAACTGTAGCGCATATGAATGAAATAATGATTGAAAGGCCCTCGTTCAACTCGTCCTTGATTATGAGAAAAATAACTAAAGCGCTGAATCAAAAATTAATGTCAGCTCCATTAAAGAATCAATACATGACCTCAATGAAGCAGCCAGTCCTGCATAGCGACACTCTCAAATGCACTATGCAATCAGAGGCTACTCTCCACACTGTAACTAAAAGCATATGCTCAATATTTATAAGAGGATGTCTAGACTACCACTGTTCAGGGGTCAGGTAAGTTGAAGATGTCCTCATGCCTGAATACCACCATAAATCACATCCACTCTCAGTCGTAATCATGATAGACAGGACTGTAAAACGCAAAATGCTTGCTCAGGTTTAGACCTCTGACACCTTCAGTTCAGAAGAAGGCCTCCAGGTCTCCCTTTAAACCTGTCATGAGCATCAGTGAAAAACATCTATTCAGACAAAACAGCAAGCTGGAATTATGCAAATGTGTGAATGCAGATACAAAGTTGTAGAGTTCTTGGCTCTGAACCATACAATCTGGTTGGGCTTAACTTTTTTTTTAAGCCATTCCAGTGCTTACTAGCCTGGAAAAGGATTTGGTTCTACGGAACGTAAATTAAGTGCTATATAATTAGCTTTTGCCATTAAAAGTGTTTTTGTCAGAATCTACACAACTACAAATGTGAAGGCCAAAATATAGAAACGCAGGAAAGTAAAGGTCAAGGATTACCATACAAAAACTGCAGTGACGTCATTGGTTATAAGATGGTCATCAGATTTTGATAATATAAGTTTAAAAAAGTGAAAATGACTATCATACATCTTCTCTATGATTCATAAGTGGCACACAATAAAATGTATTTCATTGTACCAATAATCTGTATACCAAAAATAGGAATATTTGGAATCCTGAATCATTTGACGACATTAAATATTAAAAGACTCTTTTTGAGGATCACCCCAAAACCGATGAACTTCCATTTTAAATCTTTATGAATTTTTCACTTATTTTTGCCTTATCTGAATATACACTGCTCAAAAAAAATGAAGGGAAAACTAAAATAACACATCCTTGATCTGAATGAATGAAATATTCTTATTAAATTCTTGGTGCTTTACATAGTTGACAACAAAATCACACAGGCCAGTCCATAGCATCAATGCCTTCGTCTTGCAGGAACTGTTGACACACCCCAGCCACATGAGGTCTAGCATTGTCTTCTCGTTACCTAATGGCAGTCAGGCTACCTCTGGCGGTGCGGCCCTCCAAAGAAATACCACCACCATTACCGACCCACTGCCAAACCGGTCATGCTGGAGGATGTTGCAGGCAGCAGAACATTCTCCACGGGGTCCCCAGACTCTGTCATGTCTGTCACATGTGCTCAGTGTGAACCTGCTTTCATCTGAGAAGAGCACAGGGCGCCAGTGACGAATTTGCCAATCTTGGTGTTGCCAAACGCCCTGCATGGTGTTGGGCTGTAAGCACAACCCTCACCTGTGGACGTTGGGCCCTCATACAACCCCCATGTAGTCTGTTTCTGATCGTTTGAGCAGACACATGCACATTTGTGGTCTGCTGGAGGTCTTTTTGCAGGGCTCTGGCAGTGCTCCTCCTGTTCCTCCAGGCACAAAGTGTAGTGGTCCTGCGGCTGGGTCGTTGTCCTCCTAAGGCCTCCTCCACATCTCCTGATGTGCTGGCCTGTCTCCTGGTAGCGCCTCTATGCTCTGGACATTACACTGACAGACATGCTAATTGTCTATAATTTCCACCTGTTGTCTATTCTATTTGCACAACAGGATGTGAAATTGGTTGTCAATCAGTGTTGCTTCCTAAGTGGGCAGTTTGATTTCAAAGAAGTGTGATTGACTTGCAGTTACATTGTGTTGTTTAAGTGTTCCCTTAATTTTTTTTGAGCAGTGTATTATAACATATATTTAAGTAAAATTGGTTTGAAGAACATTGGTGACACTTGACTTGCATTTGGTATGCTGTTTATGGATAGAAAATCACTTTTGTTCAATTAATTTAATGCTGACACCAAAATGGAATGTATTAGAAAAACTAAAATTATGTAAAAAAATTTACAGACAAAAAAAATGTGTTATTTGCATATCAATACATTATAAAATACCAAAAAATGATCAAATCAAATTTGACTTTTTTCTACAAAACTTTAATTATTTTCATTCATTTTTTTCTCTACAGGTCATTTAAGCTAAACTGAAAAGAAAACCTACTGAAGATGAATTTCAGTAAACAATATAAGCTGTGAAAGTCTTCCTGTAGTGTAGCACACACTGTCATTCACCTGCTCATATTTCTCCAGCTCAGTATGGTAGATCTGTCTGATCTGGGAGAGTTTGGCCCTGTAGTCAGAGTGCTCGATGGAGTTGTCAGTGGGACTGCCAGCTGCTGCTGCTGCTGCTGCCGCGGCCGCCGATCCTCCACCCTTCTCCGGTCCCGACACGCCCTCTGCCAGAAGCATGTTGTCAAGACGCATCAGCTGTGGATCCGGCGGGTCCTCCTCCTGAGCCCCGCGGATACTTAGACCTGATAAACAACAAGAAGCGATCGGTCAGTGACGGACAAGGCTTTCTAAATTCCTGAACTGTTTTGAATCAATTTATCGTACTAGAAGGAACACAAAAGATTATATGGTAATACTTTTGTAAAGTCAATCAAAGTCATTTGGGCCCAACGAAAACATGACATTTTTCAAAATATATTATTTTAAGTTTTTGTACGGTTTAGTTAGGGGCATGTTCAAAAAGGAATAGTTTGGCCAAAAATGTACAGTCTGTCATTATTAATGGAGTTTTACACTTAAAGGGATAGTTCACCTAAAAATTTTTAATTCTGTCATTAATTTGTCACCTTCATGTAATTTGGAAAGACCTTCGTTCATCTTCGAAACATTAATTAAAGTATTTCTGATGAAATCTGAGAGCTCTCTGACCCTCCACAGAAAGCAAGGGTACTACTATGATGAAGGCACAGAAACGTAGCAAGGACATTGGTAAAATAGTCCATGTGATATCAGTGGCTCAACCGTACTTTTTTTTGAAGATATGAGAATACTTTTTGTGCACAAACACATACTAACTTACTAAACCCTTAAAAAAACATCTAAAAAAATCTACAAGTTTGTAAAATAATGTGATGGATACTGTGTCTAAACTAGACACAATGCAACAATTTTCCAGCAACAGTGAAAAAAAAGAAGGAAAGCAAAGATGTATACTGTCCCAAACGCGTCCGTCTGTTGCCCTCATGACCCGTGAATGATGAAAGAGTGAATTAATTACTGAGGAATGATTGAATTTCATACAGGCGTTAATTACAGGCGCACTATAACCCAAGTAGTCAGCTCTGCAACCAAGCCTCTGTCTGTCAGCAAATACCACTATCTGTCACAACAGGCCATAACTACAGACTGTATTAGAGTGAAAATACGTGGTCCACTCCGGCCCATCTCTATGCTTGAGTTAAAGTGAGATGGATCAGGGTGCTGGGGGTATTGAGAGAGTGCTGAAAAGGCCCGTAGGTACGAATTTGTTTTTCCTCTGTTTTGCAGTCCTGCCTTCTCGAATTTTCACAGCACACTGCACACACGGTGTGTGTACTCACAGCCATACATGACAGGGACACTCACCGACTGACACACACTCAACAGCATGATGGCACCTCTCCACGCTGAGGCGATGCTAAACAGAAAGGCGCTTGTACACGTGTCTGAACGCGCACGCCTGCTGTTCCCAAATCACGAGGACGGAGTAATAATGAGCAGAAAGTGTTCTCACAAGTGCTGTTATGTTTTGTTGTTAACAAACTGTTTTATTATACAAACCGGTTCTGCTCTCTGCAGAGGCAAGGCTGCTTGAAATGTATGTAAATTTGCAAAGCAATCGATATGAGGGTGAAAGATAGCTCATTGTGTTTGCCTGATATTCATAATGAACCTTGGAGCAGTAAAGAGCCATTAAGATTGATTACAAACTTCCTCATCATGCTTGCCTCTTTCTCTTTCTCTCTCTCCGTGTTTGCATAATGAATTCCACTCATATAGGAGAATAATGAAGCAGAAAAAGGTCTTTTTGGGAAAGATTTTAATCAAACGTTTTAATCTTAACATCTATTTGTAACATGCACACATGCACACTGTCTGCGGCCTTCTCTTATTTGGGACACATCCCTTTTTTGACTTTCACTGTAGCAGTGTTGGCCGTTCTTGGTATCTAGAGCTGTCTGGATTATATGTTATCTGCCATTTCGTTTGACCTTTTTGATGGGAACGTAAAGAATAGATCCCAATTAATTTTCATTTCAACACATAAGCTTTAAATGCCAGACATAAAAACTGCCTTAAAACCAGAATCAAAAAAATAAAAAAACAAGCTGAAATTAACATGCTATTATTCAGCTAACACAGGGGGCGAGACATCACCATAAATGCACAAAGAAATGTCTAGGACTAAGACGAGTGTGTATATGCTGTGGTTGGTCTGGGTATTTTGGATGGTTTAACTAGTGGGTGATTTGGGGGTTCTGAGAGTTTCTGAGAGCTTCATTACAGGCTTCATTAAGATACTGTGAGATGCTGAATCCTAAATGAGGAGATTACTGACTTTATTATTACACTGTGGAAGCCTGGCAAGCAGCTAAGCCTCTCTGTGTGTTTGACAGAAACACAAAGACACACACACATAAATTATGCACCAGAACACAGGTATGCCTGATGGGTAAACAGTTTAAAGAATTTTGGTTTACATTTGAGTAGCTGAACATTATATTGGGGAAGAAAAATAATAATAATAATAAAAGAAAAAGTACAGAAATACACAAAAATCTGAGGTCAGTAAGGCGTCATACATTTGATAAAAATACAGTAAAAACAGGAATATTGTGAAATGTTATTACGATTTAAAAAAACTTGTGTTTTATTATATTTAATTTAAAGTGTAATTTATTCCTGAATTTTCAGCATCGTCACTCATCATCATCCCTCAGAAATCATTTCAACATACTGACTTGATGTTCAAAAACATTATTATTATTGTTGAATACAAGAGTGCTGCTTATTTTTTTTTGATGAACATAAAGTTAGAATATGAATCCACTGTAACATTACTCCCTCACTTTTGATCAATATAATGCAATCTTGCCGAATAAAATTAAATTCTTTCAAACAAACAATTGAAAAAATAGAGGAAAATTATAGCTGGCCTTTCCATAGAGCATTGCTTGATTTTTATGTTATTTTTTTTACTACAGTACCTAGTTTATTTATTATATGTCGTTGAAATCAATCCCAAGTTCAATGCATATATATACACACACACACTAATATTACTGACTATAGGGTATACATTTACAACACTACACTTGCTTCCAATTCTTGTGCACATTACAACACAAACAAATATTTATACATTAATTTTACGGTTTTGCAAACAGACTTCAAGACTTTCTTCCATAAAGCACAACCAAAAAAAAAAAAAAAAAAAAAAAAAAAAAAAAAAACTCCAATCCATCAACGCCTGCGGCGAGCAAACCCAGTGTACAAACAAACCCCAGCGAACACGGACACTCTAGCTAACCCACTTTTGTAAATAAACAAAGACAAGACGCTGTCAACATGAAGAGACCATTTACTCGGCTAACACAACAAATTTAGAGCGCGGCACCTTCAGCCCAGACTGCCTGGCCCGTGCGCTATTGATCAGGTGTTAGCGCATGTATGTGCTGTTGATATTAGGCCACGGGGTGTAATGGTGTGAGAGGCCGAGGATGAATGAGGTCATTTGTGTGAGACGCTCAGCTGGCAGTGCTGGACAATGCAGTGTCAGCGCACAGAGCCAAGGCCACACCAGGGACAATATGACCCTGCTCCACTGACTCCAAGAGCAGTCACACAACTACACATACACACATCCAACCAACCAATCGCCAAGATATCAAGTCGAGATACTATAATGGTTTTAGAAATATGCTGCTTTAGTTATTGTTTTGGTGTGTGTCCGTTACTATTATTTTTATTTTTACTGTGTGTAGTTTTAATTATTTCAAGACATCAAGTCCATAAAATAATAGTTTTTATCATATTTTACTATATTTAGAAGTCATCAATTCACATGCTTTCATATTTTCATTATAATTTTATTTACATTTTTGTTTTTTTGTTGTTGTTTTCAATTTGTTTAATATTTTATATAAAACATTTTTTTAATGTTTAATGCTTATGATTTGTTTAACTTTTAATTTTTTTTAATTTGAATTCATAATTTTTTTATCTGCTTATATCAAATTGATAGTTTTTATTATTATTGTATTATTATTTTGAATTACCTGTTATTTCCATGATTTCTTATTTTCATTTTCTAAACATTTATTTTAGAGTAATTTTGTTTTTGTCATTTAACTTTTATTAATGTTGTTATAGTTTATATGATTTTTCTTTTGTTTTAATGATTTTAGTACTTGTTAACATTAATTCACAATATTAATAAAACCTATATAATTTTAACTTTTTCATATTTCTATTTTTTTTAACTAATTTAGTAAAAGAGTTCAAATTTGTAATATGTTGTTGTGTTGTCATTTTATATGCTTTCAATATCTATAATTTTCTTTTATTATTATTCATCAAGTCCATCAAGTAAACAAATGAAAATGAGAAATGTTTATTATATATATTGTATACAATGAAGGTTTATTTTATTCCGTGTGATGATTTTTTAAAGGTTTTAGTTTTAGTTTACTATAACACTGATTTGAGGTGTACATCATTTTCATGTGAATTAGCCGAAATGTTCTCTGTCAGATGTTAGAAAGACATTTAGCAGATGTTGTCTGCGGTTTTAGATGTTTATCGGAGGTTTGTACACAACTATGGTTTTAAAAAAAATGAGCATGATACTTTCCAGATGATGCGATGATTTGCATGCTCACCGGTTAGCATATGCAAGGATGAGCATGTTTGGTTTTGCGTTTGATTTGTGTTACGTTAGAGGAGGTTAAGGCTTATTTTTTGAGGTTGGTTTATTTCTTCACGTTTCTGTCAGGTATATTAAATACAGCACAACTGACACATTTCCACACCAGACTCAGTTGTCACTACCATTTCGCTCAGTCGCTCCTGAAGGACCAGAACAGGAAACGCAGCTGAGGGAATTTACAGAGCTTTTCACTTAAACAGACATAAATCAGCACTTTCATTCAAACCAAATAATCTGAGGCCATAAAGAGCGGCTTGTCTCGCACTGAATATTACCGCCAAGTTCCTGCGAGCAATAACACGACCGTTCGCAGGCAAAGCAAAACAGAGAGGGACGTGAGGATGTGACATGTAATGCAGTTAGAAGGTCCTGTCGCCCACACTGGCCCTGACACTTTTATCATACGTGTCCATTTCTATTTGGGAAATGGCGGGGATAAAAATGATTACTCGGCTGTGCGGAGAGCGCGCCGGGCCCCTCCAGGCTGCAGGCCTGGTGTATTGGTGCCACAGCAGCCCAGGAGAGCCATCCATAATGGGCACGTTTGTAGACACGGACCCCCTCCTTTCTTCCACCTCCACCTGCTGCAAGAGCTTGAAGCAAACAGTGCTGTGCTTTATGGGGCCACTTTCTCTTAACAACAGAAATAAGAGTCTAGTCATTTCCTGTCGAATCTTTACCCCGTTCGCCCCCAAAAGTATTTTAGGGTTTTTCAGTCCTCTCTCTTTCATCATGTTTGACGTTTTAAAATTTTCATATATAGTTTCATATATATATATATATATACACACACACACACATTAAATGTCAAATCATCAATCAGATACAAAATGCATTTTTTGTTTATGTAATATTTTCCGTTTGTGTATGTGTGTGTGTGTGTATATATATATATATATATATTATGTATAAATAAATCTACAGTACACACATGCATGTTAATGTCTATATATGAACTATATGTACATATAATATAAACTATAAGAACATAAGTATCTACTAGTTAATGTATGTAAATATTTTGAAAATATATGCTTAATTTTGTGTGTTTATGTAAATATATCTGCTATGTTGAGCATGTTTTATTTATTTTAAGTCTTCTTGTTTTTTGGTAAAATTTGTAAAAAAAGAAAAAAAAAAAAGAAAGAAAAAAAAGCAAACTTATCTTCATGACTGCGGCGTCAAGGGCAATAAAATTCCAAAAATGAATTAATAATAATTTAATAATATTAACAATATTTATTAATACATGATATTAAATAAATACTATAAAACTATGTAAATTACAACTATTTCAAAAATCACAAGAACTATAATAAAAAGTAAAATAATACATATAATAATATGAATAATATATCAAACGGTAATAATAATAATAAATGAACAAAACGAACAACACTTCAGTTGAAAATGGTGTAAATGTTTTCCAAACCACATGAAATCATTTTGAATACAAAAAGTACATCCAAAGAACTTAGAGTATGCATTTTAACCAGACATTTGGAAGAATTTATCCTTTGCTTCATACACACACGTAATTTCACCATACTTTCCTTCCTTTCGGTTTGAAATATTCTCCCTCCGTTCGCTTCTCTTAATCTTCATTCTTATCGGTTTTATTATAGCAACGCTATTCATATAACTTCCAGCTCACGGAGGATCCAGACAAATAAGAAACAAGCAAATCTCCTCAGTTGTAACAACACTTTTATCACTTCAAACTAAACCCCAATATGTCTGAAATGAATTAGTGCTATCACATCCACGCAGCGGGTTATTTCATCCCGAGGCCTGCGGTTTCCTTTAAGCTAAGCAGCTAATAACACTTTTAGGATGAGCAATGTAAACATCGTGCTGTGATACTGGTAAAATAGGCTTTGAGGCGATTAGATCTCTCATTGGCAGTAAAGCTGCAAATACGCAGCTGAGAATTTCCACTGCTTTAGTCACAGATATCCGCACTGGATTTACCTAATACCTCACTCTCTCAGCTTAAGCTTGACAGCATGTGTGTAAACACTGTGCACCTTTATCCAAACCCTTTACCTGACGCAACAATCCCAGGTAGTAGTACGAAACATTCCGTTTTTAATGCCTTGAAACTTTTTTTTTTGTCTGACGCGAGTTCCTTAGGATTGAAACCCCGAGCCAAGGCGACAGAAAAAGCTCTGTTCCGAGCAGCTGGGTCTGATGCAACGCTGCGGGTATCATAGTAAATGGACAATAGGGGGTTGGGGAGCTCGTTTGAAGAATGGAGGCCAAGCTTCACCTTCACAAGTTCCCTGAAAAAATACACAGTATGCCGAAGAACCAGCCCCAATTAAGCGCAGTGCTTTAGGCCTGTCACTCGATTTCATCAGCTCAAAATGAACAACACGATGAAGGGGGAACTGTTGCTGGTGTGTTACGAATCTTTAAATAAATAGTGAACAAAAGAAGACTGAATACACTCAGGCCTGCATATTTCTAGAAGCGTACAGTAGGTCCAGGCAACAATGGCCTTATGCTTTAATACAAAAGACAGGCACACAGTGTTACTCTTATAGACAAGAATTTGACAACTGCGTGCCGTCACAACAATTATAGTGAATTTACACCTGCTCTCTCAGTCTCTCTGCCTCAATCTGTCCCTTAGGCACTGGGCATAACCTTACGACTGACCTCTGACCTCTACCTTGTTTACTCCCATCACTTAAGAGTGGCTGTGAGAGCCATAAAGACTCATCCCCGCTGAGTTAATGTGCAGTGTTGAAGCGTGCCAAGCTCTTAACACACACACACGAGCACCACTGAGAGTCGTTTTTTTTCTTCAGTGTGGTCAGCGACTCGGTGAGGATGTGTGTTTGTTTATACTTCCACAAACCTGAGAAGAGCGGTCCCCAACCAGGGATTGCAGCTTTGCTTTAAATCAATATAACTCAAATAAATGTTTAAATAAGAAATAAGAAATAATGTTTAAGCGCAACATGTTTCTGTCATTTATAGCTCAACATGTTCACTTTTAATGTGCGTTTTGTCAAAGTAGAAGCAGTCCACGAAAATGATTTCTCAAAAAAAGCTTTTCGAAACTTAAATGAAGGTTTTCTGCGTATGTTTTCTATTATTGAAAACCATCAATTATTGCAAACTTAAATCCTGCTGCTGTTGAAAAGTTGGGATCGATAAGAGGTTTGAATGCTTTTGAAGTCTTTTGTGACCATTTATTTGTTCATTCATAAATAAATAAATACATACATACAGTTAATAAATATATTTATGATCAAATAAATGAGCACAAATAATTAAGTCATAATTAATTGTATTTGTTTACAGAATATTTGTCTACAGAATAGATGTGTGTGTTCTGTGTATATTTATTATGTATATATATATATATAGAAATATGTACATTAGATATTTAGAATTTTATATAATCTTACTGCCCCCAAACTTTTGAAGAAGTTTAAAAGATGATATCTTTGCTTTATATAGATACTTGAGATGTGAAAAAAGGTTGGGGAACACTGATCTAGACAATTGAACTGTTTGTTTTCTGTTTATCCATTTAACGGAAGGTGTGCAATCCAACTGTGTCGTGCTGACAGCAGAAATACTTCTCTGTGTTCGTTCATATCACGAAGAGCATCTGGTTTTGTGAAGCAACATGAGGAGACAGGAAAGAAAGAAATTTGTTGTGATTCAGTTATCTCCTGCATGCGAGCACTGTCTTACAGTGATTTCTTCTCGAGTGCTCCCTTTCACGCATCCACGGTCCGTGAGTTCAGTTCAATACACCTCCGACTGACCCCATAACCCCTCATCCCCTCTCTTTCTGTTCAATGAGTTGCTCTGCAGCAGACCACTGCCTATCGACACCACGGCACGTCTAATTGCATCGAGCGGCGCAGGTCTCCCAAAGCTAACTAATCGAAAGGGAATTTATTTCCTGTCAATATCTAGAAAGGTCATCTCTCTCACAGCGGCTCATTGCTCGGTCGTTCATGACCATGAGAAGTGTATATGCGGGGCCGGTTTTACAGACTAAATGTCCCCATAAGGAAAATGGCTTTATAAATGCACTAAATAATGTGTTAAATAAAATCTAAAGTGGTTGTGAGATGGTTAGGGAAGAGAAAGATCATTAAATCAGTATACAAACAATAGAATTCAATGGAAAGTGAGCCAAGTCGAATCAAGATGCATTTGGAATCACATATGATATGCTTTTGGACGTGGATGTACACACATATCTCAAATAACACAATCTACATCTCCGTAGCGCCTGCTGGACACAGCAGATCAGATCACTTCTAAAAAATCTTTATTTCTGCCAAGTAAAACAACAAAAACATTCAAGCACTTTTTTTTTCTGTGTGCACGTGTGTGTCCATACATGAGTCTTGGCCTACATCCACATGGCAAAGACAACGCTGAGGGAAAGCGCCTCCGGGCTCTCTCTCGCTCTCACATGTAGGGTAATTAACATGCCATTAACACATTAATACACATTCGCTATTCCCAATGTTAATGACAGACTAATTACCATACCTGAGACTGCACTGGGGAGGCCAGCGCACTGCGCCCTCCCACCAAATCGACTCAGCCAGCTCAAATCAGAGCCCCAGTCACACGCTAGAGGCTCTCTATTTCCCCACAGTCAGGGACCGCTGCACCGCGAGACCACCGCAAACTGCCTGCCCAGCTTGTCGACTTCGACAGATTTAACATGCTGGACATTTTCTAAATGTAAAGTTACACCACAGACAGTGAGAGAGAGGCTTTTGGGATAAAGTCTGGAACGCATTATGCTTATATAGCTCAACAGTTGGATTTCAGATGCAAAAAATATTATTTATTTTCTCTCTAGAGACACAAATCAGTGTAATTTTAGGGTAAAGATAGCAGACTTCTCTGATTTTTTTTTCGATAATTTGTTGCACTCGGCTGTAAAAAAATAAATAAAT
>JAUMHG010000290.1:3836108-3863378 GCA_032359395.1 Enteromius anoplus
TATATAATACATTGAGAAAAATATATATAAATTTATGCTTTTAACCTGTATCTTTTTTTTCAGATTTACACTGTAAAAAAAAATTCTGTAAAATGTACAGTAAAAAACAGCAGCTCTGGTTGCCAGAATTTGGCCATAAAAAATATGGTAACAACAAGTTAAATTTATAGTTAAATACTGTAATTTTATTAACTGATATAATGTTAATATACCAACCTACTAAAGTACTGAAATCTGTTTTGTACATTTGAAATATACTGGTAACCACCAAATTCAGGTGGTGATGACAACTTTTAAATAGGAACAGATATAGAAGGAGCTCAGTGTCATTCACACAAGCACCATACAACCCTAATAAACATAACTGATAAGAAATCATTTAAGGAATTTTACAGGATTTTTTAAAATCTAATTTTAAAGGAAGTTACCATTTAAAAAAGCTAAATGTGTAATAATGGCTAAGTGAAGTTAGCTCTGAGAAAGAAAGAAAAAATCAGTATAACCTTTTTTTCAGAGGTTACTGAAAACTTTGATATTTTTTAAACATTGATTCATGCATTTTAGATTAAAAAAAGACAGTATACAGATGTGTTTTTAATGATAGTTGCACTTAATTCAGACTAATTGTTTAAAGGCTAAACTGATTTAAAAAAAAAAACATGCAGTGAAATAGGGACCAAATAGTTGTTTGACTTGATAAGAAAGGGCTTTTCTTTTATGGCCTCTCTTTGTCTGGACTACTGTCTGCTGAGCACTTGCTGTTTGAATAGTCTTGGAAAAGCAGTAAAAAAATATCATTCCTCTCACTCGAGTGAGCAAATGCAGCTTCATTAAAGAGGCTGAACCCTCACCAAACAGAGACCATGTGAAATAAAGCGACACCAAGGTCGTTGTCCCTCACCTTGGCACAAACATGTGTCATCTAGCTCTTTGCTGTGAAGGATCACTATACATCTCTCCGTTCAGCCGTATTTGATGTGGCACTCACCTGTCACGCTCTCCGGACAGATGAGAAGAGAATCTCTCCTCACGAAGGCCCGCCAATCAAAGCACCTGACACTGGCCTCAAAGAGTGTTTGACGGAGGGCCTGTTGACACCCCTCAGCCGGCGCCCCTCTTCTTTTAAGCCCCACTTCTGCCTAACATCAGCAGCAAGATGAAACAGAATGATAATTGGGTGCAATCACGCAAGAGGCAAGGCCAGAGCGCTTCTTTTACAGACGTGCTAACATTACAACATGCCCAGCGCTCTTTATCCTTAAGAAAACTTCATATTAAAGAGCTGTATTATCTTTAATGTAAACAAGTTGAATTGTCTTGATCTAGATACAGATAGATTTAATTATTATTATATAAAGGATTAAATTATTTTGAAATGTAAAACTTAACAAATGCAGTTATATAGTCAAAACATTTAAAGTGCATGTGGAAGCACTGTGTGTCTCTCTGCAGAGTATGCACACTTACACAGATATATAAAGACAATATACATAAAAGACACTCAAAGGACAGCAGATATAAGAACACACAAAGTCAAAGTTACAAAGTCTGTTTTTTTTTCTCTGTCGCTCTCTTCATTTTTCATTCTTCTTTCACTGCATTTGTATACCGATTGCACCCACCTCTCCTTTTATTCAAGTCAGTGGCTTCACTAGAAAGCTCAAATACTTCAATGTGACACTCCAAGGGCCCCTACAAAAGGTGTTCGTGTGTCAGGCACAAGAATGTTCCCTCTAATCACTTTTGCAGTGTGAGGAGGGGATGCGAGAGAAAAAGAGGGCAAAAGAAAGAGGATTAAAACAGCGGAGTGTGTGTTTTCTCCACACTATGTTTAATCAAATACTTTTGAGAGCAGCATTTCCCAAAAGATCAGTGTGTCTCAAAGAGACTGCGTTTGAACGATGTACCTGACCCTGTTTTCTGACGTATGTCAGCGTGTGATGAGCTGACGTTTGAGCACAAACGGAGAGGAAGAGGGGTGTTGTCTGACTCTGTTCTCACTTCAAACTATATCATATAATTTTTTTAAATACATCAAGTCTGTCGTATATTTTGGGACCGCCCGCTTTTGACTGCCTCAGAGCATGATTCAGCCCTGACTGCTGAGACTGCTGATTTAAATAGCTCAGAGAGGCTCCTAAGAGAGACTTTAAAGTTGGTTTCATTTAGGTAGGCCTATCAAGTTCTCTTAAAAAATAAATTATAGCATGGACCATCTGGGTATAAACTCTTTTTTCATGCATCAGCTTCAATGACAATATGATATGGGTTCGTAAACTATATTTGAATAGAATTGAATGTCACACATTGCACGCTGCATGCAACCTGATCGAAGAATGAGCAAAAAAGAAACATGCTTCAAGTTGCATCAAACACATATTCATTAAAGTTATTGGCTTCACAGACTCATTAATACTCAGGTATTCAGCTTTTCTAAAGTAGATTCCATTTTTAATTTTATGTGAATAAAAAACTAGGTTTAAATGGATAGTACAGACCCTCTTATCTTAAGCTCCTATTGATCAAGTATGAGTTTCACAGTCTTTTGCACTGGTATGCACGCATGCATGCATTTATTTTTTATTATTTACTGTTTTATCCTACATTTAACATCATGGTACACAACAGCACAACCCAGAAGAAATTTAATTCAGCCTTATTTAATGGACAGTTAAATTTCATTGATCCTTATTTTGTTTTTACAACAATAATTTTGTGATGATGAGATATCTTCTGAAACCTTAAATACGGTAGTTATCATATAACCGGGGTCTTTTTCTCTGGAAACCTTAGATAATGTCTCCATTTCCTCTCTTAATCTTGTCGAGGAGTCGCATTGAAATTATATGTCAGATATATCTGATCTTTCATGTGTGTTCTTACCAAATGAAGGATGTCTTTGATTTGACAAGCCTGTGCATTACTCAGTCTTCGGAAATAGTTTAAATATCTCAGCCCCATGGTGTCATGATTTGAGGGTCTTTTCTTTCTCAAGGAATGGGAAAAGGGCCACAGGCTTTTCCTACTGTGTGTGTGAGAGAGTGGCAGGTGATTTGAGGCTGTTTTGATATAAGAGCTGGAGGAATGTGCATGGGTACAGTAATCTTTGCGTGCAGGAGAGTGTCAGAAGGGGGTCGGATCGGCAAAGATGAGGTAAGTGCTCACAGCTATGAAACCGTATCTTGGACAGATTAAAAGGCATTTTCCTCTGTTGCTTTTAGCTTGTACAGGTGTTAAGTCCTTGACATGTTCCTCCATGTGTAAGGTTTCTTAGTGTGTGTGTGTGTGTGTGTGTGTGCAGGCTCTCTTTGAGACTCGAGGCAAACACTTTTACTGTAAACGAAGCCTTTGAACTGTAAAACAGTTACAGTGCAGATGTTGGTTTTCTCGATAAACAATGAAAAAAGTACTTGATAGTTGTCTGAAACACAATTTGTTTGTTACATAGTTAACGTAAAACATATTGTGTATTAGTTTTTTCAAGTACAAATTATAGACTGAAAAGTATAGGTAGTTAAAAAGCCTTTCTTTCTGTGACAACTGGAGCTGCAGAAATGCTGATAAGCACAGTTTTCCCAGACGCAACCGCTGATTAGCATTGAAGACTTGACTGTTCCGGCTTGTCCTCATACCTGTGCAGGTAATGCGGTCCAAGACGTCAGCAGCTCTCAAACATACACACCGAAATCCCTCTCTCAGTTCATGATCTACACCTAATTGCATATAAGTGCCCATTTCATCTAATGAAAGAGCTTTTTGTGTCTGTTTTATATTTTCCTGGAAGATAAGCTGCCTTCTGGGTAGTATTTATTTTTAATTTTCAAACACGTAAAGAGATAATTCACCAAAAAGTTACATTTCTTTGATCATTTACTCACTTCCATGTCGTTTCTAGACCTACATGACTTTCTTCTGTATAACACAAAAGAAGATGTTTGTTATTCTTGCTCTTTCCCACAATTAGCTTATAAATATCCAACACAGTCTCATGACCAATTCCTACATATTTTTCAAAGTGGCTAAATCATGCATACAAGTTTAACTGGAATGATTTCTGAAGGTTCATGAGATGCTGAAGACTGGAGTAATGACTGCTGATTATTCATCTTTGCCATAAAACGGCATAAAATGTTTTCAAATAGACAACAGTTATTTGAAATTAGAAATGCACTTCACGGTATTACTGTTTTGCTTTCTGTTTGGTCAAATAAAAGCAACGTGGGTGAGATTATGCAAAAGATTTCATTTTAAAGGAAGTTGGATCCTTTTACAATACACACATTTTTTTAACCAGAATTTCACTTAGTCTTTGTAGCAGTACAAAACATCAATACATGTGTACAGACGTAACTCGTACGATTTTGTACGATTTGTCTTAAACCTCACTGACGGGTGGGTATAGGGGCGGGGTTATACAAATTCATTCAAATTGACATCTCATAAAATATGTACGATTTGAAAAATCGTATGAATTTGTACGAGTGAGGTTGTACGAATTAGACACCTCTTAAAATATGTAGATGAATTACCAGGAGATCGGGCTGGTGTCATAAAATCGCTCCACATAACTTGTGTGTTTTAATTCAAGTCATGTGACAGGTTTGTATAGTGAACAGACCAGTTTTTGTCAACGTTCACTGATCGTTTTCTATTCATTAAACATGTTTTCTCAAGAACTACTGTGACTAGATGCTTGAGCTTGAGAACTGAATCAGTACAATCTTTTCATTTTTGTGAACCACTACAACCAAGATTTGACTTGTTCATGATTCAGACATCATTACTTCCTACTGGGTGAGCTGTAAGGGAACTAGGATGAATGTCAAGATATCCAATGATCAACAGCTTAAATGTCAGCCTGTTCCTCACACAAAGCTATTGTATGACTTCAGAAGACTTGAACATGTAGAGCATGAGTCATATGGACCACTTTTATGATACCTTATGCTGCTTTTACATCCTTTTGGGAGCTTGAAAGCTCCAGTCCCATTTATTGTAATTGCACAGAAAAGAGCAGCCAGTACATCATTCAAAATATCCTTTCATGTTGCATGAATGAAAATGATTTGGGGGGTGGGGGTTAAATACCTTTCATAATAAATGAATATCCAAATAACACCCGAATAACTCTCCTTATTTTTTAGGCTTCTGTCATGACTCGTTTTCTGGTTTGCCTCTTTTTGTCTCTTTTCACACCACACACCCATGATGACTCCAACGCTCATGTCATTTATTTTTTGTTCCATTCTCTTCTTCTCTTGGTGTGTGTGGAATTGTTTAATTTCTGTGAGAGGTTCAAGCAAACACAGAGTTCCAGGGAAAATGTGCGAGTTCCCTTCCTCCTGTCCTGCCTAATCCAAACACAACTTCAGAGGAAGAGACGCTCCACATGTGGCTGCATGAAAGGAAACGCCGAACCTCGGGTGAAAAGACAACACAAGAATGAAAATATCACGTCCCCTCATCTTGTCCCACACAGTTCCTCTGGAAAAAAATCTCTTTGAGTTAAAATAAGGCTGTTATATGTAAACGCCTGAAAATCGTACATCTTCAATATATTTCTCCTCAAGATACATCCACACAATTAATGTATAATTTAGCCTATGATAATATTTTTGTGCACATGTTTTATTGCAGAATTTCCCATGTTTTAGCCAAGACCTGAACAACCATTCAGATTGGTTTGTTTGTTTGCTCGTTCTGAAGATTCTTGTTAATGGAGTGATGGACCGGTAAAGCAATTCAGAATAAAAATGAGTTTATTTCTTTAGCATTGTTTTTGTTTCTTTCTTTAAGTCTAACTGTTTAAATACAGATCACTGTTCCAGGTTTCTAAAGTATATGGCACACTAAATTGGAAACACATTAGCAAAACCATTAATCAAAATCTGATTGGCTGACTTTTAGAAGATTTTTAGGAAGCTAGTTTGATGTGGTCTTTAATGGTTAACAAAGACTGTTCACGAAATTTGTGGGAAAGAATGCATCACCATTAGCAGCTAAACGCTGGATTTAAAGACAGGATAAGCAATTTTTCAAAAATGCATTACAATACAGAGTCGGTCGAGTACCCAAACAAACTTGTAGCCAATCAGCAATAAGGGGCCTGTCTACTAATGATGTGGAGGAGAGTGTGTTCAGTAAACAGCCGAGCCGAGCAATAGAATGTCTGTGGAACGATAAGCCAAGAAGTAGGATCCGTGTAAATATCGGATCAGCTTTCCAGCACTGGAGAGAACTCAAGGAGCGGAAAGGGCTTCAATCGTTTGCCGAGATGCTTTAGTTCTTCTCAATAGGTGAGTAGCACCGTGTTTACACCAGACACCGTGCCACGACAGCTTAAAGTCTGCCTGCACTGGACGCGATAAAGCAACCTTTGAAAATCATTTGAAATTTGTGTCAGCAAGTCATAAATAAAACTTTCCAGCAGTTTTCTGGTGGAGATTTGTCGTGCCACTCACGTCCGGTGTAGAGAGCATCCGATTAAATAATGACTTCTATAATATTTTGTGTGGGTGTAGACACACTGTAACACTGGTTCTGCTTTGTTTCACAGAACTAATTGTTGTCTGGGCTACAAATTAGGGACGAGGCCCTTTTGGTGTAGAGGAGTCTTTGTTTTGGTGATTTCAAATATCAACACTGGCTTCCAGAAATCGTTTAAGCTGCCTTTAAGAAAGTTTGTTAACCTTACAGGTAGTTGTATTTATTTAAACATATACAATATCTTTTAGTTTTTCTACTATATAACAGAAAAAGTATCATTTTCCAAGCTTGGCCATGCAACCCATTGCAATAAATTCTCAAGTAATCCCATTTTATTAGTTGTCTGGCCTATACATCTGTCAATGAAGATCAGGTGAAGTACCCTCACTAATCGGTGCGGCATATGCCAGTCATTGAAGTTTATCATTCACGTTTATTGTGTGTCGTTAATTTTTATGAGTTGGATTATTGTGGCGCTTTGTCTTGGCTGAACTTTTAAGGGTTTTGTTGTGTTTGTTCAGTCATGTCAGCGCTCCGCTGCAGGACTTCTTAAAGCCTCTGCCTCTTGGAAGGAAGTCCCAAAGATCACGGGAGAAGGGGAGCGCTAGAACGAAGGAGAAAGTGAAGGAGGAAGAAATCAATGGAGAAATTTTTGCTGCAGGCTCGCTTAGTTTTATCTGCCTTTGAACGAGTCAGCTTTAATTTGACTTTGATCTCAATTTGCTGCCGCATGAGTTGGCTTCCATGTGCTATAATGAATGGAGAGGAAAGTTTTCTGGAGGATTTTCCTTTTCCAAAGCTCTCTTGCTCTCTCTCTTTCATCATCTCTCTTTCCCCTCCCTCTGTCTCTCATACTCAGGCCCAAAAATAAACCCTCTGAAAGTGCCCTTTCTATTTGTAATTTCCTCAGATGGATCGAGACGGCTCTAAATCATCAAATTAAGTCGACTGAAGAGTCCTATTAGATCTTTTAACCAAGCTAAAACTCTCCTTGAAGCCAGTGATTAAATTTGTTTATGCGTAAGTGCTGCAAACCCGAGTGAAGTTTGAGTCCTCCGCTGAAAGTTTCCCAGAATGCCTTTAGTAATAGTACAGAACGTCTTACTTAGGACATAAGAGAATAAATGAAAGCTGCTTAGCACTCAAAGCTTAGGGGAATGGACTTCTTTTTAATCTATCTTTTCACTCTCTCGCACTCTCTCTTTTATCAGACTTTAAAGGCAGTCGGTTCACAGGTCTGCGGGATGAAACAGTCACAGACTTTGTTGAGATAGTCATAATTCACTCGTCTTTTCACAGCTCCCTGCATCCAGAGGCTTCTACGGACCTGGGCAATTAAACGTAGTTCGAGTTTTGGAAACGCTCCCTTACGGGCACTGCTTTCTGGGCGCTTTATTCTAAAGGCTATGACATGATGTTTAGGATCAGCCTTTGGCTTTTGTTAGTCAAAACACACGTAGACGCTCTCGCTCTCGCTCTCTCTCGGGAGCATGTACATTAATCTTTGCTGAGGCCCACCGCAAACACCCAGTTGTAAATGCATTAGCGA
Organism: Enteromius anoplus; assembly: GCA_032359395.1. Taxonomy (NCBI): domain Eukaryota; kingdom Metazoa; phylum Chordata; class Actinopteri; order Cypriniformes; family Cyprinidae; genus Enteromius; species Enteromius anoplus. The sequence goes on from JAUMHG010000290.1 coordinate 3,844,144, forward strand.
GAGGTTTCATGGCTGAATAGGGTGAAGAATGAGAGACAGAGTGTGGTGATGGCAGTAATAAAGAGATTGCTCTCAGATTCTCTCATACACACACAGGCGCCTCACTTCCTTTCTCAAGGGAAGTAACAGGTTGACACAATGAACAGCTGGACGGATTCTCACTGACACCCCTCCTTTTAAGCACACACACACTGCTCTAGACATTGAATTGCTCCTGAATTTTTGTTTTACACACTAGTTCAATTACTGTTGAGAAATAAAAGCAACTGTGTTTCATTATCAGCCGTCGTTTCTAATGACATAAAATAGTCGAAACAAAAATGAACATTCTGTCATCATTTATTCACTTTCTTCTTCTGTTCTGTAGTCTGTCTGTACAATGGAAAATTACTGGTCGACAAAACACTGCCAACATTCATAAAACTATATGTTGTGTTCCAAAACAACAGTATGCTGTAAATTATAGTTAATTAACTCATGTAATGCCGTACAATACTTAAATATGAAATAAGATAACGCTTTTTATGCAAAATAACATTCAAAAACGTTGCCTGATACAAATAAAGATAAAAGAAATGACATTTATTATATGATTGATTTTATTTGGCATGCAAAGACAGAGGAATGTACACAGAGGGGCTCCGTTTAGATTATGCTCATGTTTAAGGGTCATTTCTCCAGATAATGTTCTTTTTCATAAATGTAAAGGAGTTTGTGAGTTAAAACATGAGTTCAATGATGCAATTCAAATCAGTCTCTTTTAAACGACTCCTTCAGATATTTCGTTTATATGTAGTTTTATGTTTCAACTAAGCAATAATATTTATCGTTGCACAAATAACATATTGCCTCATTACTAACTGGTTCAACACAGAATATTCAGCCCAGTCTCACGGCAATTCAAACATATTTTACAAGATGGCTAATTTGTACGAATTTATACAAATGACCTACACCTGAGCCCGCCCCCAAACCTACCCATCACTGGTTTTAGACGAGTGAGGTCGTACGAACTTGTAAAATTAGCACAAATTCTCCACCTCATATGAATACATACCAATTGGTCGTGAGACTGTGGAATATCATACAAACAATATAGGCTCAGTTAGTAACCACATGCATCAGTCTTAAGGCTAGAATACACCGTACAGCTTTTTTTTCCCTCTTTTAAGACTTTTAGCCCAGTTTAGAGTCTGGAAGAGTAAATGTTCCAAAAATCAGAGCCAGTCTACAGATTTTAAACAATCAGAGATGACAGATTTCACAGAAAATCACATAGATGATGGTAACAGACTGTGATTGTGTTTTATTTTTTTAACTTCAGCCTTTGATTCCATCCAGTTGGAAGTAAAAAAAGAAATGTAATATGCCTAATACTTTTCATTTGTCATGTGTCTCCTAGCAACAAAGTGCATGTTTCTGCATGAGTTTGTTGTGTTCGTGACGACTTAGAAGTAGTGTGTGATCTTCAGTTGTTTAATGGATGATGCCCAGTTTTTCTCAGTTAACCGTTTACAAAGTCATCGATGATGCCTAGTGTTTTAAAATCTGTTCAGAAGTTGTGTAGTGTATTCCAGCCTTTAACAAAACCCAGAACAACTTAGCCATTACAACGGTTATAAAAAAAACCCAAAAACTAATATTATCTTGTGTGTCTGCAAATGAATAAATATAGTCTTTGTCTATATGTGTTGGTGTTAGAAGATCTGGATTATCTGAGAGGCGAGTCAGGGGTCGATTGCAATGAAAAGGCCAGCATTTTAGTTTAGGGATAAAGAAGAGGACTGTAATCTAATTTGACCGGAGTGTGTGTGCGTCTTCTCAGTCAGAGAGTACTGTGGGAATAACCCAAGAAGGCCTTCTGTGTGAATGGTTCCTCCTGAGCCAAAGCCAGTGGGGTGTCCCCATATCCTCTTTTTTCCATCCCTCTCTCTTTCCATCACCCCTCCTCATTCTTAGCCCCCAGGACTACTGATTCCAGCCCGGCCACTCAGACAGAGACAGATTAGAGGACAAAAAGAAGGCAAGAGCAAGAAACATAGAGTCCCTCCTGATTAGTGACTGACACTCAAGTGCCCCAACAAGAACTCTGGGTACTTTGCAGTCACTTTATTATGTCAAAAGTCAAAAGCAGACTTAAATATTGTTCTAAAATCTAAATATCGCAGAAGTATCCAATTCTCTCGCAGTGTTACTTCACACGAGACAGCTTCAGTGTGGACGATTTAATGCCTTTGCATTTAAAGCCATGATTCTCACATATATACTTACCCACATTTAAAGGTTTAATCTTTAATAAGCACATTTGCAATTAAATGACACAGACAAATCATTGGGGTTGTAAAAGATGTCATTTCAGTGTTTGGCCTGCCTGTCTGGGGTTTGTGTGAAAACTCAAAGTGACTAAGTTCAGTAAAAAAATATCCACTTGAAAGCTGAATGAGGTCAGAGCGAAGAGCAGCGCTTGAAGATGGGCTCTGGAAGTGAGCTTCTGACACTTCCATTACTAACACAACACATGAAATCATCCGTGTTTACAACACACATCAGAGCTCTCCATCAGCTCAAGCTCACAAATCATCCCAACCGCAAGAATTGCAATGTTTTGATGTTGTTTCAGAGGCCTTTGTTTATTGATTATCTCTGATGTGATCCAGTTTTTGGGTTGTGAAAAACAAGCTTATAATGCGGATTATATGCGTCATAAATTAAAATAAACTAAGCCAAATTTGTTAATGGTCAATGAAGGTTTTTTGTGGTGAATGTTATAAAAATATAAATTTGTCGTATATAAAAAAAAAAAGATTATTTACAATTCAGAATTTATTTTTTGAAGCTTTTCAGCTGTGCTAATTCTTAAAACAATGGAAAATCTATTCATGTTTTTAAAGCGAGCCTGGATGATTATATGTCTGATATATGAAGGGACACATTAAGATTCATCAATAAATTATATGTTATTGAGCCATTAAAACCATATGTGCATAAAACACACCAGGCTTTGAAGTAGTCAAGCGCTTAAATTATTAATCGAAGAGCTCACAAGCCTTTCCTCAAATCATCTGACCCTTTAGAGAAGTGAGGCGAGTTTTTAAACAGCCTTTTGCATTTTTGAAAATGAGGGATCTATGCAATGAGGGGATTAATTTTGTAGTCTGTGATTCTGAATTTTTACTCAGAAAGACATGTCTGCACCGCTGTATAACTTTCATCCTTTGCTGGTCTGTCAAGAATGAATGAATTTCACACATGCTCACGCAATCACAGAGAGATCTGATTAAATTGAATACTTTTGGGTAGAGACTATAGATGCAGAATATTAATAGCAGGCTATTCTTTTAAAGAGTAGTCTATTAAATAAATACATGGCACTGTATGCTTGATATAAGACTGGTTGCATAAGTAAAATTACATATATATTTGTTTAAAAGTGTGCAGTCTTTGTGCTTTTGATAGAGGTCTCTTGTGCTCACCAAATATGTCTATTTACAAAAATACAGTACAGTTTGGATTTTTATATATATATATATATATATATATATATATATTACAATTCAAAATAAATTTATTCTTAAATTTTAAAAAGTAATATTTTCCTATGGCAAGGCGGAATTTTTAGCAGCCATTACTTCATATATTTATATTTCAGTATATTTGAGGGAAAAAAAATCATAGTCAGTTAATTCACTTTAATTGCATAGAAAAGCACCTTTAGAGTAAAACTGCTAAACTTATAGGAGTTTGTTTTAAATTACTGCCACTTTTGATCAACTTAATACATTCTTGCACAACAATAACAGGCTATATATTTTTACTAAATATATTTATTTATTTAGTTGTTTGTTTGTTTATTTATTTATTTATTTTTATTACAAGCAATATTTGGTATCTGGATTTTATTTTCTTAATTTTTAATATTATTATATTAATTATTATTATTATAATTACAATACTGTAAAATAGTGCTGTCAAACTATTAATCACGATTTTGTTTACATAATATACGTGTGTATGATGTGTATATTTATTATGTATATATAAAAACAAAACAAGCATGTATATATTTAAGAAAAATATATTTTATGTTTATATAAACATATATATTTATACATAATATTACAATTGAAGAATATAAATATATAAATGTATATACATTCAATAATTTTTCAAAATACTGTATGTTTGTGTATTTGTATATACATAATAAATATACACAGTACACATACATATATTATGTAAATAAAAACTTTTATTTTGGATGTAATTAATCATGATTAATTGCGATTAAATGTTTATTTTCTTTGTCGTACATATTTAGGTTTTGACAGCATTGCTTAATTTTACCAGTCATGCCTTTCAAGTATAAAAAGTATAAAGAAATATGATCTTTATACAAATACACTTGATGACACAAGTTTGCAACCTGATTCAAAATAAAACATTGAGACATGGTAAGCAGATTAAAACTAGTCCTCCTGTATCTGTAACAAACACAGCCTTCGGGACCTAAATCCACTAGCATCCCCCACTCTCTAAACCACACACATACTGCAATATAAAAAAAAAAAAAAAGCAGTACGAATTCAAGCTGATACTGGCATTTTCCCCCAATGCACTATTTGAAGTGTGCAGAGATTCACTTTGACTTTTTTGTAACTGACGACTGTGGGAGGATCAGTGAGGAAAAAAGGTGTTTTGTTGAGGAGGATGAGGTGGTTAAGGATGACCTCGTGTCCACCTCGTCTCAGATGTAGGCCTCTCCTGTTGTACCACATTCTCAGCATGTAAAATGTCACCAAGAAACATAAGCTTTGACTCTTAGAAAAAAAAAAAATAAAAAGCTAATAAGATTTCCATTCATTTAAACTTATCAAAATTCCCACTAGAGCCCGGGGAGCTTTCTTTCTCGCAACCCTCTTTTCTTTCATCCATGGTTAAATATGTAAATAAAATGTCTAAAGTCATTCTTCAAAGGGGAACAAAAGGAAAAAGGGGGGCTGAGAGAGGGGGGAGGCAGCCCTAAAATGCCTTCCTTTCTCCATAACATTAGCCAGAGGGGGGCCAGCTTCTAGGCAGAGAGGAACAGCAGGGGAGCGCACAGGCTCCATAGAATCACACATCTCCCCAATCCCTCACACACAAAAAACATGAAATATCTTTTCAGTCTGAGCCATCAAAGGGCCTCCCTTCTCTTTATTAGTTACAGAATTATCTCACACTTTCTGATTTCCACCAAGATGGAACCCAGCGAGCTGCTGCTGCTGCTGTGCTTTGGAAGAGATAAAGTTCATGTGTATGTGCGTTTGTGAGTGGGTGGGTGTGTGGGTATAAAGGATAACTGTAGAACGGACCGAGCATGAAACGGTGAGGGTGGTGGATGCTAGATGCAGAAATAAACAAACACAAAACATGAAAGGGAAAGTAGGAGCTGCCAAGGCTACTGATGATAAAGATTGAATGGTCATGATTCGGCGATCTGTTCTTCTGCCATTTTTCAAAGCAATATCCTCGTGGACTGCAAACAATCACAGAACAGAAACGTGTAAAACAAACCGTTAACAAATCAGCTGAGGTTGGATGCGCAACGTCACGGGTCTCCCGTTACGATTCTGCCTCGCTATTATATGTATGTTATAGAAGCGTCAATCAGTGAGCTAATGAGGTCGTCTGTGTGCTTCATACAGTGCTTTGATATGTTACACATCCTGAAAGGCTTCATTAACAGCAAAAGCGATGAAAAGGTGTTTACATATCAAAGCGAAGGAAAATGATGATGTGTATGTACATGTGATCATTATTAGTAACAGCACCGGGGGTTAAATGGCATGTCAAACAGGCATTTATGAATGAACAATAATTTTATTAAACTGGCCTAACCTGGTTTGCTGGTGTTAATTGGTCCTTCAGAATTGTCAGACCGGCTGGTTTTAGGGAGGTTTTGCTCTCTTTGACTTTGTGCTGCATTATAATAGTATAAGGTACTGTAAGGTAAAAATAAAATGTGTAAGGTCTTGTAAAGTTTACATACTTATTGCAAAGCAACCTATATTACAGTTTATTGCATTTTATTCGTTTGTGCATAAAATGCATGACCCATATGTCATGTTTTTCCATAACTTGAACTCCTCAAAATAATTCCCCGAATTTACAAATTTGAGACAGCAGCTTAAATTGATTTCGGTGGATTTGCTGTGTAGTGCAACGCTCTGCTATTTAAGCTAAAGAATTCCAGGTGAATGGGGTGTAAAGTTTTAACCTGCTTGACAGACTGTCTGTTTACATTTTGACATCCAAATGAAACAAAAACTATTGCAAAATCACATATAAATGTTATCAGGGTGAAACATATGTTGATACCAAATAACCAAACCAAATAACTTGCAAATGAGGAAAAAGATGAACAATTTTTAGCACAGTAGTGCAATACCAAATTTCAAGAATCGTTTAAACCAATTTGATACAAATTACTGACCAAGATGACCAATTTGCATACCAAGTGGTGCTCATTATGTCTTCAAGTGTATTATATTGGGTTTGTTAATATCCCTGAGGAATATCAATAGTGATTAAAGTGGCTGAGATTATCTCAGTCTTGTAAACAGTCTCACACAACTTGACTGGTTTTGTTTCGTTTCGTTTTTTTAAATATGTTGAAAAGCACTTTACAAGTTGTCATAAAAAAGCTCTTAGAGTCTCCAGAAAACCGCGGTCATCAGGTGTTGCGCAGATAAATCATGGTTTTACTGGGTAACCTGAGAGAGCACTATGCTATCTGGTATCTCTTGCTCCATGAGGCCCTCTGTGTCTTCTTGATAGCTGCCACATGAGACTTACCAGCTTGCTCAAGCGAAGACAATTTATTTTCACCATCTTTTTGAGCTGATGTAGCTGTAACATGAAGTACACTTCTTTTTCATTAACACTGCTGAGTGTTTTAACTAACTGGGAAAAAAATGGCCAATGGAGCATTAACCGTCATCTCTGACTGTTGAACTCCGACAGGTCCCCTCCTTAATATCAAACGTTTAATAGATATAGATATGACCCTAAGGAGTGTGCCACGGATACAGCTGCTCTGAGGTAACTGAGGTAAAACGGGCTTTCCAGCCCTTAGCATCAGCATGAATCAACTAAAACAAGACTGAAAAGCTCTTTGTCTAAGAATTCATCCTTAAGGCATTTTTATCCTGTACTCTTGCAAGTATTTACGATTGAGAGCAGAGGGTAAAGAATGGAAACTGTATCAGTTAAGAATGTCTTTTATGTCATTACACACCCACATCTGCTTACAAGGCCACTTGTTCTGCGATTGCTCGTTGAGGGCATAATTTTACATATTCATTTGAAGCATTGAAATGGCAGCGGATTTATTAAAGCGCTCAGTGTTGTGTACAAAACTTTTGAATTAATTTGATTTCTGGCACAGCGTAGTCTTTGTTATTTGAGCACTGGAGTGCATTGTTCATTTATGACAAGTGAACTACAACAAAACGACACTTTGGAACTTAAATAATGCATTTTAGAAAAATTATGTTTATGTTTAAAGAAAGAGGCAGTCGAGGGCCCAGGAGCACTAAACATGTCGGTCGTCTTTTGATTTATGAGTAAAATGAGGTCTGTGGTTAACATTCCTGCAAGAGACTTTCATTTTGTTGTAACATAAATTACATACAGTCATAACTCGAAATGTGAATTTTAAAAACTATGTTTTTATGTTTTCTTAACATTTTAGGCGCAAGCAAGTTGTTTTTGTAAAACAATTTATACTTGCATAGCAATTTGTGTGTGTATATATATATATATATATATGTGTGTGTGTGTGTGTGTATGGGTATATATATATATAAAGGGTAACTAAAAAATTATGTTAGACTACTTTTTACTCATAAACTAAAAAACATCATAAAATAAACTCCAGTATTGTCCAACAGGATAAAGGCTAATGTATGACACTACATAGACGTCAATAATTTCTTTGGAAATTGCTAAGAAGAAAGTGAAAGTTTAACATTCTTGATCATATGACATTTCGCTTTTTTTTATTAATAACATCTTAAGCCACATGGTTTTAATTTTTTTTTTGTCATTTAGATGCGTGGGGTGAGAGTAAAGACACATAGACACTCTAGCCATCAGTTCTAGTTCAGTCAACAGTAAAAAGCGAGGGGAATTTCAAGGAATAAAACTCTCCTTTCTCTCCACTCTCTTCCCACAATGGTCGGAGCGTGAAAATCGTCAGTTGTAGAGAGAAAAGGCACACATCTCGACTGGAAAGCCACAGAATCCTTTTGGTCGTCCCCGGCGTGAGATTTCTCGCTGACTTGCGCCGAAAAGTGCATCGTAAATCGTCAGAGGGATTTCGTCAGGGAGAGAAAACAACAACAACAAATGGCCAGTGAGTAATTTACTGTGATCTTGTGGTAAAATGGTGACGAGGATTTGAGGTCTAAACAGCCAGTTCCGCTCGGTTTAAGGATAATCAGTGTGTCAGTTTGGGCTTTCTTATGTAAAGCAGCTGTCTTTGAAGGCGGATCTTTTGGCAGGTTAGTTCAGGACGGTGGCGAAGGAGCTCAGACACACAGACAGCGCGCGAGGCAGCGAGCAACTCTTGACGGAGCAGCGGAGTGTCTGGAGACGAGCTGAAATAAATATTCATTCATTCATTCGTTTTCAGATGACGCCGTGCCTGCAGTTTGTTCGGTTTGGATACACTTTGCGGAGGATGAATGTGAAAAGAAACGCGAGAGAGAGTTAAGAAGTAAGTGTACTTACGCGAGGAAAACAGATAACTCAACATTAACTCAAAGGAGAGGACCAAAAGAGCTTCGGAAGAAGGAGTTATCATCTGTGGACTGGGAATTGAACACGGACTGTGTGAAAACTCTTTCTGTGGGGAAAGCTTGCTACTTATTTATCTTAAGATTTTTTTGACAGATATTACTTTTGGACTGAATTGATTGTTTAGAATCTGAGTTACTGACTCAAGTAAACAAGTTTTCTTTTTAACAACTCCCCCTCAATCATCTTGCTCGTTGTTTGGAATAACTTTTTACAGAACCAGACAAAATTATACAGAACAACAATGAAGCAACTTTCCTAGTAATAAAATGCAGAGCTTTTTTTGAAAGACAATCCCTGCTGCATGAATTCGTATTAAAAGGCAATGTTTACCACCGCTTTCGGACTCAGCCTTGTGCTGCTGTGCATGGCTGGGTTTTGTTCCGCTATCAGCTCCATTGACCCGGACCGACCAGGTGAAGGAAGATGCCAGGAGATCGCCATTCCGCTCTGTAAGGACATTGGCTACAACTTGACAGTCATGCCGAACTTAATGGGGCATGAAGATCAGAGTGAAGCGGCCATAAAGCTGCACGAGTTTGCCCCGCTGATTGAGTTCGGCTGCCACAGTCATCTGAAGTTTTTCTTGTGCTCGCTTTACGCTCCCATGTGCACGGAGCAGGTATCCACACCCATCCCAGCGTGCCGAGTAATGTGTGAGCAGGCAAGGCAGAAGTGTTCTCCAATCATGGAGCAGTTTAACTTCAACTGGCCTGAGTCACTGGACTGTTCCAGACTGCCAAATAAAAACGACCCCAATTATCTGTGTATGGAGGCACCCAACAACGGCACAGACGAGCCCCCGAAAGGCTCCCACACTCAGCCACCAGACTCCCGACCCCCTCGGCCGGGTAACAGCCAAGAACTGCCGATAAAGGAAAGGGTCGGTAAGGGGACGTGCCGCAACCCTGGAAAGTTTCATTATGTTCAGAAGAGTGAGTCCTGTGCTCCCAGGTGTTACTCCAATGTTGACGTGTACTGGAGCCAGGGTGATAAACGATTCTCCATGGTGTGGATTGCTATCTGGTCCATCCTGTGCTTCATTTCCAGTGCCTTTACCGTCCTTACCTTCCTCATCGATCCACAGCGCTTCAAGTACCCCGAGCGGCCGATCATTTTCTTGTCTATGTCATATTGTTTCTACTCGGTGGGCTTTCTTATAAGACTTTTCGTGGGAGTGGAAAATGTTGCCTGTGACCGTGACAGTGGCGTGCAGTATATCATCCAGGAAGGCTTGGAGAGCACTGGCTGCACTATAGTCTTCCTCATTCTTTACTACTTCGGAATGGCCAGTTCCCTGTGGTGGGTCATTCTGACTCTCACGTGGTTCCTCGCAGCTGGGAAAAAATGGGGTCATGAGGCCATCGAAGCCAACAGCAGCTACTTCCATTTAGCGGCATGGGCCATACCAGCTATTAAGACCATCATGATCCTGGTTATGAGGAAGGTAGCGGGAGATGAGCTCACGGGGGTCTGCTACGTGGGCAGTATGGATGTCAAAGCCTTGACGGGTTTTGTTCTTATTCCCCTCTCTTGCTACCTCATAATTGGCACTTCCTTTTTGCTCTCAGGGTTTGTGGCACTCTTTCACATCCGTAAGGTCATGAAGACCGAAGGAGAGAATACAGATAAGCTAGAAAAGCTGATGGTTAGGATCGGCGTCTTCTCTGTGCTCTACACGGTCCCCGCCACTTGCGTCATCGCCTGCTATTTTTATGAGCGTCTCAACATGGATTATTGGAAGATTCTAGCAGAAGAGCGTAAGTGCAGCGAGGACAGTAAGAGCGGTGAGGAGTGTGTGATGAAGAGCTCCATCCCGGCCGTGGAGATCTTCATGGTTAAGATTTTTATGTTGCTGATGGTGGGCATCACCAGCGGCATGTGGATCTGGACCTCTAAAACGCTACAGTCGTGGCAGAACGTTTTCAGCCGCAAACTTAAAAAGAAGACGAGGAGGAAGGCTGCTTGTGTTTTCACAGGAAGTGGACCTTACCTCAAGCCTCATCCTGCACTGAAAGGACATAAAGCCAAGTATGAGCCGGCAGGTCCTCCTGCGACCTGTGTATGAGCTGGCCCTCTATACACAAACAAACGGCCAAAAAATTAAGTACATGCTGGATTCTAACGAACTGCTTTACAAAGAGACAAGCCAGCAAAGGACACAACAATGCTCGTATTTATTTTATGCAAACTTCAGATGCAACAGGTTTTTTTAGTTCTTGGTGCTTGCACTGCATCTGAAACATTGCATACTTTGGGGACAGCTTTGTGAAACCAAGAAAAAGGGAGCGAATCCCTACTACTTTCATTGGGATGCCTGTATCATGTCATGTGCAATAGTTGTTTCCCTTAGAGACAGAGAGAAAGGGACTCTGATGCTGTAGGGCTGTGATTAAAGACAATGAAAGGACTCGACAAACAATGGGTGTGAATGGCTCGGGGAAAAGCGGCTCCTCCATGGCATAGTCGTGTGGCTTTTCTATGGAAATGAAGGCCATGTCATACACAACTGCATTGACATTAGATTGCAGCTGCTCAAAAAGGCCTCGGCAAAGAATGAACTGCCTATTTTTAGGCCCTTTCATGGAACAAAGTAAATCTTTAAGCACTAAATATTGCCAACACAAAGAGAGAAACTTGTTATTTGAGTTGTTTTGTACAGTCAGTTCATGCCCTCTGGTCTGTTTTGTTATACCAAGCTCTTTTTAATGTCATACATTCATTTGTGTATATTTCTAAAGGTTCATATTTTATAAGAATAAATAAAACATTTTAGTTTTAAATGATTGAAATGAAAAGCAAACTCTTTTATTATTCGTGTCGAGTTTGAAAAATGTTTCTCCAATGAAGCAAGAAGATATGTCACGTTCTAATTTCATTTTAGAGATGTGTCTAATGGGATGCACTAGAGAGATTTTTTATCGGTAATACCTTACCAAACATCCCCAAGCTAAACAACTCAAAACCTACCTTAAAGGGCTCATTAAGTCATTATTTACTCACGCTCTTATGTAGGTACAAACATGTATGACTTTCTTTTTTTTTCTACGAAACACAAAAGAAGTTCATACAATTGCAGTCAATGCATTTAACAGCAGTGTTGATCCCAGACTTTTACAGTATGAAGGGGGAAAAAAAGATTTTTCTAAATATCTTCTTTTGTGTTAGAATGAATTTTGTACAGATGTGTGGAACAACAAGAAGAAGAGCATATTTATCGTATTTACGAATATATATATCGTAAAGTGGAGACATCTAGTGAAGTCTAGAAGTTTTTATTTGTACATCTATCTGTCTGTCTGTCTAGTTTGAATCAGTTTTTTTGTTCCTTTCTAAGCACATCAATGTCAGATTACACATATTTTGATGGTGTTGATACCTTAATGCAGGATTGACCTGAGAAATTCAAGTTCACAGTACACACAGGGAGCCTTAAGGTTGTTTGTCTAGAGCATACAAAAGGATCATTTAACATTACGCCCTTCAGTAATCTAATGACATCTGTCATTAGCTTGAATCCATAAAGCGCATTTGTGTAGGCAGGTGAGGCTGAGCTTAGAAGCTGCACGGTTAGATGAAAAATATAACATGCAACAAAAAAGAACAGTAGATTTCTCTTATTACATGCCCTATCATGTCTTGCAAGCTTCTGTTTTTTCCTTATGTGTGTTAGGAAATCAGAAATGTTTTTTTTTTTAAAGAATGAAATGCTTATAAAACAAGCACATTAGTATGTAAAGCAGTTTATTTCCCCCAGAAATGCACACACCTAGATTCATCATCGAATGTCTTTTGATCTGTCTTCATACGTAATGTGCTTGTTTTGTAATAAATCCATTCTAAGTATTTCATTTGGTATTTTAAGTTCAACTTCATGTTGACTTTGATCTGAAATGTTCATAGGAAACACACTAATAGAAACGGATGCAAGAGAGGTTTTGCCAACAAATAATTTTCAAATAATTACTGTAAACCAACTCGTTCATTCTACCTCCTTCAAAGACCAAATGAAATACATATCCAAGTATTAACTGTGACGGTGAATCAAACGAAATATTTCCATGTGGTTTTTGTTCAAAATATTAAAGCACGCTAAGCCCAAATACAACAAACAGCAAGTGGCGAATGGCAAAGATTTATTAGGTCGTCGTCTATTACATTTTCAGTCATTAAGAGATTATGGGATGTTTGGACAATTTTTCTGCCCTTTAAAAGCTCACTTCAGGTGTCAAGTGCAGCGTGTGTGTGTGTGTGTGTGAAAAAGATCTAAAACAGGTCTGATCTGATGAGAAGGATTGAGTGAAGTGTGTGTTCTGTACTTTGCCCAGGAGGTATTCAAGTCTCTACAAAGTCCTTGTAGTGTTTCAAAATTCAGGCACATGAATCAGAGAGGCCTCGTTTGACACACACACGCACACACACTTCTGTTATACTCTGACTATATTTCTCTCTCAAACACACACACATACTTGTGTACACACCAGGCTGTTAAAGGGCCACCTGGACTCCGGGCCCTGGGGTGTGTGAGTTGAACTGTAAATATCAGTGACAGTTACCACTCCACCTTCTTCTAAAGACTATCTCACTTTTTTCTTTTCCCTTTTTTCTTCTTTACCTGCTATCTCTGTAGTTGCGACTTAAAGGTGGGTCCACCATGTGAAGATGGAGTGTGTTTTGAAGTAAGCTAAGAGCTGAAGTGTAAAGGACAGCAGCCCGTTTCGTTTGAATGCCACATCCAGTGCTCTGCACATCTAAAAGGGCTTCTTTCTTGCCACTGTCCTCACAGCTTTATCTAGGTGTTTGCTTGCTCTGTTCAGACGGTAAACATTAATTTAATAGTTTCTCTGGGATTCCGTTTCAGGAAAGAAGGATAAACCCACATATAACCATTTTGCTTTCACACATTTTACAGTCATTTCATTCGGAACAGTGAAACGGTTTTTGTTCAGGTACTTATGGATCCTTTCACATGTCTGGGTTCTGTGGTGGTGAACAAAAACTGCAATAAGTAGTGTTCTAACATAGCCTGGGCCCGCCCATACTTCCTTTGATGCTACATTCACTTCGCGAGCAAAGTAGTCTGGCCAAGCTGCCGTTTAGAGCAATTCTGTTCCCAAAAAAGTGGGAACCAATGAGAAACGAGCAGTTCTGCGGCGTTCAAACATGGGGTGTACCAAGCAGCAACAATCGCTCGAATTTTCATGACAGGTTTTTAGTTAGTTACGGTGTCTTCAGGTTTCGTCGCTACGCATATGTCATCGGAATGAGTGGTATGATTGGTTGTAGATTCGTCCAGTAGTATACAGAGGCATCTGACGGACGCAGGTTAAGTCCGCCTCCCAGAAGGCGGGTAGTAAAGTAGCTTGGCCAGACTAAGCTCCTATGAGCTTAATAGTCGCGGAAGCCAGGCTAGTTTCAACCCAGTCTCACTGCAATTCGTACATATTTTACGAGGTGGCTAATTCGTAGAAATTCGTACTACCTCACTCGTTTGCTAAAAACGTACATATTTTACGAGTGGTCAATTCCGATGAATTTGTACGAATGACCTACACCTAACCCCGCCCATAAACCTACCCGTCACTGGGGTTTAGACAAATTGTACAGTGAGGTTGTATGAATTAGCACAATTTTGCCACCTTGGTCGTGAGACTGTGTTGAGTGTTCCCATTTGCTCCAATGCCAAAAGAAAAAAATCCATGCTGGTGGAAAAATGTGATGATTACATCATCGCATGAACCAATCACAGCCGAACATGTCCAGTCATCTCTCAGTGACTTTCCCTCATTTATTCTCAATTACCCCCCATTAAAATCGTTAAAACTCAATGGGCTCAGGGGAGGCGAGAAAGACGTGGACTCCTGCTGTAACTTTACCTGGTGTCGCTCTTTAGAAAAATGAGTGATTTGGACACTTTTTAATGTTAGATATTGTAATATTGGCATTGTCTCACCCATTCTGGCAATAAACTTAGAATTAAAGCTAAAAGCAGAATAAATTAAAATAAAGTTGTCAGATTTCAAATTCAAAAAAAGCTTCTGTTGTCTTGAAAAAATATTGGACTGCATTTATGTTGCCTCTAAAAATGTAAATACACTTTTTTCATGAACTGTTTAAAGTGAACACAACTTTATCTTGTAATTTTGCATGAACTTAATCTTTCTTCCTCAGAAACACATTATGATAAGGTCGGGTTACCTACTATGTTGTGCTGCTGGTCTTAGTTGTGTGCTTAGTGTGCTGACATGCTAACATAAATCTGTAGGCTGACTGACTGCAGGCAGGGTTGGCTGTCTTTGATCAGATCTTTTTTTGAAGACGCCCGTACACTCATCACCACAGGCCCTTCAGCACCTGTTTTCCAGTCAGGACCTGTTTAAGAAAAGCGTCGCTCCGGTCGTCTCATAGATAAACACGCCGGAACACTCACTCTCACAATGGCTCTCTTTCTTAAAGTCAGTTGTCAAGTCTTGTATTACCTTTCTATAACTTCTTCTGTAACTAAAAAACCCTTTCATATACTTTCTCTCTTGTCTCCAGTCTTAATGCAAATTGCCTTTGAAAACTGCGCCTGTGAAATGGCTTGAAATAACAGCGCATGAAAGAGATTAGAGAGGAGACACTGAGAGGGAGTCACTATAAAGAAGCTGTGTAAGCACCTTCCTGTCCATTCCAATGGAAGTTTGTTCCATCTAAAGATGTTAGATTTCTATTAAACTGGTTGATAGGACAGAGCCTGGGCTTCATCGCTGTGAAAATCTCCATAATTGTAGCTTTATATCTTTAGAGAAAAACTTTCTGATCATTGTGATTTTAGGCTGCTCTTTGATCCATCATCATTATTAATTTCTCTTTCAGAATGCACACAAAATAAATAACGTTTTTGGTTGTGGTGCAGTTTAGCAACTGACAGTGGCAAAAAAAGTATTGCGAATTTTATCAACAGTGTTTCAAGCCTACAGTAAATCACATGCAAAGGTACCTGCCAATTCTGTTCTATTTATTCATTTAAAACATGCATTTTTTGTCTTTTAACTTTGAGCTTCATTAAAAGTTTGACATGTTTAATGCTTCATTTTATTACATTTCATACTAGACTATTTGTAACAATGATAATAAAAATAAGTATTTAAATGACTATATATATGCTGTATATCCAGCCCAATCTCATGGCATTTTACAAGGTGGCTAATTCGTACAAATTTGTGCCACCTTATTCGTACAAATTCATATGATTTTTGCTAAATCATAAGTATTTTACGATGTGCCAATTCGTATGAATTTGTACAAATGACCAGCACAGTCTCACGACCAATTTGTACGTATTCGTATGAGGTGCCAAATTTGTACTGATTCAAACGACCTCACTCGATTTTGTACGATTTGTCTAAAACCCTGTGATGGGTAGGTTTAGGGGCGGGGCTTCGTGTAAGTCATTCATACGAATAGGCAATTCGTAAAATACGTACGATTTAGAAGAAACGCATGAATTTGTACGAATTAGCCACCTCGTAAAATATGTACGACTTGCCGTGAGATCAGGTTTGAATGACCTACTCCTAACCACGCCCCCTATTCTACCCGTCACTGGGGTTTAGACAAATCGTACAAAACCATACGTGTGAGGTCATATGAATTAGTACAAATTTTCCACCTTGTACGAATACATACGAATTGGTTGTGAGACTGTGTTGGCATATCAGCAGTCATAATGTCAGTCCAAAGATATGTGGCAACAGTTTCAGTCTTCATTATGCACTGCTTAGACAGCCATGTGATTAAACCAGTACTGCTGCATTACTGTTTTTGTGACTTCTGGTAACAGTAAAAGGTCACACACTGGGGTGAAAATCAAAGGGAAGCATCTCACTTTGTAGGTTCTGCTATATGCATTTGGTCCTAAAGTGAACTTGAAAGAAGTTTTGTTGCAAAACGGTTAAGTGGATTAAAAAAAGCTAGCGGATACACACATGTACACACAGGTGTGAGCATTGTGTGACTGAAAGAGGTTAAAGAGGCAAAAAGGCCTTCACGAACAAGGGCGCCGCGTTCTTGTTTTCATCTGAGAGCCGTTTGGAGAAAAGTGGCCCTTTGCAATTATCAGTTGTGAGAGTCATTACGGAAGAATCTGGAACAATGGCAACACTCCCATCTGCCCTGCAGCAGGGGCACTTTCCTTCCCTCTCTGTCTTCTTTCTCACATTTTCAGTCACAGCTCATATGGGGCCACCTGCAATCAAACACCTTAGAGCCACATCAAGCCGCAGACAGATAGAGAGAGCGAAAGATAAGATCTTCTATAAAAACAAACAGCAGAGATGTGTGTGTATTTACGTCTGCGTCTGTGTGCTTGATGTGTGTTTGTGGTAGCGTGTGTGTGAGCGAGACGATGCGGGGCGTATGTGTGTCTTTGCGTGTCTGAAATTGCCCTTTGATGTCTGCACCTCGTGGTAGAGGTGGAGGACTTCTTGGGAGAAAGTAAACAACAAGCGAAGCGACATTTTTGTAAACACTCAGATCATATTGAAACGTAGAAGAACAACCACTCGGGTCAAGTCTATTTTTACTTTGCATTCTTATGTTAAAGGAACCCTTCAGAATTTTTCCTGTGTCTCAGAAATTATGTGGAATGTGGAATTTTGGAACTTAAGAATGGAATATTGATATTCAGAGCTTGACAGAGAAACAAAACCATACATAATCTGAAAGAAAAAAAGACTTAAGAGTATAGTTCTCTCAATTTAGTTGTTTTATTTTTTTTCTCTGGAACACAAACAAGAAGGATAAAGGTCATTACAACTGGATGGATGGATGGATGGATAGATAGATAGAGCTCATCTAAACACATTTTAGAGTCAGAACATGATGTATTTAGTAATGTGGAGATTTATTTCTATAGATAAATAATGGAGAATATTTAGTAGGAATTCTGCCGGAATTTCTTCTTAATGAATATGAGTTTGAAAAGATGTGAGTGCTTGTGTGTGTGCATCAGATGGCAGCGGGGTGTCTTCCACGGTGACTTAGCAGAGCATGATTGTGGGATTGTAAAGGTCTAATCTGCCCCCTTTCTAATCCTCCGAAAACACACACACACATATACACACTAATCTGCCCCTCTTTCTAATCCTCACTGCAAAGTGGCCAGATAATGAAAAGCCATCTGAATTCCACAGCTCAGGAGCTCATTGTTGCTTATGGAGGAGATGAGTCTCCATGCTCCACAACACACACACACGAGGGGGTCTTATGTCTTCACAGAAACATTTTCTCCCACACAGCATCTTTAGGAAAACCCACACACATTTTTCTGACCATATAATCTGTGCTACACCACTCAGGCTCCTCAAAGAGTCTGTGATGTCTAGACAGGAGCAAGTATATGTGCAGTATTTGGGATTTACTGCTGACTTGAGCAGTTCTGGACTCATTTTTTGGTCATGCTTGAAAACCCTGTACTGACACAGATACAGATGTGCAGAGGAAGTGTCAGACAACAACTCAGTGTGAGCAATACCAAGGTCATGGGTTCAGTTCCCAGGGTTTCCACAAAATGGTAAATATTTGAATGTGATGTCAGTTGCTTTGAATGTAACTTTATGTTCAAATGTTCAAATGCCAGAGGGTCAACTTCTGTTTCTTGTGATGAAGATTTTTGAACAACTGTATGTGATCCTATCTGTGCAAGATAGATAAAAAATATTGTGCAACTTTACTATGCGTGCACCCACATGGAAGTAATCTATATGAAGATATATGCGCATATATGAAACCTATATGCAGTATATAAGCACATTTATGATAATATATATGCGCATATGTGAAACCGATATGCAGTATATAAGCACATACATGAAACCTATAAGCAGTAAATATGCACATATATGATAATATATATGCTGCATGCATGCGTATATATGCCAGATATAGGCAAAATGGAGGTGCATATATGTGCATACACAGGCCATATAGGTCTCCTGTATTGCTTCTTTTAATTTTAATAATTTAAAATTAAAAGAAAAAGTCATGGCCTTATGGATAGGGAGTTGGACTTGTAACCCAAAGGTTGGGGGTTCAAGTCCCAGGTCCAGCAGGAATTGTAGGTGATGGAGATGAATAACCAGCTCTCTCTCCACCTTCAATACCATGACTGAGCTGAGGCACTTGGATGGGTTAAAATTTTTTTTTATATATTTTAATAATTTTACGACTATATAGGTAAAGATATATGTGAACATATAGGTGCATATATGCACACATATGTACATGCATATATGTACATATATACGTGCATACATGTACACATATGTGTACAGTACGCATATATGTACATATAATATAGGAAAACGGCCAATTTTATATATGTCACATATATTAAAAACCTATGTCAAAACCTA
>JAUMHG010000290.1:3867881-3880447 GCA_032359395.1 Enteromius anoplus
TTACGATAGTAGGAGATTTTTTTTTTTTGTTATATTCTTTAAACAGTTTTCATTTTTCAAAATGTAACATGTCAAAGGCCTGTGAGAGAGAAACAAGAGGTCAACAACGCTCACAAAGTTCTGGGGTAGACATTAAAGAAAATGTTTTAATAGCATATCATTAGCTATCATTATCATAATATCCATATAATATCATATAATAGAGTAAAGTGCTGAGAGACACATTGTGTACTGTTCTACAAGCAAACATAACACATGACTTGATTTCCTTTTCTTTCAGTAGAACCTCCTACCCACCGATCTGACTCTCCCAAAATCAACAACCGCAAAGTTAAAACCTCCAGGACATGTTTTGTTCCTCATGTCAGCGTAGCCATGAAAGCATTGTAACAGATGAGAAATGCTTTGCCATTCGTGCTGAGGGAGTGTTGTCTTCATTGTATTTCCAAAAAAGAGCATCATTTTGATATAACATCAACCACAAACAGAGGAAATCTTCACTAAGGGCAAAATCTGCCGCCCATTTACACAAAGAGAACACCTGCTTCCCCTTTCTTCAAAACAAAACATGGTCTCAAGTGCAGTCCAAAAAAAAGTTTGGTTAACGCTGAAGAACCGGCAGGCTGTGACATGCCAGCCGGGCTGTGTCATAACTCTAGCGTGAAAAACACTGTCAAAACTCAGACATCATTTTTAAAGACATAATTAGTGTTTGAGACTGAGAAGACATTAAACTGTTTATAAGGTCGGCCACCTGAAAAGTGATCTGAGTTACTGTTACCAGAAACGTATTGGAGGAATTATAAGCTTAGAAGTCAGATGTAGGCTGCGAAAATCGCGAAGAATGAAGCCAGAGATATTTTCACGCTCTTTTGCAATATAGATCTTTATGATTGCCGCTCGCTCATGGTTTTGATTTTAGATGTCTTTGTTGATTTAAACTGTTTAGAAATAGTTTTATTCCCCACGAGAACAGCGAGAGCGTTTAGTGGGTAAGATTAGTTCGATCAAATCCACACGAACAACACAAAACATGTGTTCCGCTGCAGTGGTCCAAGACTGTCCCCTTTCCTCTTACCCA
The DNA here is from genome assembly GCA_032359395.1 of Enteromius anoplus. Classification (NCBI taxonomy): domain Eukaryota; kingdom Metazoa; phylum Chordata; class Actinopteri; order Cypriniformes; family Cyprinidae; genus Enteromius; species Enteromius anoplus. The sequence continues at coordinate 3,868,963 of JAUMHG010000290.1, forward strand.
GCGCAAGGACACAACTGGAGACAATTAGGAGAAAATGCTATGAGCAATATCAAACTTAACAAATGTTCTTTGTCTCTCCATGTCACAGGGTATGTTCAGAAAGGAGCATTAGTTTATTGCTCACAGAATACTGCGCAGTATATTGTCTTTTTGGGGGGGGGAAATACTTAAATAGCAGTATGCCACCACACTATCTTTGTCATGTGACCATGTATTTTAACATAAGAAATAGTTCAATGGATAAGCAAGACATAGAGGAACTTTCTTCATCAGAACAGATTTGGAGTAATGTATCACTTGCGCACAGATGGATCCTCTGCAGTGAATGTGAGCCATCCAAACAGCTTTTAAAAACATAATCATAATCCACATGACTTCAATCCATCAAGTAATAGCTTGTGAATCAAAAGCTGTGTTTTTAAATTAAACAAATCCATCAATAGCTATTTTTTTTAAATCTTCAGACGGTGGCTAAAATATGAGTCCTATCCATAATACCTGCTCCAGTTAAAAAAAAAAGCAATCTTGTATGAATCAAGAGAGAAATGTTTGTGGATTCTGGTTCTGGTCTTGACCATATCTCTGCACCTAAACTTACGCATGAGTAGTCCCTAAAATCAGAGGAAATGATAGATGACTGGCACTGATGTAACACTGACTGCAAGTCTAAACTTTACAAAAGCTGTAAAATGTTTATGGTTAATCACAATGTTCTTCCAGGGTCAACAAGGATGTTCACCCAAGGACATGTTGCACTTAGTAAAATCAGGTTAGCGGCCCTTGGCATGAGAGAGAGATGTAATGCTCTAAATCTTTTTTAACAAAGCAATCTCATCAACGTACATCTTGGAGCAAGTATTAATGTGTGGGTGTACAATTTATTTCATATATTGTACTATATACTTCATTAGTACTGTTTATGCTATTCTTTTCTCTCTCTCTCTCTCTCTCTCTCTCTATTCCGCTATGTCTGATGTGCAGGTTGTTTTGATTTGAACAATCAAGCTAATTTTAGGAAGGCCGGGTGTGAGTTTCCTGAGGATAGATTGTCAGTGCAGATTGAATGGGGTCAATAGCTTGTGCTTCAACTGCACCGCTGAATCCACAGCACTATGGCAAAATACACCATGTGTGAGTAAGAACAGATATATGAGTAATGGCAAATCATACATATAAGCATACATTTTTGGATACGCATGTAGTGGCAGACTAAAAGCAGAAGATCACATGGCCTTCATGCTTCACACAAATAGAGGAAAGTGCCGCTATCTAAACATCAAAACAGCTGTTTTACTAGTCTGAGGCTTTGAGCAATAATCCTTGGATTTATGACTGTAACATTGACGTACAAACTAGGAATGACGAATATGTGTTTGGTTATGCATGTGCATACAGGCCTACATGTATACAGTGGTGTCACACAGTCTGGATGCCACTATTGTGTATATCGCATGATTTAATACTTTTCCAGGTTATATTATTAGCCATTAAAGATTAATTGAAGCATTAAATGTATGTCAGTATCTGGTGTGCGACTCTTTTGCTTTAACTCCTTAAGTTTGTATAACGTAGCGTGATTTGAGATAGAGCATCTTGAGTTTCAACATCTGATCATCTGTATGAAGAGACACATAATCAATGCCACAGATTTACTTATATTTATTGGTAATCTTTAAAGCTGAAATCTGAAATATTTCATTGATAGTAATGACAATAGAGCATCTGTCTCTTAACAAGGTCCTCTAGAGGACAGAAGAGTTCAGAGGAGGTTGATGAAGCATCAGATAGGACTGCTGCTAGTTTGGGGGCTCTTTTTAAAGGGGTCAGTTTGGATAGAGGCAGTTCATTGATATTCAGAGATTTGACCTTTTAACAAGAGAGGGGCCACTAAGGTTAAAATAACTAGCCTTTCGTCTACAGCTTCAAATCTACATATGTTTTTTACTCTTGCAGATAAATTTGTCTCTAAACTAAAGTCAAGTAAGGATGCGTTAATACTTGAAAGTATAGATTTTTATAAGGATGCATTTTTTTTTTCTTAACATTGATTAAATTGCATTTCAAGTGTGCACGCTTCCTCATAATTTGGTAGGAGGTTAAGATGTAGATAGCGGGTTTGGCGTGCTGTCCAGGGAGCGGGCCGGGAGAACGGCTCGAACTCCGGCTGCCCCCCGGAGTGGAGAGAAGTGATTAATGGGAGGCAGGAGGGGAGGAGGAGGGTTTGCAAAAGCGAGATGAGGAATGAAAGGGAAGCTGTGATTTTATAATGCTTGGAAAGGTTTTGATTGGGTGATCGTAACTAGGGGAAGGATTAGCTGATTGCTAGCAGCTGCAGGCAATCGTACAGCGTTTCACCCGAACTATGTTATTATCAAAACATTTATTTAAAAAATATAATTGAATAGCAAACTGTTATTTTAAATCAGAATGATATGTCACAGTATTACGCTTGTACTGTATGTTTGATCAAATAAATGAAACCTTGGTGACCATGAGATACTTTTCCTTACCTTACCTTCCTTAAATACATTACACGAACATGAACAGATTGGGCGTCATCTACTTATACATATTCACAAAAATTGGAGTAGGCTATATGACCATCATGCATGCGATTTTCTATGAAAAAAGGAAATAAAATGTGACGAGCGAATGTGACCTACAGTAAAGGAACAAGAAATCAAATAGAATTGCGTGCTAAAAGTATGATAATAACTGAAGGCAAGCCATAACCCTTTGGCCTTCTGTAGTTTTATGTGTACAAATACACACTCACACATGTGCACACAGCACACACTTTGGACTAACGGAGCTGGCACTAGTTAAGAGGAAACAGTAACAGCTGCTGCTGTGGCATCTGTGACTGGATTCCATTTTTCACATTTTTCACTTGATTAATTTCTCCTCACAGTGGACACTGAAAACACACACACACACACACACACACACAATCAGTCATTTTTCAACTCTGTAATTTAGACTGCTGACAGCTTAATTGCTGTTCAGATGAAAAGGGAAAACAATCAAATGAAAGTATTAAAACATAATCTGGTTGATTATGTTTTTGTTCCATCTATGTTGTGTATTGTTTCACATAAGTCGTGCATAGCAACATTTACGCACGGTTTTATTCACTAAGGTAATAATCTAATCCAAATGAACAACTGTTCAGTTCTCTACAGAAATTTTAATGCTGGCTCTCAATTTTCCTGGACCAGTGCTTGAAGGAGACGAGTTTGAAAAACTGTAGACTCAGCTGTTGTGTTACATCAGCAATCCATAGCCATCCACAGGTGTCAGTTTAGCATATGCGCTTTCCCATTAAACTAAAAAAACAAAGCTCAATACCAGTATTGTGCATGAATAGATAAACCACTTGTAGAAATGAATGGGAGGTATTGTTATGTTCAATATGGCAGCTGTTGTCTGGTTGGTAAAGGCTTGTCTTATTGCTTCAAAATGCTCACGTGCATTATCTTTAATCAAAGAACCATAATTTATCATTTCATTTTTGTCAGATTTTAATAGTAATTTTAATTATGTTTTTAAAATTTAAGCAGTATTCAACTGCGCTAATTACTGTGTCCACTGGGAGGTATAAGCAGTTTCATATTCTCTGAGTGGATACTTCTACTATATTGTATGCATGTGTGTAGTATAATGTAATCTGGATTCAGTCGTTTTACTTTGCTGCCATTCACAAATACTTTCCCATGGCCATATGGGATAGTAAAGTGCCCTTTGCAGTCGCCATAGAAGTAGTAGGTAATTTGGGTACTTTTTGCTTTCTCTTTTTCTTTTTCTTTTTTTGGACACACTTTTCACCTACTGTTTTTCACCTACTATAGTAGGGAGGTATGCGAGGAAAAATGGAAACAAGCACTTTTAGGACTTACAGTGCCTGAAGTCAATGTGTTTTTGGTTAAATGTGTGAAGTAAGCTCCATGGTTAGAAGAAGATCAAGATATTTTTTACACTTCACCATAGAAAGTGTTTTGTTTTTGCTTTTACTTCAGCTACTGACAAGGCTAAATGGGACTAGAGGGTTTCAAAGAGGTTAAACTGCCTCCACGCTGTCCTCTATAGGTCAGGTGAAGTATAATGAAACAGTGACACTGTGGTCTTTTTCTCATGGTACTTTAGTGCGCACTGTTTTCTGAGAAAGTTGTTGTTTTAAGGCTGATCTGTGAGCTGACTTGCCTCAAAAAGACTTGGATTGTGGTCATTTTTTTAAATTCCTCAACAGGTGCTGATGCTATGAAATGAGTAAATATGTTTAAATGAGTAAAGTTGAGTGTAATTGTGACTCATGACACTGTGTTCATCGAGAGTAGTGTGTCAACACACCGAGACACGAGACTCAAATCAACAGCTTTGACTTTCTTTTGTGTGTACAAGACCCACTGATCCATAAAATCATTACGGCTTCTGCCAAGGAGCGTTTTAACAGGTTCCAAGGACCACAGCTTACTTTTTAAATAAAACATAAACAAGGAAAATATCAAACCCATTAATCTTTCATTAAGCTCGCCTGGATAAAAAAGAATCGCTTAAAGTATCATTCGTTACCATCACTGCGAGAGCACAGGCCCCCCTGCTAACTTCAAAGGTTTTCTCAAAGAAAAAAAGAGAGGATAGAAAGAGTGGATGAGAGAAAGAGAGAGAGAGAGTCAGTTAGCTAGCTGCTTGCTACTTTGCGTTTGGCAGCGAACCAGCTTGTGGTCGCGTTTTTATCTTCTGAGAGAGAGAGACAGACAGAGAGTGAGATTGTTAGCTTCGTAGGAACATTATTAAGACAGCTCCTTATATCACACACCCACTATAAACAAAGTGCAGCATATAGAGCCCAACAGCCATGCCAGTATCACCATAGCAATAAGAACTTCATTCTAGAAGAGATGATCTTTTATCTATTTGGTGACCTGCATGTTTCACTTTTTTTTTTTTTTTTTTACTGTGTTCAGTAAATAATGCTCTTATTTTGCCCAGTATGTGTGGCTTTCATTTACTGACCTCATTTTATATCTCTTATAATTTCCTGTCTCAGCTCAACCTCTTCCTTTTGATTTTGATATTTCAGTCAGGAGAGATCTATTTTTCATTAAGCCTGCAGCATACAAACCTTGCTGTGAACACAGTTAGAGGAGTGTTTTTCAAATAATACACAAATTATTGCAGCCTTTTTATTTAATTTTTGTTATTATTATGCCATGTCTGAAAAGTACCAAAATATAAAAATTAAAAAAAATTACTTTTTGTATGTATTTATTTATGTATATATTAATTCATTCATTCGTTCCTTTACCCCAGACTTTTCAACATTAAATTTATTTAGTTCAATTTTAACTCGTGCATGTACACACACTTTGTCTTTCCATGTAATGACAAAAATGCTTCAGTCAATATGAAGAGTTTATTTACAAAAACAACATTTTTAACAAATCTCAAATATCATGTTTTTTATTGCGCAATCCAGATAATCTCAATCAAACTGCAGTTGGGTTATTTTAATTAGGTAAAAAAATATATATATATAAAATAAAAAATGCATCTAAAAAACACATAAAAAATGTGATAACATAATGAAAACATTATTTAAAAAGAAAATGTAAATGCCTAATGTGGCTAATTCGTACAAATTTGTACGACCTCACTCGTATGAATTCATATGATTTTTGCTAAATCGTACATATTTTTTACGAGTTGCCAATTTGTATGAATTTGTACGAATGACCTACACCTAACCCTGCCCCTACCCTACCCGTCACTGGGGTTTAGACAAATGGTACAAATTCGTATGAATAAAATCGTACGAATTTGTACGAATTAGCAAAAATTTTTCACCTTGTACGAATACACACGAATTGGTCGTGAGACAGAGTTGGTCTGATCACAATAAATAGTGAGTGAACCTGTCAGCATGTACAAAATTACTTTTTCAAAAAACCACACCATACCGGTTACATTTTTTGTAACATTCAGTGTTCACTATAACTAGACCTAATTTTTGCCTCAAGACCAGATTGAATTTAGTAACATGAGCCGTATTTCTTTCTCTACAGTGCTTCCCTTTGAACCTTTGTCTCCATGTATCATTAAAAATGTAAATCAGACCCCCATTCTCACATGACTCTCACACGCCTCTCAACATGTTATGCATTGCAGCTGTAATGGACTGGAAGTTGGGTTTCTTGCTTTGATTTGGCTCACAGACCGGAGAATGGGCAAACGCTTCAGCTATCACACCTGTGCCAGTCTGATACGAGCTGCTTGGAGTGCCCGCTTTGTAGCTGTGCCAGACTAAGAGAGATAGGGGCTTGTGCAGCGATAGTCCATGCTGGTAAACCGGGTCAGGTTATGATGCTCTTAGGGTGCCAAGTCAAGCAAAAATGAGGTATGATGATCACTGGGTGAGTTGTTATCCATGTCAGGCATTTTACAATGTTAAGTTAGCAAGTCTTTTTTAAGTGTCCGTTTACAGACTTCATATAAGACATACTTTATTAGTATGGTGGGTAGACACATTTTAAGCCATTTAGTGCAGTCAAATAACACATTACTGCTGAGGTAATCAAGCACACTCTTTAACTTTCTCTTTCTCTCTTTTATATGTAGCACTGGACAGTCTAAAAGATTCTAGTGAATCGGTTCATTTCTAAATCGGTCCCGTTGATATAGTGATTTGGTTCATTCTAAAAAATCTGTTCTCTGTCTGATTCATTTTAGTGAATCAATAAGTCATAAATGGACCTTTCTTCCATATAACACTGGAAAGTCCTATTATTTTAGTAAACTGGTTTTACTGGTTTTCTCTCATGTAGCTTTGGCAAGTCTGATTCAATGTAGTGAATTGGTTCATCATTCATTTTTTTGTCTTTCACATGGCATTTAGAGTTGTGATTTATTCTAGTCATACACTTTTTCTCATGATATTACAAAGTCTAATTCATTTTAATGAATCAGGTCATCATAAATGGTTCACTCACATTGTAAAGTCTGATTCAGCCTAGTGAATTGGTTTATCTTGAAAGCTTTCATTTCATATTGAGCAGACTGATTCATTATAGTGAATCAATCCCTCTTTCATATAATGCTGTGAAAACACATTAATTCTAGTGAAATGGTTTCTCATAAACAGTTAGCATTGGGAAATCCAGTTAAGTCTAGTGAATTGGTTCTTCATATACTGTTCTCGCTCTCTTATAAAGCATTGAGAGTTTAGATTCATTATTATCAACTGGTTCATCATATTTCTACAGTCTAATTCGTTCTAATTGTCATTAGCGTTTTACCTAGTCTGTACATCCAACACAATCTCACGACCAATTCATACATATTTTACGAGTTGGCAAACTTGGGCAAATTCGTACAAATTCATACGACCTTACTCGTAAGATTTGTACGATTTGCCTAAACCAGTGACAGATAGGTTTAGGGACGGGGTTAGGTGTAGGGAATTCATACAAATTCATAAGAATAGGCAACTTGTAAAATACGTACGATTTAGAAAAAAATCTGACGAATTTGTTATTAAGCGGATGGGACACAGATGGTGAGTATAACAGTAAACAGTTAATTTAAACAGGTAATGGGTTAAACAGTCTTAGGAGTGGAAAAGCAGGTGAGTAATGGCGTTGAAGAGATATTCAGGATGTATAGTCACTGTAGTGTAATGGAGATCATCTTTCTGGTTTACAGGCACGAAGTCAGTACACAGACGAGGACTTGGGAGGACGAGAAGACCACAACCACATTAACAGGAGATGACTTCGTAGGAGATCCGGGGATTGCTGGAAAGACAGGGAACATCTAGGAGTACACAAGGAGAGGCAGGTAAGTTCACAAGGTAAGTATACAAACAGCGATAGAGTTGACTGAGTCCACACAGTGGTGTGTGGAATTAAGGTGTGCTTGATAGGTGCTGTGATTCAGATCAGGTGTTAATGACAGGTGTAGGTGATCCAAGTGAGCGTGAAGAAGTGAGGGTAGAGCCCGGCATGGGCATAACAGACTTCGAAATTCTGAAAGCAATGTCGTACAAATTTGTATCAATTAGATCGTGCGACCATGAGATCGGGCTCGTCAACACAGTCTCAAGATCAATTCGTACGTATTCGTACAAGGTGGTAAATTCATGCTAATTCGTACAAATTCGTTCGACCTCACTTGTACGATTTTGTACGATTTGTCTAAGCCCCAGTTGACGGGTAGGTTTAAGGGCGGGGTTAGGTGTAGGTCATTCATATAAATTCATACGAATTGGTTTAAGATTTAGCAAAAATCATATGAATTTGTACAAATCACGTTGTACGAATTGTGTGAATTAGCCACCTCAAAACATATGTACGAATTGCCATGAGATTCATTCTAATGATTTGGTTAATCCTAAATAGCAATTCTTTTATTTTAGTGAATCAACTTGTTTGGATTGATCTTTTAAGTAAACAGATTTTAACAAGTAGCATTTTGGTCTTTTTAACTTACAAAAAGTGTGATGTATACTGTTTTTATTTTGGTTGAATGAATGAATGACTGCACTCACTGCACACCAGCTACAGGTGGAGAAGAGTGAGGATAAAGCCAATCAAGTGAATGGGGGTTATTGGGAGGCCATGATAGACAAGGGCCAGTGGAGGGAATTTGGCCAGGACCCTGGGGTATTTCCATGTACCGTTGTGTACCTACCTAAAGAAAGTACTGGTAGTATAAAGTAACCACATGGGGTGGGGTTAGGGTTAGTACATAGTTATTGCCTAGTTATTGTAATTACTAAGTACATAGTATGTATATGAGTGACATGGACTGTAAATAAAGTGCTACCGTAATTTCACTATATAATTTTTTATGATGTTGAAGGTCTGCATAATTAACGCATATTGCTCTTTGTAACAAGTCATGTGAATAAATATGCCAAATGTGCTCAACCTTCAATACAAACATGTTTTCAAATACATGTGAAATGAGGATGATTAGGTTGAGGGAGTGGACTCATCAGAGCTCACTGGATATTTCCTGTTTCTGATGGTGCTGAAAATGGAAAAAGTGATTTTGTGACAGACGCCCAGTCTCCGTTTCAACACTATGATTAGCTGAAGAATGTGTTAGGTTTAGCCTTGGTTGTGTATGTGTGGGGATGGTTTTTGGTAGATGGATGGGTGAAAGAAGGAAAACGGAAGGGTGCTGAGATTTAATGAGATACTGGAACAGTGGGGGAGATGGTTTTAATTACTGCTGAGGACTCGTCCGGAGGGGTGGAGGAGATGAGTGTGTGTGCAGGGGCTTTGCTGTGTGTCTTAGGGTGGGAGTTCACACACTGCTGCAGGAGCGTGCTGAGATCCACTGATGTGATGCTCACTTCTATGTGGCCTTTCTCCACTCTCTCCCACACTTTTTCCTCTTTTGCCCTGTCCTCTGTATTCCGTCTCATTGTAACCACACGAAACTTTGTTAAGGCCATGGTTAAGAGAAGAGACATAAAAAAGGCTTAACTTCAATGACCTCCAGCTTTGTGTCAGTACGTTGTGGAGCACAAGAGGAAATCTATCTACAGTATATATTTTAAAAGTCTTGTTTTATTCCTGTTGAAAAGACCAGCATATCATGGGATGCTGGTTTTCCTAACTATGCTTTTAAAAATAAAAGTTTCGTATTTGAATCTATGGTTTAACGAACAACCTTTAGCATTTATGGAACATTTCCATTGAACAATAAGTTGATAATCTTTAGACTATTATCTTAACACTGAGATGTTCTTCAAACTGAGAAAAAAAAATATTTTAAGAGTTGTTCACTGAAAGTTTTTGAACCAAAAAAAAAGGTTCTTCTGTGATTTAACCATGAAAACTCCCTTCTGGAAACTTTCTTTTAAAGAGTGTAGATTCACCAGCAAGTTTTCCCACTGAAAGTCAGAAATATTATTCTGATATATATTTTTGTGAGGAAAACATGGCTATGGTCCACTTGCTCTAAACCAGTACTAAGTTAACCATCATAAACTAGCCTGAAAATGCTGATCAAAGGTGGTCTTTCCAGAAAACATTTTAGTATGTTGAAGCACAAGCATTTTAAGCACTTACGTCGTAAGATTTCAAAATGGAATGTCCACATGAACCATAAATTAAGACCAAACATCCAGTGTGCCATTTCAGATTAATCAAAGTGAATCAAACTGTCTCCAGCAGTACAAAAAGCTCCTAAACAATCTGGCTGACAGTTGATTCATGTGAATTGGTTGCGTAGTTCAGTCCCAGTGCCCTCAGCAGGAGTCTGTTGCTACGCTCCGTCCCTCTGTTCCCCTCTGCCGCCCAGCTGTGTCCCCACTCTTTTGTTGACTTTGAAAAAAGATCACATAGCTTCCCTGCTCAGCGTGGGGGGAACAAGAGAGAGGAGGGGGGCACCGCAGGGCTCCGCCATGGTCAACATGAGATCCCCCATCCAGCAAAAACTCTCACTCCTACCCCTCTACACAAAAGAACAACAGTGATGTAAACTAATGTTTGTGCATGTGGGCTTCTATTTGAGGTTATAGATACTAACGTGGATAGGGTCTCATTAAGTACTTTCAATGTTTCATCAGACTCACCAATCAGTTGAGTTCACATGACTATTTCTTAAATGAATTTCAGTTTGAATTGGAGGAAGTGGGCAAATGTATGGATGGTTAGCAATAACCCTTTAGCCTCTGCTGGTAGATATATGTTATTGCACTGTCTTTCTCTAAAATATCTTACTTCATCCTGTGTTCCAATGAGCATCTACTAACTGTATCTATCAACTGAAAACAAAAATATTAAACTGATCAAATGTTACCATAAAAAAATGTATAATTTTACAATAAATTAACGTTCAAATAAAGACCCTACTGTTTAGATTTAAAAAAGAAAAACTGAAATATCACATGGTCCTAAGTATTCAACTTAGGACACTCTGTGTCTATGCTGTGACACTCAGGTGCTGTCCATTTCTTCTGATCATCCTTGAGATGAAGACCAGAACCTTTCCTAGAGCTGGCCCTCCAGCCAAACTGAGCTATCAGGGGAGAAGAGCCTTGGTCAGGAGATGGGAGAAAATTGTAGAAAGTCAAACATCACTGCAGCCCTCCACCAGTCGGGTCTTTATGGCAGAGTGGCCCGACGGAAGCCTCTCCTCTGTGAAAGACACATGAAAGCCCGCATGGAGTTTGCTAAAAAAACACCTGAAGGACTCCAAGATGGTGAGAAATAAGATTCTCTGGTCTGATAAGACCAAGATAGAACGTTTTGGCCTTAATTCTAAGCGGTATGTGTGGAGAAAACCAGGAACTGCTCAACACCTGTCCAATACAGTCCCAACAGTGAAGCATGGAGGTAGCAGCATCATGCTGTGGGGGTGTTTTTCAGCTGCAGGGACAGGACGACTGGTTGCAATCAAGGGAAAGATAAATGAGGCCAAGTACAGGGATATCCTGGACCAAAACCTTCTCCAGAGTGCTCAGGACCTCAGACTG
>JAUMHG010000290.1:3890041-3906410 GCA_032359395.1 Enteromius anoplus
CTCAAAGAGCCATAAATCCCATCACTAGCGTCCAGCGAGAGCGCCGCTCTTCCTGTTTATTCTGAAACCGCCTCACTATAATGACGTAAGCGTGCTCCGGCATGTTTGCTAAAATCCTATGTGAGTGCAGGCCAGAGGGGGAGTGGGGAGGGGGGACAATCGCACTCTGGCCCGGTGTGAGTACACCCTGAAACACCAAACCACTCCCCACGACTGACAGAAATAACAGTGTTCGCGCGAGCAGGAGAGAAGATCGAGCGCAGGGATGATCCCGTTTCTTCGCATGTACATCTGTTTTCCTCTCGCGGAAATGATTTACCGCACTCGCCAGCATCAGTGGTGCGCTCGCTTATTAATGGCATAGATTTGCCGCCATAGATCACCCGATTAAGTGTGTTTTTCATGAGCTGGTTGCTGCTGCTGCGGCGGGGCGGAGGATCGCGATGCCGGCTCAGCAGCGTGATGTCTATCGGTCATTGGTGATGGACGATGTCATCGTCTATCGACCTCGACCCAACCATACTATGGGCGTTGTGTGTTCCCGGCTCGCAGACCTTTCCCGATCCCATTCTTCCTCTCTCTCTCCCAGGGGCGTAGCAAACAGGTGGGATGGGGGGGACACGTCCCCCACACTTTTTTTGACCTAGCGCCAATATTTCCGCCCGTATTCCCTGATTTGTTAGTTAGATTTGAGTGAACGAACATTTAGCCAATCACAGCGCGGATCTCTTGGGCGTCTGCTGAGAGCTTCAAATTTTTCGTTTCGTTTTTCGAATTTTCGTTCTTTCACCCACTTGGCTGTCTGGGGTAAAATGTACCCTAGAAAAAAGCAGAGGACTATTACATCCTTTTTTCAAACACACAATGTGAGTATGTGTTACAGAATGTTGCGATGACACCAATCACACGTTACCATGTTATGATTTAATGTCGAAAGACAACAGAACCTGTTCTGTGTACATCATCACGTTGCGCAGAATTCAGTGCGTGTTCAATGCTTTGGTGCTGTTAAATCTCCATTGTTCTTCTATTCAGAGTTTATTATACTGTACATACCACTAGATATATATTGTTCTTCTATTCAGGGTTTATTATACTGTACGTACCACTATATAAATATATTATACATACCACTTTTAAACTGGCTGCTACGCCCCTGCTCTCTCCCCCATCTCACTTCCTCTCAAGTTTGATCTGTCCTATCTAATAAAGGCTAAAATCCCCCCCAAAAAAGAAAATTTTTAAAATTGTAACAATACTGTATTTTTGATCAAATAAAAGCAAATGCAAGCAAAATATTATTGAGCATTAGAAACTTTTCAATCCCAAACTTTTGAATGATAATCAAAAAATAAAAAATTATCATCTAGATTATTACAAAGAAAAACTTTGTGGATAAGAAACATCTGTGATGGTGCCGCTTTGCTTTTTTGCCATTATTGGAGTTATTACTTGGCATGAAGGTTATTATAGAGAGGAAGGAGTATTTGAAGACAATTTCCTTCAGAGACACTGGTCCACATTCCACCAGTCCTCAAACAAACCACATCGAAACGCACTGTTGAAATACTTTTATATGTTTTGTATGTGTCCTCGAAAGGCAGTTTTGTTGGCTTGGGTCGTAACTGCGCATATCTTTACCTTATATGTATGTGGCGGCGAGACGAGTTTTATATCAGGGTTTTGTTTTCTTTTAAACTGCATGTGTTTGGAACCTCATTTGGGCAGCTGGTTGAAGTTTCTTGCAGGAAAGATATCTTCAGTGTGGCAAAGACGAATTTAAGCTCCAATAAGGCTACAAATGGTTTCCATCTTCATCAATATCAGAGAGCAGACCAATGAGATCTTTAACACCTGGAGAAAACTATCCGTTAGCGTTCCCATTCATCTCAATGCCACTTGGCAATTGCCTACCATAATGGTGTAGTTACAGAATCTGTTTGCAAGGGCTAAGAGGGCCGTGCTAATTAGACAAACCTTGACCTTTTAGACCAGACAGCACAAAAAGCTTGAAGTCATGCCTTTCCATTACCATATGAAGAAGATTATATTTTCTTCCAAAACTAATAAAAGACAATTACGTTAAGTAAAGTAGTCGACTGGGCATCTGAAAGGTCAAACCCGGAGTGATGCATTTGCATTACTTTAGTCTGTTTTTCCATGTAATATATATTTAATCATCCTTAAAGCAAGATACATTTACTGGAGAACGGTAATAGTAATGTCCAAAAATAAACACTTTGGATCCATTAAAAGCATCTGCATGAATGTGAAATGTCAAACCATGCTAAACCTCAATACTCTGTCTCCAAAACCCCTCTTTTTGAAATACATTTATATCTCAAGTAAGTTTTTGAAACTTTTATGGTTCATCTTTACAATTTAATTACATAAAGCAATCCATACTGGCACTTTAACACATATGGATCCATGGCTCTTTTAAAGTGGGATGATAGTGATGATGTAGGTCGATGTTGGCACTCTGGAGGAGGTATTGGCCACCAAACTACCAGAAACTGTGAAATATATCCTCTCTCAGCACTGATTGTTTGCCCCTGTTAGGGATAAAAACCTTTTGTTAATGATGCAAAAACGTTGTTGTTGAAGAAGAGAAAATATACTGTTGTTTTGCACACATCCAGCTGTAATAGGCTCTAATGAGGGGCATAGTACAGAGTCATTAGAGAGCTGCTTTGCCAGGGGCCCTATAAACCAGCTTCACTGCAAGCGAAATGCGCTTTCGGGGAAAGATATCGCATGTGCCTTTCCAGCAGGTGTGAACTGTTTGTTCCGTGAGATGAAAAGTACTTGTTCAGAGCTATTTAGATCCTGGCTTCTGTGCATAGCTTTGATGTCGGATTATTACAGCATTCATTGTTTTCAATTACCCTATTATGCCTTTTTTATCTTATACTTATTTAATTATTTTTATTTATTTATTATATTTCTATTAAAATAAATGAAATTTGTTGTATCAAATAAATGTGTTTATATATATATATTTATATACATACACACATGCATTTAAGTTTATTTATTATTAATGTCTATTTTATTTGCACAGTATTTAATTTGTTTTTGTTGCCACAGGTGACAACGTGATGTCCAACTTCCCAACCGAAGCATCCATCATGGTCACTGCTGCAACAGATACTCAGTTAAAGGTAAATTCTTCTGACCTGAGGTCACCCGTTGCTCTCTCTGAATCTGTTTTTGTGACTCGGGAGTCTAGTCTCCCAGACCAGAGGAGTGTACAAAGATAACAGCAAAAATGCAACTTCATTACATAGTATTTCAAATTCCAGGACTATCTAAGAGATTTCACATTGCGGGAGCGCTCATTATTATATCCCCCAAAAACACTGAAACTTTGTGGGCAGTCATTTTGTTTGACTAATGTACCTAAATGTCCCTAAATGCAAACACATCTGTAATGAGGGTAAGTATTAACCTGTCCAGCTTCTCTCTCAGTGAAAGTAAGACATAAGTACTTGCGGTGAATTCACCAGTATCTAATTACGAAACATGTTTACCTTTGGTTTCTGTTAGTTTGATTAATTGAGTTCACTGAAACCACCACAAGTACAAGGCGGGATTTCTCACTCATCAACCTTAATCAAAACCATCCCAGCCTGGCTAGATTAACTGCAATGAATTCTGTTTTTGGAGTTTAAGATTCACGAGTTTATTTAAGCAAAATAACAGCTAAAAATCCCTCATAACTCTTGAAGGTTACATATGTGATTTATTTAAATGTCACCACTATCTTCTATTAGTAAAATTTTTTTTATTATTATTATTTTTTAACAGGAAACTTTTATATTCCATTGTGTATTGTGTGTAAATTTGCAATATTTGTATTAATTCTTTTTCATTTTAATTTAAAAGTTTTGGTCACTTTGTTGTGTTTTATCTTGTTGACTTTTTTTATTTTTCCTTTTGCTTGTATTAATTTAGTTTTTACTTTTGTTAATTTTACTTTTATTTTAACTAGACAAAAATGTGAAACTAGCAACTAGCTAAACTAAGTTTAATTTGTTTATATTGTATTTTATTTTTAGTTATGATAATAACCCTGTCTCAAACCATCGGTCAAGCAGAGTTAGTCCCGCCTCAAACTCAAGCCATTGCTTGAGGCAGTGTTGTTAGCTGAGCTGTTCAAACAGACATTTTTCAAGGCAATCAACAATTTTCTTAAAATTAAGTCCGAAATATGCGTTTTTCCATTTTTTCATATTTGTCATCCTTTCCAATGTAAATATTTGATTTGGATGCAAAAAGCCAAACCTGGTCTGATTTTTTTTTTTTTTTTTTTTTTTCTATGAGTCAGTGTGCAATGGCTTTCATTCTATGTCTTTTAAGAGTTGAACCTAAACTTTAAGTCGTTGGTGTGTCATGTGAGACGTCGGAAACAGCCCCTCACAGTTGTTTCTGCATATAGAGCTAGTATATGGGAAAGTATTTAACTTACTGACATTTCTTGAAATAATTGCTCACCTTTAAGATCTGAATGTGAGCATATGGAGAACAGCAGTCACTGAGAGCAGTGCACTCTTTGTGGTCACTTCATTTGAATGCTTGTAAATTAAGTTGGCCATTCAATACACTGGCATATCCTCTAAAGACTCAAGCAGTGTTTTACACACCTCCTTTTACAGGCCCTCAATCTGTCTGCTCAGAATCTTCTCTGCTAAGTAATTAAATGGAGTGGACGAATTCAGACAAACACATACACAACAGGGCCTCCCAGACTACACCTCACACACACTTGAATGATTAGGTGTTATGAAGTCGATGCAGACGTCGCTCTGGGACCGTCCGTGTGCGTATAGACGCACACACCCTTGGCAGACGTACAAGACCACAGCAGGAAATGAGGTGCAGGCGAAGCTGTAAACACAAACAAATGCAGCTCTTTTGGATCTATTGTTTCCCCCCAGACTCTGAGGAAATGGAAAGAAATCAGAGATTGAGCATTCGCTCAAACGTCAACACTGGCGTTATTGAGTAAGCAGGTCAAATAGAAGAGAGGATTTTCCGTAATGGCCTCTTATAGGGTACGAATGAAAAATAAGACATTAAACAACTAGTTAGGAGGTTCGTTCTTTGGAAAGTTCAAGTAAGACTGGGATTCAGCTTTGCTGTTGACACTGACATTCACAAATCCCGTGAGAATGAGATTTAATCAAATAATTTCAACTCTACTGCAAGCGCCAGCTATTCTGATGCTTGTTGTTGAAATGATTCTATTAAATTATGGGAAACCAAAAGACGCCCTTATATTTTGGATGTCAAGTCCAAGCCAATCAGAGCCATTACATGTGATTGTGGGTAATTTTATGGCGTGCTGCTGATACATATCTGCTTTTTTGTGTGTGTTACAGAGAACCACAGAGATGCCCCGACCTGCCTCTACAATGCTGACTGAGGAAGTTCAGAGACTTCAGGACCCCATGCGGTTACAAACGCTAGATCTCCTTCAGTCCCTATCGATTAACCTTCCTAACAAGACTATACCTCAGGAAACAGCCAACAATCTTACACAGGTAAAGATATCAGGCTTAAGGGTTTTGTAAATCATAAAAAAAGGTTAAGGTGTAAGAAAAGACATTTTTAGGTCATTAATTGAACTAATTGAAAAATGGTCCTTTTAATGTAATTAATTAGTAGCGACAGTCAATAATTGTTTAAATGAATGCTTGTCTTTTGAATTCATCTGTTCTTTCTTTCCATCAAAAAAAAAAAAACTAAAAAATTAATTGCAGCGTTTCAACCAATGTTTTCAGCATTGATGATGATAAAATGTGTTTTGAACAGCAGATCATCATATTAGAAGGATTTCTGAAGGATCACGTGACACTAAAAGCAAAAAAAAAAATCATTTTTTAGCATTATAAAAATAAATGTAAATTACAACAAAAAACTTTAAATATTTAGAATAATATTTTGCAATATTGTTGTTTTTACTATATTTTTAATCAAATACTGTGAAAACAGCTTTGGTGATCATAAGATTCCTCTTATTTTCAAACAAATAATGATTAAAAAAAATATATATTACTTACCCCAGACTTTTGAAAAGTATTGTAATTTACAGTGGGTAAAAAAAAAAGAAAGAAACGGAAGCATATTTCATGTTTCTTTTAGACTTAACACACAAACACAAATGTTTTTAACTATGCTTTACTCTGCCCTGTGTTTTAGTCTCTACTGAAGAGCGTGGATGAGGTCATAACTGCCAGCGACTGGAGAGAAAATGATGAGGTACGTTTAATGGATAGATTGATGATTGGAAAGATGTAAAGATTCTATCGGTCCATTCATTCATAAGTAGGTCCAGATGAATCTGCAGATTTTTCCTGTGTTTCATCTGGTTCCTTTGAGAGAAAATGTCTAGAACTTGAAGAATTGTAAACATAGTAAAATGTGTTAAATGGAGCTGAAGGTACTACACACTTATTAGTAGCTGCAAGAATCATCTGGTTGTTATTTTTGTAACCTCAATGAGCCATGATATACTTTGGGCTTGTCTTTTGTCATGGTAAACAGTGGAGTCCAGCGGTCAATGGGCTGGTGGAAACGGTGGATAAAGTGATGGTGCATATGGCCTCCAAGCTTCGGTCCAGCCCAGACGCAGAGGCTCCTCTGGCCATAGGAGGCAAGAGCTCTGTAGCAGGTCAGTACACACTCCAAAACACTTCTTCAAACTTCCATTTCCAGAATATCTGTTCTTAGAAATTCATACCTCCTCCCCTTCTTCTACATACATGACTGGCTTGAAGTATGTGGAGTTTTTTCCAAGTGTGCTCACAGGTGGGTGTGTGCCTAATGCACATGCAACATACACGCTGTGTGTCACAATGTGCAATTAGGCCACAGTTAAGGAATTTGAGGTTTGAGACATGAAACATGATTTGACAAAGCTAAAGAGCCAGCTGTCTTTTTTACAGTATAATATATATGCAGAACAGTTGGTACAAATTTTATTTTTAATGATTTCACATAGTCAGAAGTGCCCCTAAATTAAGATTCACACAATAATCTGCATGTCTTTCTCTTTTGAAAAAAAAAAAAAAAAAAGGTAACTTGAACTGGATTAGATATGGGTCGTAACATCTCTTGATCTGCTCTGTTCAGATTCAACATGATAAGTCTCAATTCTGAATCAGGCCCTTTGAGATTTCAAGCTTTAGAGTCAACTCTGTCTCTCATCCTCCCTTTGCTTTGATAAGATGGTCTGTGAGAAGCAGAGGTCACCTGGGAAAACTTTTTTTTGGATGGCGTGAGCTATTATTGAACTTTGAATGTTACTGTCAGTGAGTAAAGCATAAATAAACACAAGATCACAGATAGAAAAAACAACAAGAGATGATTTAGAGAACAAGGGATGATGTACAGAAAAGACTTTTAGAGAAAATACACATCTGGATGGCGCTCTGCAGTTTTGACACAACACCAACTTTCATTAGCATATACTGTACCAGTAGTGTCAAACTGACCATGATACATTATTAGATTATGTGATGCACAGACTTGGTCCTTTGACATTCTAGGGAGTGATGCCATATCAAAGCAACAGTATTGAACTGTGACCCATTTTGTTGTTTTTTTGTGTCTAGATTACTCTCTGATGAAGATCCCTCAGAACTACAATCTGCAAAGCTACCGGTTCCCCACACAAGGGAAGAGTTACATCTCAGTACCAGGAGAGGCTCTCACAATGCAGTGTGAGTAACCCTAAAATCTGGTGTTGATCCATGTCTTGGTCCTGCAGCTTTATGTTAATGAATGCGTATTACTGGAGTAGGCACAGTTGATTTGATTTACTGATTTCACTGTACCAGAGTGGACAGTAGAACAGTGGCTGTCTATGTCGCTATTGCCATCCGCTACTAACTAATGGGATAAATCATGCTTAAAGTAGCAAACTTTAATGCTTTTCCACTCTCTTAACCACAATTTAGCCATGATGTGCATAATGGAACAAACAAAACGTAGACTGGAGCACAGAAATTTGACATGGGATGGATTGTTAAACAAACTGTCAATCATATTTCAACAGACGGTTGTTGTTCTGAACCATTCCTACCCAATTTAAATGATTGATTATGAGTAAACGTGCGCGCACACACTTCTCATTGCTTTTGGTCAACTCAGGCAGGGGTGAAAGAACACATTGTTTTCATAAAGGGGGAGGGACATTTATTTGTTGTCTGTTTATTTGTTGTTTATGGCTGAAAAAGACAATGCAATCAGCTCTTATTACTTCCTGCTGCTCTCTGACGAAAACTGCCAATCACACAAGCCCCTCAGGGAAAGTGCTATTAAAAAAAGAGAAAGTGTGTGCGTTTGCCTCCTTTTTTATGTATAAATGGGAGTAATAGTTGAAGAGCTAGTGTTGCAATGTTTCCCATGTGGTGGCAGTAATTATGAGGGCATTAAACGTTTTGTTTGTTTGACACCGTTTTGGGGTCAGCTCCCCTCAGCTCCTCTGGCACAGCGCTGAACCTAAGCCCCGCTCGGTTCATTTTGAACAGTTTTAATAATCTATTAAAGCTCTATTATCAGAAATGGCACATAAACGTTAGTGCTGGCATTAATGTGCCACTGATTTGCCTCTCCTGTGCAGCCGGACATATGGTACACTTCATTAACAGAACCTAGCAGAGCTTTTATACGCCAATTAAAGACTGCAAGAGAAGGAGAGCATTGAAACACTCTGTATTTCCGCTGGGCCAAGTTTCTTTTAGTCTTAATAAAAACATTTGTAGAGAGATTTTGCCCATTGGTTTGTGAGATTATTGGCCCAGAGCTCATCTGAAGCCCAACTCAGATGAGTTAGTTGGGACGCAGTGATATTGCATATTCGGTCTATTAACACCTGTAAAAACACTAATAAGTTGCAACAGCTCTCAGCATGTTTTACAATAACCAAAACTGCAAACAAGCATCGCTATGGGTGCTTTTTTCACAAACCGATTGCACTTAAAATAAAGCAAAAATCAAGATAGTTGATATCTTTTTGTTTTAATATTGTTATGGTTAGCTTAAACTAAAATTATAAAAAATATATATATTTAAGTAATAGCAACAAAATATAAAAAAATAAAATAAAAATGGGGGGGTGGGGGTGAGGTAGAAAAAAAAATAGATGGAGATAAATATAGATAAATATTGGGCTGGGGATAAGCGATTATTTTTAAAACGATTATTCTGCTGGTAATTTTATCGAATAGTTGACTATTCTAATGACTAATTAGATGATTTATCTAACTATTATTTTTCTGTTGCATGATAAAAAATAAAAAATAAAATCACTAATTGCCCCTAAAGATTACATAGATTATTTTATTATACAAAAGGATCCAAAGCCAAACATCTTCTGCTTTAAACAAAATAACAGCAGTGTTATACAAAATGTTTTTTGTTAAACCAAACTCTTTTACAGTACCAATAACTCAAGTTTAAAGGTTTTTTCTCGTTTTGTGTTGGCCAATGTAACCCCAACCCGATAATTTAAGCTCTATGTGTCTGTGTATTTGCTGTATTGACCGATGTGCATACAAACAGTGTATTCAGGATATGAGCTATAACTTATTCTTTTATTATAAGCTCGTCTGCCCACTGTCATATGCCCCGCCCGCGAGCAGAGGCTACACGCCTTAAAGTGAAAGGACGATGTTGTGCTTATGAGACAGGTGCGTCCTCAGGATTCCCCTAGGTCCGCTGTCAGGCTTTATCGTTCTGCACTCGCAGCACGGCGGGTTTGAACTGTGTTCCCATAGCATCTTAGCAGACTCAGTACGAGTGAAAGTGTCGAAAGGGAATGACACGCCCCCTCAGGCGAGCTTTGGAGGGAGCCGCCGTTGCAGTTATCACTGTTTCAGTTAAGGGGAAAAAAGGAGTGGGCGCGATTTGTTGACTACTGGATTTGACGTCGACGTTTTTTTTTAATCGATTCATTGACGTCATCGACGTGTCGCTGCAGGCCTAGATAAATAAAAATGAGAAAAGCACATGATAAAATTATTGAAACCAAAGTGAAAATAAAAATGTAAAACACATTTGAAATGGGTTTTTTTTACAATATTTAAATATTTTAATTTTAAATAATTATTTTGTGTGGGTGTCACGGGTGCGTGTATAATCCAAAAACAAATGGAGACGTCAGGGCAAGTTTACACATTTCATTCTAACAATGATCAAAGAGGCAGTTTAACACACATCACATAAAGACGATAACGAACAAATACTGGCACACAGGGATCAACTTAAGAAGAGAAGACTATCAACGTAAACAAGCTGGACACACCTGAAAAGAATACTTAGACAAAACTAGGTCACAGGGGAAAAACACAGAGCACATGGGAAATTACCACAAAAACATTCAAACATGTAACATTTCACTAACCTGCACCGTAACAGAACCAACTGAGGAGGGAGGATGGGGGCTTTGGAGGAGGGCGTGGCGCAGGAGAGGGGCAATACAAAAACAAAAAAAAGTCTAGAGTTCAAGGTGGAGTGGAAGGTGGGAAGATCCAGAGAGAATCCCGGAGCAGGAGGAGCCAGATAGTAGCCCAGAGACCTGCCATGATGAATCCCTATGGCGGAGTCGACGGAGAGAGAAGCCATGGAGGAGGAAGGGCTGACAACTCCAGGGGGCTGACTGACGGAGATGCCACTGATGGAGAAAGAGCCCATGGTGGAGCCGAGCAGACGGAGAGCTGAGGCGACACAGAGGATCTGGAGGGCCACGGCGGGGCTGCAGGCTCTGGTGACCGAGGTAGAGGCAGGGATCCGGAGGACCGCTGCAGAGCCGGAGCGACCGAGGATGATGGTGGAGGGAAGGAGGACGAGGTGCAGCCGGAGGAGTGGAGTCCAGAGGCGGCGGATGGTCGACTACTTACCAAGGCGGAGCTGGAGGGACGAGGGAGCCCGGTGGAGCTGGTGGGATGACGGGCCATGGTGGAGACGAGGGAACTATGAGGCAAAACGGAGCTGATGGGTCGGAGTTCCGAGGTGGAGTCCTGGCCTCAATGGCTGGAGGTGAAGACAGGGGATCGTTGCGCCTGAGTGGACCTGGAGACTGGATGCCCTGAGGCAAATCCGCACGCCCCGATGGTGCTGAGATAGAGCTGAGGAACTGGCTGGCATGAGAGGAGGTGGGAGAGGGAGGCTGGGAGGGAGCACAGGATTACCGGAGCTGGCTGGGACCAGCGGAGACGCAGGAGATTCAGGACTGGGTAGCACCTCTCCAAACCAATTGATCAAGTCCTCTACAAACAAGCCTAAAAGTTCCACATTATAACCAGAGTTCCCTTTCAGCTCACCCTCAGCAGCGGTAGTGTGGAGGGGGCTTTCATCCACTCCCTCGATGACGGACGATGTTGCCTCGCGCACCTGGTCAAATGCCGCTAGAGCCTCCAGCCTCCGTGTGTCGCACTCCATGGATCCTCTCCGTCTGCGGTGGGCTCTGGCACCATCTCCGTCACCGATGTGGATGATGGTGGGCTGGTCTCTGGACGTGGTGGAATGGGGTTGGCAGCGAACTCATCCTTCATAGAACTGATGGTGACTGCCGAGTTGTTGTGAGTAAACACCCATTCCACAAATGCGGCAAAGTTTCCATTCGGACCGCCCGCTGGGATGCGTGCCTTCACCTGTTCGCTCAATCCTCTGAAGTAAAACGTACAAAGCGAGTCTTGAAAGTGCGTCAGGCACGCGAGCTCCAGGAAGTCCAACGTGTGAGCCTCCAGCGAGTGGTCTCCCTGCTCCAGGAGAAGGAGTTTAACGGGAGGGTCCATACCGGGGTTAAAAAAAAAAAAGGAAAAATGCCGCAAAAAAATGTATTGGTCTGTTATTCTGTCACGGGTGCGTGTATAATCCAAAAACGAATGGATACGCCAGGGCAAGTTTACACATTTATTTCTAACGATGATCAAAGAGGCAGTTTAACACACATCACATAAAGACGATAACGTTATAAATGACACATTGATCCCAATCATAATATAAGATATTTATATTAGTAATTATGCAGCTCTAATCCAGACCTTGATGAAATTATATCGCCTTGTTCAATGGTCCACAACAGTTATTTTACTGTTATTAAGGTTATTTCCACAAATTATGATAATAATGATGATTGTGTTTTCATTTGTATGCTGGAGTTGAACTCAAAGAGAAATTGCGTTTGTTTATCATTTAATGGATGAAAAAAAATGTTGAAGTAGAGTGTAACATATTTTTCCCTCACACAACGTGGTGGTCCCTCATTGCACTCTGCTTGCGTGTGTGTGTGAACACACAACTTTCCCATTAGAGCTGCAGTGAGAGCAGTGCATGCAGTGTCTGTGATAATGAGTCTATCCTCTCTGTGCATTTCAGAGGCAGCCCAACACATTCTTCGACACACACCTTTATCTGTGTGATCAAATCTTAATACTTTTGTATGTGTCTCCTGCAGCTCAGACCACCATCGTGGGACTTTTCTACCACAAAATGCACAACTACTACAAAAAAATTAGCCCTTTACAAACAAGGTAAAGTGTGTGTGTGTTTCCTGTTGTACATCATGTTCTTGTGAGCATGTCTTTATCACTGTGCTTCTCTCTCATCTGGGCCTCTGCGTCTGATACTCCCAGCCATTAAGTCAGCTGATAACACTCCCTTTCCATCTTAACACAGCCGTGATCAGTACTTATCTCAATTAATGTTTTTTTTTTTTTTTAGCACAGCTTGGAACTCAGTTGGCCTTTCTTATGTAACTAAACTAGTCATCAGAGCTGAAAGATGATGCAGGGTAAATTCTTGTTGAAATTTAAACATAAAATATAAGAAAGTCAATATAAATGTTATATGCGCCATTAACTATATAGTGTCCCAGACAGACTGCCAGTCTGTGCAATTTTGGGGTGTTACATCTTTACACGCCACACAAGAGTGAGCTGGTGAATCATTCATTGATCTGATTTGTTCAAAAACATTGCTTTGTTTAGCAAGGAAACAAATGAGTGAATGCATCTGAAATTGCAAAATATAGTAGGCTAAAACCAGAATGTAGAAAGACAGTATGTGTCTTTTTGTATGTGCAGAAACAATCTCTATTGTATAAAGTGCTATTAAAAATAAAGGTGGCTTGACTTAAAAAGATAATCATTCATTAAGGAAAAAAGTAGGTGAGTCACTGAGTCAACAGATACATTAAGAAACATTGATTATTCCAAGAACAAAACAAACGCTACTACTGTTGGCTGAACAGTTGATTCTGCTGTGACTTAGTTTGGAGCTATTTTCATTGGCAGAGAAAAAACAGGCAATGTAGCTGAATAATGTAACTGCCAATAATAACTTCTTGTTTAAAGAACTGTTGCATAAAAACAAAATCACAGTCTTGCTGTATTTCTGTTTTGATATGATTATTGTTATCTTAATACTACCCTTACTAAGTTTCTTTGCTCATTATGTAGAGTTTGTCCAGTAGTGTGGACGATAACTGACTGTCCGTCTCTGCAGGATAAATGAGGCAGTGGATTTTAAAGATCATAAGATCCAGATGGCCAGTCATCTTATTTCTCTGAAGGTGGAACCGTCTCCTGCTCTGTCGCTCAACCTGTCCACCGAACCTCTGATCCGGATCGTACTCACGCATCAGCTGGTAGGAGAACATCAATCCTCATCTGATTTTGACATTCAGTCAGGAGTGTGGGTGCTTGTGCGCTTGTGTGTATTACAGATATTTAGTAAGTTTGGAAAATGTATATATTTAAAGAATTGTATTTTCTTGCCATATAAATTTGTGCACAATAATTGCTTTAGGGTCAAGCAAAAAATTAT
Source organism: Enteromius anoplus (assembly GCA_032359395.1). Lineage (NCBI taxonomy): Eukaryota > Metazoa > Chordata > Actinopteri > Cypriniformes > Cyprinidae > Enteromius > Enteromius anoplus. The sequence continues at coordinate 3,903,878 of JAUMHG010000290.1, forward strand.
ATCAAACATTTCATATTTTATAGTCATAACTGTCTTAATATTTTAGGCTTAATTTAAAGGTATAGTTCACCCAAAAATGAAAGTTCAGTCAGTAATTGCTTCATCTTCGGAACACAAATTAAGGTATTTTTGATGAAGTCTGAGAGTTTTCTGACCCTGCGTAGACAGCAATGCAACCACCACATTCAAGACCCAGATAGGTAGTAAGGACATGATTAAAATATTCCATGTGACACATCAGTGGTCAACTGTAATTTTATGAAGCTATGCGAATATTTTTGTGTGCAAAAAAAATTTAAATGACAACTCTGTTCAACAATTTCTTCTCTTCTAAGTCAGTCTCCCCTGAAAGGAATGCACATGCATGCGTGCTTTTTGTTGTTGTTGTTTCCTTTGCATACAGAAATATTCTCATTGCTTCATAAAATGAAGGTTAATGCACAAATGTCACATGTACAGTTTTAACAATGTCCTTACCAGGGATGTCACAATACTCAATACCAAGTCGATACTATAACATTAGTGCCACTTTGCTTTCAAATAACAAGCACACAAACCTATACTAACGGGGTGCAACGGATCGCGGTTGATCCGTGATCTGTACGGATCACAACCCACGGTTCGGATCACACGTGATCCGCGGATTAACTCATTTTTTAAACTTTGTTCATTTTTTATACTTGTACAGTATTGTGTTTCCATTGCAGGGGTCATTAAAAAAACACTTTCACCCCAAACATTTCCGGCCATCTGTAACAGTTCTGAACATTGAGGTTTGTTTGATACATAGATTACTTCTAAGACTTTTGTCTGACCAGAATCATCCCTTTATATTTCTTAAATGGACTAGAAATGTTTCTTAATATGTTGGAGGAAAACTTTCTAAGACCGCATTTTTTTTTTTTTTGCTGCTGTGTTTGTGGTTTTGTCTTTCGGTGAGCCGTGTTACACAAGAACCCCAGAGTTCAGAACTGCCAGGACTAACCATGAAAATCCATTTTAGTTTGCATCATCTCTTGCGCTAGTTTTTTCTTTTTTTTTTTCAGCTCCGAAAGATTAAGAGCTATGCGCCAAAAGAAAAGTGGTTTTGAACACTGGAACCATAAGCCTTGAGGTCTTATGAGAAGGGAAAGATGATTTGGTTTAACAAGGAGCTTATTTGGCGTGTGTGCGCAGATGCTAAGACTCAGTCAAGAAGGCATCTGTCTGCCAAATTTCCATGGGAAACCCATCAAAAATGGATACAGATGGCATGTAGACAAGTTAACCAATACAGCATGTTTTTGGAAAGTATTTGCTGTTAAAAAAAAGGAGTTCACCGTAGCATTGGATTTCACACACCACGTTACACACGCTATTCATCAGCTAACCCACATTTGACAGCTCACCATGCTCTTGACCATTAGTGCTAAGATCTACTTTTTCACTCATATACAGCGTAATTCCCTCAAAGATTAAAAAAACTAAATTTAAATGAGCAGTCGTTTCTTTTTTCATTGTTCTTTTTGAAGCATTTTTAGAGCCTTCCAAATCAAAACCATGCTGGCATTCATGTAACTATGGAGACTAACCTTTGTTTTGCTGACAAACGAGCCTACTGATAGAGTAAATCCAAAAACATGCTTAAAGGGGTAGTTCACCCAAAAAGGAAAATTGTCATCGTTTACTCGCCTTCTCTGCAAGTTTCAAACCTTTTATGAGTTTCTCTCTTCTTCTGAACACAATATAAGATATTTTGAAGAATGCCAAAAAGTTGACAGTAGCCATTGACTTCCTTTTTTTTTTTACCTTTGCATGTTCTTTTTCGTTTCCTTTGGTCATAGTTTGAGTGATGGACTAATTAATCCTGGGACACAGGCTTGCTGTGTGTGGGGCTGTCCAGAACAGAGGCATTAGTGTCAGGCTAGTGTTTCATGAGTAATGTGTGTGAACGGAATCACCAGATCAATAATCTGTGACGGAGTGCAGTGATAACACTGTTAAGTTAATGGTCTCTGTGTTATGTTTTAGCCAATGTCTTGTTAGGTAGAATGATTCAACAATGGTTAAACATTAGAGAATTCATTGTAAGTTCTCTGTGTTTTTTTCAAGGATGCCGCTACCTCTTATGGTAAATTTCCTCTGTGATCGGAGCGAGGCTTGTGTTGGTTTGTTGCCTTTGAACAACACTATAGAACTATTTTCATCTGTTCAAGGAGTAGTTTCATCAGCTATCTGATCTTAAAGTGAAAGTGAAATCTAAATTTTTTTGGTTGTTAGTATCAATATGTTAGTCTTAAGGTTATCTATAAGGCCGTATGCTCCAAAATATTCACGCAATTTGCATTTAGAAGATAAGCGTTCAAAACTTCCGCCAAAACGGATCAAAGCTTTTTCTGACGCCAGCTCATGCTTCAACTTCTCATCAAATCTTCTGACCAATCAAATGCTCTCTATAACATGAAGCGACCGCTCCTCCAAGTAGTTATCGCTGCATCCTGGAGGATTAGACATGGATATCCATGTCGGCCATCTTGGTCCGGTCACATCCGGT